>OZ010601.1:86898306-86905806 GCA_963932145.1 Acanthosepion lycidas
CATTTGACATCAAGTAGAGAGCATCAAGAAGGCACAAGGTTACCAGCCAGATGCAGAGAAACTAAAAAATTTTGAAATTCAAGTGTAAATTCTCCTGTGGTTGGACAACAAAGAATGAAAAGTATTCAAAGAAATTTTCCTAAGCACAGTGTGAATTTAAAAGGGACTTTTATAAAATTACTTTGTGTCCCAGAGATGATAATGGGGCAAGTAAAAATAGATGGTTTCATTTTTTTTTTCAAAGGCGGTTGCACTTTTGTTTTCTGCCTTTCTTGTATTGCTTTCTCTTTTGGTCTTTTTCAAAATTCTTGTCTCTTCCCAAATTGTAATTTTTTCTATTTTTTAATGGAAATCCTTTTTATCAGATGTTGTTATTCTGCCTTAATAGATGCACAAAAGGAAATTTTTGTGCAAAATTTGTATTTGTACCTTTTTTGTAATTGTGTAATAAATGTTCTTCTTTTAAAATTTTATGCAATAGTTGAGTCTTATTTTGTGATTTGCACCTATTATGACTTACTATTCCTACTAACTAGGTTTTTGTGTTTGACATGAGAACTTAGATTTGGTAGAGAATACAATTTTCATCATAAGAACAGATGAGATTTGTTTATTTTCAGATTTAATTTGAAGCAATTCAGAGTATTTAGTCTACTTTTAATCGGAGTGGATCTTTCAAATTCGTCTCAGCCCTTTGAAGGGACCCTATTTAGATTTTGATGCATCTCTTTTATATACATATATATATATTTCATTTATCATAATTGCCCACATCCTAAAGAAACATGGCACATTGATCTTTAAGGAGCAGTCAAAAGATATGAGATCAAGATTGTTATTATCACAACATCCTGGTCTTTACATTTAATGAAATGTTAGAAATAATTATCTAGAAATCTTTGGACAATTGAGTTCATTCTTTGTACTTTGAAATGATTGGTTGGAGTATAGTGTTTTTCTTTTAAAGTTTTATGCAGTGGTTGAGTCTTATTTGTAATTTTGTGCCTATAATGACTTGATATTTCTGCTAACTATTGGGCACCTCGATGTGGTGTAATGGTTAGCAAGCTTGTCTCGGAGGACAATTATGAATGAGTAGTGAGTTCGATCCTCACTGGGTGCCCCTTACTTTCGGCCTTGTTTGACATAAGAACTTAGGGAATAAAATTTTTATAATATAGGTAAAGTTTCAACTTTCTTATTCATGACCACAAACTTTACGCCATCATTCAACGTTTTCTGCACTAATAAATTAAACAGGAAAATCTATAACTGAGTAACAAATTTAGTAACTGATGTAATGCAATAACCTGTCACCCCCATGAGTGACTACACTATAGGTAGTAACAACCTATAAGTATCTGTAAGTCAAGAGACTCTAGCTGCGACCTGTTCCAGCTAAACAGTTGAACACTCTGCCTTTGTGCAGAGAGGAACCCGGATGAAGCTCTGCCGAAGGACAGAGTCTCGTTCGGGGAGGTAGACTGACCCTGAACCTGTTTATACGGGTTCAAAAGGGAATATTTTTGGCCGAGCTTATGGGCTAGGAGAACCCACATTAAACTGGCCTTGTGCCCCATCAAGCCTCATGGCGGGTAGCTAAATATACTAGCTACAATCTGTTCCAGCTAAACAGTTGAACACTCTGCCTTTGGGCTGAGAGGAACCCGGACGAGGTCCCGCCAAAGAGCAGAGTCTCATTCAGGGAGGTAGAATGACCCTGAACCCGTTTATATGGGTTCAAAAAGGAATATTTTTGGCTGAGAGATCCCACATTAAACCCCGGCCTTGTGCCACATGCAACCCTCATGGTGGGTGGCTAAATATACTAGCTGCGATCAGTTGAGTATGACTTGCACAAGAACTACCAACCTTCCAATAGTAGCACTCGCTACTGGATTGACTTGCAATGATCTTGTACATAACTGTTACCTTTATTCTTATTGTACTGGTTTTTACAATAAACCTTTACTTATTTAATCCACCTGGTTTTTCAAGTATATATTCCTATTAGTACGGAATATAACAGTAACTTTTAGTCTAAAATTTGTTCTTAGTAAGTTTCTAAATCAACAAATAAAATGGATTGTCAGTAGTCAAGAATCAAGAAAAGAATTTTACCGACAGCAAATATATAACTAGCAAAGATTTCTGAAATATCTTTAAAATTTAATGACAGAGAAAAATATGCTTTTGAATATATTTCTTTTTACAAAACACAACAAATAAAAAAAGTTTATTTACCATTTTTACACATAAAAAAGTACTTTTTACTTAAAAAATATTCTGATGCCCAAAACAAAATAAATGTTATAGTCTGTTAGTTTGACAGCACTTTTGGTTAGATAATATTAATGTTTTTTTTTCATTGCAAGAATGAAGGATGAAACACCAGAAGAACTATCGTTCTGGGTAAGTCGATAAACTACATCCAGCAGCAAGGCATCTGATCAGGTTTTGAGGAGCATGGAACTACTTCTTAATTGCTGGTGTTCCCAGGCCCACTCTGATTCGGGATGGTAGCATGTGTTAGGGTCCCAGCTATGGGCAAATAGTTAACCCACAAACTGGGGTCAAAACATGTAAAAATAGGTACTAAATTGGTATTAAACCAGCAATAAATTTTTAAGAAATATTATTACCAGCAATACTTTTTTGTAAAAAATATTACCAGCAATACATTTAAAAACAAAAATTACCAGCAATACATTTTTGAACAAAATATTGCCAGAAGTACTTTTTGAAAAAAAAAAATTACAGCAATTAAAATCTTCTTGGCATTAAATAACCTATTGAGGTTGATATACTGTAAATGAAGCAAAATGAATCTGGAAGAACCAATATTGAGTTAGCCATTGAAAAAGTATAGAGAAATCAGGATGAGGCTATTGATATTGTTCTTCTGCCTTGTTGATGGTAATTGCCTTATTTGGAATTGAAGTCATTTAAATTAAAAGAGCATGTTCGTTAGAAATATGAAGATCCTGGAAATGTACACTGCCTTTTTTGCATGACTAGGAATTGTGTGTATTCCATATGTTGCAGTTAGGACGAAGGTGAAACAAGTCAGCCTCTAAAAGTATGGTTGGAGGAACATTAGAAAGCTGTAATTAGGGGTGAGACAATAAAATCAGGCATGGCTGATTATGTTATGTAGGGGAAAAAGTAGTCATCAACCCTTGAAGAATGAAGTAAAAATATTAGACAGAGAACAACACTGAAGAGTCAGATGTCAGTGCATATGCCAGGCTATGAGAATCTTGTTAGTAGGCCTAGCATAGAAATAAATACAATATGGGGGAAAGAAAGAGAAATGACAACAAGGCTTCAACAGCAACAGTAAGAAAAATGTAATCCATTCAGCATTGTCCCATGGAACAATATTCTAGTGGAAAGAATGTCAGTTTGTGAATTTAGTGATATACACCCTTGTCCAAATTAATTGAAACAACCACTTTAGTTTCCTTTCTTTCACCATATGGTCAGTTTTAGACCCCTGGAGTGACAGGGTGTAACTGATTTCTATTCTTACCTCAGATTAGGTCATGTGCAGTGGTGTGCAGTAATATGAATTTATTTTTGGGGTGTATGATGAAATTTGTTTGGCCTTGGAAAATATTGTCATCTGTGATTGCATCAGATTTTTATCATGCCTAGACACTATTGTTTCACCTGTTGATTAGTTGTCCGATGGCCATTGTCTGCGATGGATGTTACTCCAAGGAAGCATACGAAAATCGTAACACCGCATGAACAAAATGGCAAACCTTATCAGTGAGCAAATCAAAGTACTATAGACTGGTCTGGAAACTCTTCTAATCTAAATCCAATCAAGAATCTGTGGTCAATCTGCAAGGAACAACTTTGTGAAGTGGACATACGAAGTACTAACATATGTACTGGGTCATGTTTCATTGGAAAAATACAAAAAATCAAATAATAACAGAATTATTCATTTTGTTTCAATTAATTTGCACAAGGGTGTAGTAATTGAGAGTTCAAGCCTTGAGCCAGGTATTGCAGATTTAGGCCCACTGGAAACAGTTCAAATCAAACATCCTTAGATATGGAGAGCAGATTGAGAACAATCTATCCCCATAAATTAAATAAAGGTTTCAGTTCAAAATTCCCAGAAAGTTATCCTATTTGACATGCACCTGATGGAAGCCACTTGACATAACAGCCAAGACAGTGATAATAAAAATAAAGATGAGGACAATAGTCTAGATGTAAATAATAAATTTTATGCTGGAAAGGACAATTGTGCGAACATCAAGACACCTATTTGCAATTAATGATTCTTAGTTCTCTTGTGCTGCTGTAAAGTTCTCAGCCCAACCAACTCTCCAAAATCTGATTTTTTTTTTAAGGGATAGCTTCATCAGGCTGCAAACTTTTAAGCATCCTCTTATAATTATAAATATACGTTGTGTCTATTTTTCGTTAAAGATTTCTGTTTCTTGCAGAGTGACAGTGACAACCATCAACATAGGCACAAGACAAAATGTAAAGTTTTAATGACGGTAGAATTATTGGAATGTATTCCTTTTTTTAATAAATTCTTTCATATTGCTTCACTGCTTTTGTTGCCCAGTTTAAAATAATATCTCAAAATTGCAAGAATCAAAACAAAACATGCAGATGAATAGCATTGATAATGATATCATATACTACTACTACTACTACTACTACTACTACATTATTATTATTATTATTATTATTATTATTAAAAATAATAATAAGTTTATATTTTCTGAGATGTGGGATTGTAACTATTTATGCTATTTTACATTGTTCAGACTGTTGTTCTCATTTTTTACTGCCATATTTACAATGTTCCAGTCGTTCTACACATAAACTTTCTTCAGGTGATATAGGGTCCGGTTTGCAATCCCAATGTATATCATCTGAAGAAAGCCAGAACATACAATGACTGAAACATCATCAATATGACAATAAGGACGAGGACAACAGTCGAAACGATGTAAATAGTGTAAATAACAATATGGTGGAATTATAAATAGTTTTCAGATATATGAATGAAATAAGCTTGGGGGTAAATATCAGTAATAAACAAAAATAATTTTCGTATACCTTAATATAAAATAATAATAATAATATTAATAATAAAGTAGAAACATATAATGATATGATATACTGCTACTAATACTACTATTAATAATAATAATAATAATAATAATACTTATTTGTCTATATTTTTGAGAAGAGGTATTCTAGCTATTTATACTATTTACATTGTTTGGACTGCTGTTTTCATCTTTATTGTCATATTCACGATGATTCGACCATTGTATACGCCATCCTCCTTCTATTTAAGTTTCAGTTATTTCCCTTTAGTAACTCAACACTCCAAGTTTTTGTTCCCCTCTGACAAGGACACATGGCTGAGTGGATAAAAGCATTGGTTGAAGTAATGCAGTGTCTTGATCCAAAGAGTTGTGAGATCAATACCTGATCACAGCAGAAGTGAACAAAAAACTGGGAAAGTTGAGTTACTGAAAGGGAAATAACTGAAATTATCTGGAAGAGGCATGGAACATGGAACTAGAACAATCTACCTTGGTGGACAAAATAAAGGGTTCTGTTTGAAATTCCAATCACCTGAAGAAGGCCAGAGCATACAATGGCAGAAACATCATGAATATGGCAATAAGGATAAGGACTGAATGTTGTAAATAGTATAAATAACAAAATACAATGGAATTATACATAGTCTTCAGATATATGAATAAAATAAGCTTGGGAGTAAATATCAGTAATAAAGAAAAATAATTTTTGTATACCATAATTAATATAAAATAATAATATTAATAATAAAGTTGAAACAGAGATTGTGTTCAGATGTGTACATGAAATAATCTTTAAAAAATAAGTAAAAGTATATAAAAAAATAATATATAACTAGTAGTACATGTAGTAGTAGTAGTAGTACTAGTTGTTATAGACAAGCGTATGGTTGCAAGAAAGAAATACGACAACAGCAGAAATAGATTTACGTGGTTTATTTCAACAGGTTTATTTGGGACAGCTACCTTGTGGTATAGTTCATAAGCTAGCTTCGGATCTAGGTCGATCTCTCATAGTAGTTCACACATGTTGACGGTGGTTGATGCTCTCCTGCTAACAGCTGCTGACCGTGATGGGTCTCGTCACTGGCTACCTGTTGACTGCCTGTTGAACTTCCGTGTGACCCCTTTTATAGCGTTTTTTATGGCTTAACAGGCTCGAAAAACGAAGTGAGTATAATTAGGAGGGAAGCATTTTTATTGGATGAAAAATAGAGCACTTTAAATATTATGTTATTTTTTGACCGGAACTCGTGTGTCGGGAATATTTGTAAATGAAGATAATGGTCATTTTGTGACGGGGCTTTGTCCCGTTCACATCCGGTTCTCGCTCTTGAGTATTTGCCTGTAAATCAGCCGAGATATGTCTTATTTTATTTTATAACATAGTAGTACATGTGAAAATTTTGTGAGTTTTCTATTTTAATTTTCTGACGAATCATAATTTTTATTTTAATGACTGGATCCTTATGAGTTCTACGATAATAAAATCCCCATGGAAATTCCCCTATTTCACTGTTAAATATTTCAGCCTAACAACTTTAACAAAATATTGCAATAACAATCATAAATATGAAGGCTGGTCAATATTTAAGAGGACTGTGCAAATGAAAAAACTTGAAATTGACAAGGTTTTCAAATTCACTAAAGCTGTGGTAAGACATTTCGCCAAACAGACATTTCACTGAAAAAGTACAAGTAAAAATAGTACCAAGCGATACTTTAAGTATTTTAATTAGCAGTATTATAAGGTAGAATAGGACTAATAATTACCACTGAATTTCAAGTGATTAAATTACTAAATCTAAATTTAAAGTTAAAAGTTTCCTTATTTCAAAATTTGTTTATGGAAATTAGTATTTTTAAAAATATTTGAGTGTACTTGGATAAAAATAGTAGCACCTAATTATTTAAATTTGTATTTAACAGTAAGATAAAAGCTAGTTCATCCCTTTAAGATAATGATCATTAAAAGTGAAATTACAAGATCTTTCATATCGTAAAAGGTTAATATATTTGCTATAGTAAAATGTGATTTTTCTCAAAATACTTATCATTATCATCATCTACATTTTCATCATCATAATAATAATTATCTGTGAAAATTACACAATTTTCCTATTTTCATTTTCTGATCAATCATAATTCTTAATTTAATGATTAGATAAGCCCTTTATGAGTTCTATGACAATAAAATCCTCATGGAAATTCCCCTATTTCACTGTTAAATATTTGAGCTTAACAACTTTAACTAAATATTACAATAACAATCATAAATATGAATGCAGATGATTATTTAAAGACGTAAGAGTGTACAAAGGAATAGATTTCAAATTGACAAGGTTTTTTTGTTTCAATGAAGCAGACATTAAAGAACATTCTCTTTTTTCTCTCCTTTCTTTCCTTATTTTTC
>OZ010601.1:86910806-87150806 GCA_963932145.1 Acanthosepion lycidas
ACTCTAAGAACTGTTTGTGAAAGTTTTACTTTATTTTGGTGAAACTGATGTTGAATATAAATGCACATTTGAGATATTTTTACTTTTCATGTTTAATCTAAGTGCAATAGAATCTTGGCAACATATAACTGAAGCATCTAAAGCAATAGGTGAAATCAAGTGTTTGCATGGGTTGGTGCATGCTATAATTATGGGGTAAAGTACTCAAGATCAAAGGCAAGGCATGTATAAATATAAGGGTGGGGACTGGGCGTTAACCTTAGTATCCATTCTTTTATATATCAAGGTGTGGATTTATCAACACACTCTGCTACCCAATAATAATACTTTAAAAAAATATTCTGCTTTTGAAATTAAATTAATCTTTCACTTGCCAGTAGTTTAACATCACCCAAGGAGACACATTTGTAGTGTCAAAACATAATTTCCATTATGTAGTGATTTTTAACTTGCTTTAATATCCTAAAATAAATAATATTTAGCTCTATTCTCTATTGAGTCCTCTTTTAGATTAAATGTTACATACAGTGGAATTATACACCATTTGTTTTCATTTTACCTGGATATATATATATATATATATATATATATATATATGAAATGTATGTTGTATTCTATGTGTGTAATTGCGAGTGCATCATCATTTAAATATTAGAATTTTTGAGATGAGAAATTATTATACGTAATGCTATCCATCCCAACACGTCCATCTTAGTTGTTATATTAACAGTGTTACAGCTGCTGTACTCTCTAGTCTTTTCTAGGAGTATATCATTTCAACGAATCAGTACATGTGACATTTCACCAAATCAGTGTATGTGACATTTCCCCAAATCAGTGTACATGACATTTCATCAAATCAGTATATGTGACATTTCACTGAATCAGTGTATGTGACATTTCAGCTTTACCAGATTCAGATATTGAACTCACAATTGCAAATGAACCAGATACATTTTATCCACTGCTCTAATCCACTAAGCCATGTGTCTCTTGAACTTGGTCTGGTTATGCAGAAAATTCATATCCTCTGGTTTGGAAATGAAAACTGACAAATAACACAAAGCTGAAAAAGACAGTCATTATTAAGTAAAATGCAAAATATCTCCTAAGCACAGAGAATGGAAAAATCTGCACCCATGGATTAAATAAAGAGTTTAAATTCAAACTTTTAAGAAAGTTATGACAATGGGTACATAAAGAAATTTGGAGTATATGGTGGCTGAAATATTGTAAGTAAATCAACAAAGAGGAGCATACTGGTCTAAATATTACGGTATATAATAATTGATAAAACCTTTTGGTTGCTTCATGGGAATATCCAATATATATGGCTTATAAGATAACAGGGTGTTGACTAGTATTGTAGATAACAAAATGATATATCCTTTCAAATTTAAAGATAATATACAATAATGAGTAGAGAATGATTATCAGTTCTTGTACAACTCATTTTTTGAGTGATATTGGTTACAAGCAAGCAGCTAAAGAGTATATCCAAGAATGACCTTCTTCCAAGCTGATTATTACCCACCTTGACAATAATGGTCTGAAAGACTCAAATTAAATAAATGGCCCCTAACATCTCCAGATATTAATCTGATTAAAAATCCTATCATTAAGTTTGAACATCACCTGAGGAGACACATTTGTAATGTTGAAACATAATTGCCATTATGAGGATGGCAAACAATATTCAAGTGAAGAAAACCTTATAGAAATGCTGGAAATAATGCTCAAAAGAAAACAGTAGAAAACAAAATCAATGAATGAAAGACTGATGAAAGTTATAGAATGTCAAAGAGACAATATTAACATGAAAAATAATAAAATAATTTATTCAGGTATATGGGACATTGTTTGAATTAAATGTAGGCTTCTGCAGCTTATATCTTTGAAATTAATTTATGAATAAAAATTTATGTTGTATAAAATTATACGTTATGAAATGTACAAAGTCCAACAATTATTTAAGACATTTTTTAAAATGTCTTAAATAATTTTAAAATTTAAAATATTTAAAAAAAAAATTGTCTTAAAAAATAATTGTCGGACTTTGTCCATTTCATAATGTATGACGCCATTTCTTTACATTTGGATACGCATTGAGCAGATATGAATGAATGAGAGAAAATCATGGAGAAGTGTGTTTAAAAACAGTAAAATTGACCTTGCTAACTGAATGCTCCTCTGTGGCTCAATCGGTTAATGCACGTCAGGCTATATGACAGTTCTGTATAGGATACAGGTTCGATTCCTGTTGGAGGATGCATATTTTCTAGGAAGATTTCTCGGACATTCAGGCCAGTAAATGTTGTAAATACTGTTTATTATAAACAGAGCATTTACGTAAATATTTGTGTTTATAAAAAGAATGTATAAACATAAAAAATGTTTTAAATAAAATTATATTTTCATAAAACCAAATCAAGACATTATAAAGATTTCTAATAAAAACAGACACTATCAACTGAAATCCATATAATATTTTGCACTTATAAATATATCTTGAAAATTTTTGTTACCATCAGTTAGTTATGACCAATTTCAATGTGAAAAAATAATTTTTCAGATGAATTATAAGCTATACTATTCATACCAGCAGTTGGTTATTATGTGCAAAATATTTAAATTATATTATACCTTCCAGACTTATTCTGATGTCTGTCTTCATATTTAGTAACCATCTTGGAATTTTGAACTGAACCCTTTATTTAATCAATAGGAGTAGATTGTTCCAATTCTACTTTCCAGATTTCAGGGATATTTCATATCAATCTCATTCAACTTGGTTCCGTTTCTCCATTTCTTCCACTGAACCAGATTAAATGATATTTCAACACTATCAGACTCAGAGATTGAACTCATAACTGTCATGGAATGCAATATCTTTTAACCAATGCTTTAACTGACAAGGTGATGTGTTGCTTGCTTCAGTGAAAGAAATGAATAAGTGATAAAAATGATGAATAATATTTACTGGTCCAAATAGCAAAATATATAATAAATCATTACTTCCATAATAAAATCTGATATAGAGTATATATTTATATAAAAAAGGAATTTTCAGTTTATTATCTAATGATATACAAGAATGATTCAAGAAGATATGCATGCAATATTGCCAAATTTGGTGTAGCATTGTTTTAATTGCTTCACAACACAAACTCTATAAAATAATCTGAGAATTTAATGCAAGGTAGATATAAAGAATAAATATGTTGGATGAGTAAGAGAAATCATTTTTTGGCTTTATTGTGAAGTTTTTATTTTCATGGCTTTGAAAATTTCACTGATTTTATTATTTTTAATTGGTTATACTTCAGTAACTTTCTATATTTCTGAGATCAGGTATTATGTACATTATTTACATTATTCAGACTATTGTCCTCATCTTTGTCGCCATATTTATTACAAAGTTTTGGTCTTTCAGTATCTGTCTACATTTCTGATATGAGGTATTATGTACATTATTTACATTATTCAGACTATTGTCCTCATCTTTGTCGCCATATTTATTACAAAGTTTTGGTCTTTCAGTATCTGTCTATATTTCTGATATGAGGTATTATGTACATTATTTACATTATTCAGACTATTGTTCTCATCTTTGTCGCCATATTTATTACAAAGTTTTGGTCTTTCAGTATCTGTCTATATTTCTGATATGAGGTATTATGTACATTATTCAGACTATTGTCCTCATCTTTGTTGCCATATTTATTACAATATTTCGGCTAGTGACAGGACCCAAAAGAGTGTGAGTTCAATACCCAGTTAAGGCAGTAGAGAACTTTCAGAGGGAAATTAACAGGAGATAACTGATAACTGACATACATTATGGCACGTGGAACTAGAACAGTCTACCCCAGTGAGTGAAATAAAAGATTCAGTTCGACATTCCTACCACCTGAAGAAGGCTGGAGCCTACAATGGCCGAAATCTAATAAATATGGCAAGAAAGATGAGGACAATAGTCTGAATAATGTACATAATGGTTATACTTTATAAGATAAAAGTGTTCAATGTAGATTCATGTTAGAGTCAAAAGATTTTTCTCTTTATTTACTGAATAAATAATTTCATTAATAGCATTATGGTTTATTTTCTTTTCTAAAAACATGGAGAATAGTTAAAATCCTATGCATATATTTCTTGTGGTTTTATTCATTTGGTTGACTCATTTTATTTTTATCAAATGATAAGCACAAATATATTGTTAATCTGACAAATGTAAGTAAGAAGTCAATCCTTTGATTGCCAACATGCTTTTCAAGGAAATCTTTCTCAACTTTTATTCTAGTTAAAAATCTAGATTTCACTTTTTCTTTTTCTATATGTAAACACATTTCTAATATATAATTGACAAAAATATTTTCATTGAGCTTTTTAAAATTTACAATAACATACTTTATTTTCAGTGTATTTATTTTGTAGACAAGCTACAAATCTAATTGTATGTAATTAATAATATTAGCTTAGTTTGAAAAAAACCAAAATGGTAGCTAAAAAGTAAATAATTTTCTTTTCATCTTTCTTGCATTTTAGTTGCATCATCCACTAAACGATCCTTGGACAAATCTTGTTCACACAATCTTTCCATCAATGTCTAACTTTTGTTATTTTTTCAGACAGGAACAAAGCAAGATTGGTGTCCTTTCTAATTTGGTTTTTCCAATGTTACCTCTTGGTCTTGGTGTAATAAAATCTTTTTTAAATGCTTGAAGCACATAATTGGATTGGTCCCTTCAAACCTTATGGATGAACCAGCATAATTGTTCCTTTATTAAGTGCCATCATTTGGTCATATTGGTCGATATCTGCAGAAAGTTAGGAACTGGTATTGGACTGTAGTTTTTACTCCCTTTGCATCATGCAGTGTTGGTTAAGTACTATAAACAGTTTATTTCAGGGAAGTTGAGGCGTCCTTCAATATTGGTTACACAGGTGTTTGTTGGTGATTTTGAGTTGGAGAATCAGTATCTAGTATGACACAGGTGTCTTTCTAGTAACTAATGAACTTACTGTTAATAGTTTGCAAGAAATAGGTTTGACCACCTTCTAGAAGTGATGCACAATTTTACATAAACAATTTTTTTCTGACTCAAATCAGAATACTGGATTAACAAACATAAAACATTTCTTATATGTAATTAATTGTAACTCAAACTTTTATTTACATTATTTACATTATTCAGACTATTGTCCTCATCTTTGTCGCCATATTTATTACAACATTTCGGCCGTTGTACACTCTGGCCTTCTTCAGGTGGTTGGAATGTCGAACTTAACCCTTTATTTCACTCACTGGGGTAGACTGTTCTAGTTCCACATGCCATGTTTTAATGGATGTCAGTTATCAGTTATCTCCTGTTAATTTCCCTCTGAAAGTTCTCCACTGCCTTAACCGGGTACTGAACTCACACTCTTTGAGTCCTGTCACTATGTAAATATGGTGACAAAGATGAGGACAATGTAAATAATGTACATAATACCTCATCTCAGAAATATAGTCAAACTTTTCTGTTTCTAATTTTTCATTATTAATTTGTATAATTTCCTTTTCTAATGTTGGTTCATTGGTTGTTTATTGTAAACATTTCTTTTTTGCTCTTCAAATGAAATCAGATGACCATTTAACTACTTCAATGCTTTTCTATTTGATATAAACGGGCTTAGTATCTTGGACCCTGGTAAATTACATTCTGCACCTCAATTGGAAATACTTGTAAAATCTGCAGTTACCAAGTTTATAAATATCTATGCACATATATTGATTAACATAGAATTGTTCTTAGTTTTACTAATCGAATGCCACTGATGGTTTACCTTGCCGTTACATGACATAAAGATAGCTAGCCCCTAGTAGACAACATCAAGGAATATTTTGGTCAGAACTTTCATCAGATTTCTTTATTACGGCACAAAAAAGAGATGAAGGAGGCTTGTACTGTATTCAGATTTCCACATATGATTAAATTCTTCAAAATTGATTTGCAATGAAAAAGAGAATACTTTATGTTTCTGTCAAATCTAAAAAAAAAGCTCCTCTGCTTCTTGCCAAAATCATCGAGCCATTAACAACTGTTTTCTTTCATTCTTTTTTTATGCTGCCAACAATCTTCTTTCTCATTCACTTTGATCTAATTCAAAATGGGAAACTTGATAAGTAGATAATCTGAAAAGAAGACAATGACTGCAGTAGTTGTGCTGTTTGCATCTTTATTAAAATTCTTTTCCATCAATGGTGTCTTGAAAAAGCAGACAGTATTTTTCAAGAAGTGTTAAAAAAGGTTTTAGTAAGGGTTTTTCTCAGTATATTTTTGTTAATTTAATTGCAAAGGTTAGCATCTATGAGCAAGATCAGTGGCAAAATTTCTAAAAGTTCATGTATTAAAATTAATTCTGATGAAATAGTTAAACAATAGAATTCCTGACAACCGGACTAAGAAGGCCTTTCAGATATGAGAAATTGGTTACAAAGACCAGATATGAGGGGTTATATTTAGATTAAAATAAACGAACTGAAATCAAGTTTAACACTTATTTTCAATGTTTTATAGTAGACAAAATAAGCTAATAGTGAGTGAAATATAATGGAACTGATTTTAAGGAAAAAGAAATAAATTATGTAATGTTAATGAAAATTCATTAAATTAAGTATGTCACGTATGCAAAACAAATAATGTAACGAGGATTTTTTAATCGCTGTTGCATGATGATTCTTTCTCTTCTAATATCATTCTCAACTTTTCCCACATTTCGTTTTGCTTTTCTTCATGAAATTTTTTAAACGAAAGGCACTTTTTAACTCTGCATGCATTATTGCAATTGTCATAGCTGAATGCTGGCTTTCTTTTCATAAAACTGACAACCTTTTCAATAGCTTTTTCAATTTCAGTCCAGTTTTCATCACAATCATGTTTTTTATTTCTTTGTTCATTGTGAGAGTGCGAACGCTGGAGAATAGTTTCTTTGGAAGATTTTATATCATACAATGTCGACTTTCCTATGTTGAACTCAGCCATTAGTTACAATGAACTTTCACCAGTGTCTAGTCTGTTTAAAATTTCCATTTTTTGTGATAACTCCAAAGTTGTTCTTTTCCTCTTATTCCCATCATCTTTTGCACCACTACAAGCCATTAGGGTGAAATAAGCATAAGCAATTATCCAAAGTAAATTTCCTTAAGAACAGAAATTTCAAATTAGTTGCATATAAATAGTTATAATGCAAACATCAAAATCATGTCCAGATATATGGGATTCTGGATATGAGGCACTCGGGATATGAGGGATTCCAGATATGAGGAATTCTACTGTATATTCAAACCAGGATAGCTTTGATATAAGCTATCAGTATTTGTTATATTTAGTGTTTTTCTATAAATACTTTCATGGAAATTGTTCTGACAAACTTTCCTCCATGATATTTAGACTTTATCAATTGAAGTGCAGTACTAGATTGGCAGTAAGGTCTCATTTTACACTTGAAATGGCTAGATGTAACCATAAGTTTGATGTTAACAGTTTCTTCTATCACACTTCTCACTTGTGGAATCCTCTTCTGGCTTCCTGCTTCCAAGTCAACTTTGATTTTCAAAAAATTTAAATACAATGTCAATCGTTATCTTCTGTCTACTTAATTCCTGTTCTTTTATACTCGTCTCTCCTTGATAGTATATTTTTCTCATATTCTCTAATACTCAGTAACCACTTGTGTCTTAGTGGTTTCATTGCTTTGCTTGGGGTAAAATGATTGAAAAAAAGAAATTTTAAAATTGATGGAGTATTTATAAAATTTTACACTGATTACATTAAAAAATGATCCTGCAATTTGAAGTTTGAAACTCCGAGATGAGCTGCAGTTACTATTACACACTGAATCTTAAATGAAGCAAAACAAGAAAGAAAGAAAAATCCCTAACTTAGTATCCTGTGAGATATATCTCTCAAAGATAAAAGTACTATTAAAATTTATCTGGTACCCTGGAAATGTCAAGTTCAATTCCTGTGTTAGCTAGTATAGATATATACACCAACTTCATGAAGAGGCTGATTAGAACCAAAGAATTGATAGTTATAAATTCTGAGATTAAGAATAAGAACAAGATAAGCCCATACAACAAATAAAAGATTTTGTTTGATATTCCAGGTTATTAATTACAAAAAGAGATTTGAAGAAGGCCATAGTTGACAGTGGTCGAAACTGTGTAAAATACAATAAAAACAAGGAAACTTGTTGAAAAGGATCAATGTTTAAGAAAGTCTGAAATTTTCAAGCACTTGTGGATCAAATAAAATATCATCTTTGACTTCATCATATTCTGAAAATATTTACAGAAATTTTGACAGCATTAAAGGTGTAATGTTATCATCATACATTACAAATGAAAAAACTTAAATAAATTTCTCTTATATAACATTACTCTTTATTTCACACTGGACTTTGTCAATCACTGTCTCTTAGTTAATGGGTGTGTGGCTTTAGGGCCTTTTCCAAATGTGGACTCTACATTCCCAATAACCCTCTCCTATTTGGGGTAGGTTTTTACATATCTATTTATCAGACAGTTCTTTCCTATACAACCTAGGGAAGATTACAGAACAGAATATTCACACGTAGGTTGGTAATGAACGATAATACTTAGGACACGAACAACACATATAAGATTCGTCAGCGGCACGTAGAAGTAGTTAACTGCTAGAAGTGAGTCAAGTGAATTCCACAATGAATCTCCAACTGCAGACCAACATACAGTATTTACTACTGTATTTATGTGAATGGGGACATACCCATTATCATCTGTAGGTATGCTAAAACACATGTATATCCTAAGGCTCAGCTGGGTCAATCACATGTTCATATATTAGACAGCCCATGAAGTATGGATCTCCACATCTATCTAGATCATCTCTCAGGTCAACCCTACATTTGGCTTCTTTGATAATCTAGTGTAACATTGAGTGCAAAGTCTATTCTGGTATCATCTGGGGTGAGTCACACACTACAAAGGAATTATTATACATGACAGGAGCAGGAGACTATTCATTAACATAAATACAGATTATTTAAAGTTGCCTTGTAGGTCTTAGGGAGGACCATCCCTCTTCCAACCTTGTGGACTGGCTATACATATTAACAAAGAACTGTAGCAAGCAATAGAAACCACATCACTTAAGCAACAAATAAAGTAGAATATTGTATATAACTTAAAGTGAAAATAATGGCATAATCAAAATGTTGACATTTCACACCATTTCAAAGAAAAGGTTAGGAACGAAACTCCCATCAATAATGGAAAGATCTATAACAGCTACTGGACTTGAGAAACTTATTTTTCTGAAAAAATTCTTTTAAGAGAAAGATTTTATAAATTTCAACTAAGATGCCACTGGCTGCTTGGTCAGTGAATGCCAAATGTTTCTTTATAAAGAAACCAATAATAATACTATAACTGTTACCACTGTTAATGAAAATTTACCAGTAATTTTTTTAATATTTTAATTATATCATTTTCATACATATTTAAAACGTTAAGTGTATTTTTCATTTGAGTCAAAAAAACAAAGTATTAGGTTGGTGCAAAATAATGTCGTTTTCTCACATAGTAACATATGTGAGAAAACGACATTATTTTTGCACCAACCTAATAAATTGCTCATATGAAGTGTAAATTTTCATAAAATAGAACAGATATTTTCACTTTTTGTTCTGAAATGCAAAAGCTACAGAATAAATATGATTTGCATTACTGGATTGTGTACTTTACTGATTTGTGCTTTACATATATATATATATATATATATATATATATATATATATATATATATATATATATATATATATATATATATATAAGCACCTAATACAATAAAAAATAAACTTCTTCCTACCAATAGCTAAAATGATAAAAATCTGCTGACTCATCACCAATCAATACTATTTCACTTTTAACAATAACTTTTATAAACAAAAATTTGGATTACCAATTTGGATTACTTTATCTGACCTTGTAGATAAAGTAATCAAAGTTGAACATATAATAGAATTCACTTACAAGACACAAACAAACAATACTTTACCTTTCCTAGGTATCATGTCACACAATAATGACAATGGCTTAAAACTAAATGCCCATCACAAATCAACTAATAAATATGATCGCATAAATTTCTGTTCTTATCATAATAACAAAATAAAATCCATAATAATCATCAGATTCTATTCAAGAGCACTCAGAAATTTTTAACCTTCAATATTTACATGAAAAAGAGAAATACATTGAAAATGCTTTAATCTCTCCCAATACTCTGATTATTTCATATTCAATGTGAAACAAAAGGCTCATAAAATATTCAAATCCCCACCAAAATTTTTTTGCTACATTAATAAATATCGAAAACTGAAAAAAAAAATGTATAATATAAAAAATAAAAATAAATAAAATCAAGTAAAATACATTTACCCAAATAAATAAATAAACAAGCCACTCTTGCCAAAATAACTGCTAAAACAGACTACCCACAATGTACCACTGACCCATAGATATAAATAGTTGAGAAAAAACCCAACACTTGGGCCTGACGATTGTGTCTAGCATGAAACAGTCTGTCGCCTCTGAGTGTTGATTTCAATGCTCACTTTTATATATATATCTATATATATATATATATATATATATATATATATATATATATATAATGTATATAAATAAATAGATATCTAACAATATATATGTAGGGGAAAAATGTGGGAAATGCAAAATGTAATTTACCTGCTTATTATAAAGACAATGTTTTTTTGCATAGAACATAAATGGATAAACTTCTTGATGTCCGCAGTTAACACAATGCTCGCAGAAGTATTTTTTTTAATACCGCATTAAATTAGTTGCAGTTATATTTCATATCCACAAAAATAATTTATAATAATATCAATAAATATAACCAAATTTATGTTAAATTTCACATTAGTATGAAGTCAAGTAAAAACCTACTTCAGTTTTTGATGTTGGTTGTAGAAACTTCAAAAAGTGTCTTATTCCTTGAAAATACTTTTGCAATTTTAAGCATGATTTTGACAAAAATGTCTGAAGAGATAACAAGATGGAATTTGGATTAAGAGCAAGATAGATGTAGTTGGATAAAAAATACTGTTTAATTAAAAAACAAATCTTCTACTTGAATATTAGTATCCATCAAAATCAATAATATCATTTAAACAAAATAAATTAAAAATAACAATGTCGGATTTAATCCATTTCCTATATATATATATATATATATATATATATATATATATATATATATATAAAGGATGTCCATAAAGTTCATGTGCATTTTAAAAAATTTATAACTTTATTTGTATTTGCGATAGAAATAATCTGTAAAAAAATGTTATAAAGTTTAATGTACCTAGTTTTAAGTATAGGTAAAATAACTAATGTGATTTCAGGCATTACCGTAAATCAGTTGGCAAATGTTTTCTGTGAACTGCAAAGTCGTATTACCCTTTGTATTGCTAATGACGGAGGACACGTGGAAACTTAAATAAAATTTCAATAAAACCTTAAAAAATATAGATTTACTTCTTTCTAATCCTTTTTACAAATTATTTCTATTGCAAATACAAATTTTTTAAAGTTCACATGAACTTTATGGACACCTTGTATATATATATAAATATATATATATATATATATATATATATATATATGTATGTATGTATGTATGTATATAAAGAGAAAGCCATTGAGATATATATATATGCACATATAGATGGATATATTTGAGTCTATCTATGTATGCTTATATAAAGAGTTGCTATTACGTTTATAAAGATTATTATATCTGAACAAATGTATACACCTAAATATAAAAACTTACCAATATATATACACATGCAAGTATGTACATTTTTATATGGATGCTGATTTTGACATAAAAACTTATGTGTGCATGTTTTTATGTGTGAGCTGATGATTATTCAGTAAATGAGAACATTTGTGCCATTTTCCAAAATAAGAGAAACCTTGCAGTGATACTTTTGAGGCTTCTTGAATGCAGAAAACCTTCTAGAATCAGTTGATACCAAACAACTATGTTTTCCTAATATTTCTTCATTTGATTTATCATCTGTAGAAGCAAATGTATAAAAAAAATAGAAGTAAAATAAAAAAATAGTCATATTAAACATGTATAAACTAAAGCCCAATTAATTTCCTGCCTTTGAAAATTTTGTATCATTAAAAAAATTCTCTGACAGACAAAAACATGTTATTGCTTTTCATTTTCTTGAAGATATTCAATGCATTTGTTTTTTGGAAATAATCATTTTTTTCAGTTAACAAGCAAGAGTAGTTTTATATGTGCAGGTAATTGATTTTTTTACAATCATTTCACTCTAATCAAGGCAATAAAGCCACTAAGATGCAAGGGATTACTGTTAGCATAGAATTTATGGTTATATCTTAACTGGAAACTAAACTGGTTATATCTAAACTGGGAAGCAGGAAGGCAGACGACAGTTCCACAAGTGAGAAGTACAAGAGAAAAAACAGTTAGCATAGAATTTATGGTTATATCTTAACTGGAAACTAAACTGGTTATATCTAAACTGGAAAGCAGGAAGGCAGAAGACAGTTCCACAAGTGAGAAGTACAAGAGAAAATACTGTTAGCATAGAATTTATGGTTATATCTTAACTGGAAACTAAACTGGGTATATCTAAACTGGAAAGCAGGAAGGCAGAAGACAGTTCCACAAGTGAGAAGTACAAGAGAAGAAACAGCATAGAATTTATGGTTATATCTTAACTGAAAACTAAACTGGTTATATCTAAACTGGAAAGCAAGAAGGCAGAAGACAGTTCCACAAGTGAGAAGTACAAGAGAAGAAACAGTTAGCATAGAATTTATGGTTATATCTTAACTGGAAACTAAACTGGTTATATCTAAACTGGAAAGCAAGAAGGCAGAAGACAGTTCCACAAGTGAGAAGTACAAGAGAAGAAACAGTTAGCATAGAATTTATGGTTATATCTTAACTGGAAACTAAACTGGTTATATCTAAACTGGAAACAGGAAGGCAGAAGACAGTTCCACAAGTGAGAAGTACAAGAGAAAATACTGTTAGCATAGAATTTATGGTTATATCTTAACTGGAAACTAAACTGGTTATATCTAAACTGGAAAGCAAGAAGACAGAAGACAGTTCCACAAGTGAGAAGTACAAGAGAATAAACAGTTAGCATAGAATTTATGGTTATATCTTAACTGGAAACTAAACTGGTTATATCTAAACTGGAAAGCAGGAAGGCAGAAGACAGTTCCACAAGTGAGAAGTACAAGAGAAAATACTGTTAGCATAGAATTTATGGTTATATCTTAACTGGAAACTAAACTGGTTATATCTAAACTGGAAACAGGAAGGCAGAAGACAGTTCCACAAGTGAGAAGTACAAGAGAAAATACTGTTAGCATAGAATTTATGGTTATATCTTAACTGGAAACTAAACTGGTTATATCTAAACTGGAGAGCAGGAAGGCAGAAGACAGTTTCACAAGTGAGAAGTACAAGAGAAGAAACAGTTAGCATAGAATTTATGGTTATATCTTAACTGGAAACTAAACTGGTTATATCTAAACTGGAAACAGGAAGGCAGAAGACAGTTCCACAAGTGAGAAGTACAAGAGAAAATACTGTTAGCATAGAATTTATGGTTATATCTTAACTGGAAACTAAACTGGTTATATCTAAACTGGAAAGCAGGAAGGCAGAAGACAGTTCCACAAGTGAGAAGTACAAGAGAAAATACTGTTAGCATAGAATTTATGGCTATATCTTAACTGGAAACTAAACTGGTTATATCTAAACTGGAAAGCAAGAAGGCAGAAGACAGTTCCACAAGTGAGAAGTACAAGAGAAGAAACAGTTAGCATAGAATTTATGGTTATATCTTAACTGGAAACTAAACTGGTTATTCTAAACTTGAAAGCAAGAAGGCAGAAGACAGTTCCACAAGTGAGAAGTACAAGAGAAAATACTGTTAGCATAGAATTTATGGTTATATCTTAACTGGAAACTAAACTGGTTATATCTAAACTGGAAAGCAAGAAGGCAGAAGACAGTTCCACAAGTGAGAAGTACAAGACAAGAAACAGTTAGCATAGAATTTATGGTGATATCTTAACTGGAAACTAAACTGGTTATATCTAAACTGGAGAGCAAGAAGGCAGAAGACAGTTCCACAAGTGAGAAGTACAAGAGAAGAAACAGTTAGCATAGAATTTATGGTTATATCTTAACTGGAAACTAAACTGGTTATATCTAAACAGAAAAGCAAGAAGACAGAAGACAGTTCCACAAGTGAGAAGTACAAGAGAAAATACTGTTAGCATAGAATTTATGGTTATATCTTAACTGGAAACTAAACTGGTTATATCTAAACTGGAAAGCAAGAAGACAGAAGACAGTTCCACAAGTGAGAAGTACAAGAGAAGAAACAGTTAGCATAGAATTTATGGTTATATCTTAACTGGAAACTAAACTGGTTATATCTAAACTGGAAAGCAGGAAGGCAGAAGACAGTTCCACAAGTGAGAAGTACAAGAGAAAATACTGTTAGCATAGAATTTATGGTTATATCTTAACTGGAAACTAAACTGGTTATATCTAAACTGGAAAGCAAGAAGACAGTGAGAAGTACAAGAGAAGAAACAGCATAGAATTTATGGTTATATCTTAACTGAAAACTAAACTGGTTATATCTAAACTGGAAAGCAAGAAGGCAGAAGACAGTTCCACAAGTGAGAAGTACAAGAGAAGAAACAGTTAGCATAGAATTTATGGTTATATCTTAACTGGAAACTAAACTGGTTATATCTAAACTGGAAAGCAAGAAGGCAGAAGACAGTTCCACAAGTGAGAAGTACAAGAGAAGAAACAGTTAGCATAGAATTTATGGTTATATCTTAACTGGAAACTAAACTGGTTATATCTAAACTGGAAAGCAAGAAGGCAGAAGACAGTTCCACAAGTGAGAAGTACAAGAGAAGAAACAGTTAGCATAGAATTTATGGTTATATCTTAACTGGAAACTAAACTGGTTATATCTAAACTGGAAAGCAAGAAGGCAGAAGACAGTTCCACAAGTGAGAAGTACAAGAGAAAATACTGTTAGCATAGAATTTATGGTTATATCTTAACTGGAAACTAAACTGGTTATATCTAAACTGGAAAGCAGAAAGGCAGAAGACAGTTCCACAAGTGAGAAGTACAAGAGAACAAACAGTTAGCATAGAATTTATGGTTATATCTTAACTGGAAACTAAACTGGTTATATCTAAACTGGAAAGCAGGAAGGCAGAAGACAGTTCCACAAGTGAGAAGTACAAGAGAAAATACTGTTACCATAGAATTTATGGTTATATCTTAACTGGAAACTAAACTGGTTATATCTAAACTGGAAAGCAGGAAGGCAGAAGACAGTTCCACAAGTGAGAAGTACAAGAGAAGAAACAGTTAGCATAGAATTTATGGTTATATCTTAACTGGAAACTAAACTGGTTATATCTAAATTGGAAAGCAAGAAGACAGTTCCACAAGTGAGAAGTACAAGAGAAGAAACAGTTAGCATAGAATTTATGGTTATATCTTAACTGGAAACTAAACTGGTTATATCTAAACTGGAAAGCAAGAAGGCAGAAGACAGTTCCACAAGTGAGAAGTACAAGAGAAAATACTGTTAGCATAGAATTTATGGTTATATCTTAACTGGAAACTAAACTGGTTATATCTAAACTGGAAAGCATGAAGGCAGACGACAGTTCCACAAGTGAGAAGTACAAGAGAAAATACTGTTAGCATAGAATTTATGGTTATATCTTAACTGGAAACTAAACTGGTTATATCTAAACTGGAAAGCAAGAAGGCAGAAGACAGTTCCACAAGTGAGAAGTACAAGACAAGAAACAGTTAGCATAGAATTTATGGTGATATCTTAACTGGAAACTAAACTGGTTATATCTAAACTGGAGAGCAGGAAGGCAGAAGACAGTTCCACAAGTGAGAAGTACAAGAGAAGAAACAGTTAGCATAGAATTTATGGTTATATCTTAACTGGAAACTAAACTGGTTATATCTAAACTGGAAAGCAGGAAGGCAGAAGACAGTTCCACAAGTGAGAAGTACAAGAGAAAATACTGTTAGCATAGAATTTATGGTTATATCTTAACTGGAAACTAAACTGGTTATATCTAAACTGGAAATCAAGAAGGCAGAAGACAGTTCCACAGGTGAGAAGTACAAGAGAAGAAACAGTTGGCATAGAATTTATGGTTATATCTTAACTGGAAACTAAACTGGTTATATCTAAACTGGAGAGCAGGAAGGCAGAAGACAGTTCCACAAGTGAGAAGTACAAGAGAAGAAACAGTTAGCATAGAATTTATGGTTATATCTTAACTGGAAACTAAACTGGTTATATCTATACTGGAAAGCAAGAAGGCAGAAGACAGTTCCACAAGTGAGAAGTACAAGAGAAAATACTGTTAGCATAGAATTTATGGTTATATCTTAACTGGAAACTAAACTGGTTATATCTAAACTGGAAAGCAAGAAGGCAGAAGACAGTTCCACAAGTGAGAAGTACAAGAGAAGAAACAGTTAGCATAGAATTTATGGTTATATCTTAACTGGAAACTAAACTGGTTATATCTAAACTGGAAAGCAGGAAGGCAGAAGACAGTTCCCCAAGTGAGAAGTACAAGAGAAAATACTGTTAGCATAGAATTTATGGTTATATCTTAACTGGAAACTAAACTGGTTATATCTAAACTTGAAAGCAGGAAGGCAGAAGACAGTTCCACAAGTGAGAAGTACAAGAGAAGAAACAGTTGGCATAGAATTTATGGTTATATCTTAACTGGAAACTAAACTGGTTATATCTAAACTGGAAAGCAAGAAGGCAGAAGACAGTTCCACAAGTGAGAAGTACAAGTGAAAATACTGTTAGCATAGAATTTATGGTTATATCTTAACTGAAAACTAAACTGGTTATATCTAAACTGGAAAGCAAGAAGGCAGAAGACAGTTCCACAAGTGAGAAGTACAAGAGAAGAAACAGTTAGCATAGAATTTATGGTTATATCTTAACTGGAAACTAAACTGGTTATATCTAAACTGGAAAGCAGGAAGGCAGAAGACAGTTCCACAAGTGAGAAGTACAAGAGAAAATACTGTTAGCATAGAATTTATGGCTATATCTTAACTGGAAACTAAACTGGTTATATTTAAACTGGAAAGCAAGAAGGCAGAAGACAGTTCCACAAGTGAGAAGTACAAGAGAAGAAACAGTTAGCATAGAATTTATGGTTATATCTTAACTGGAAACTAAACTGGTTATTCTAAACTTAAAAGCAAGAAGACAGAAGACAGTTCCACAAGTGAGAAGTACAAGAGAAAATACTGTTAGCATAGAATTTATGGTTATATCTGAACTGGAAAATAAACTGGTTATATCTAAACTGGAAAGCAAGAAGGCAGAAGACAGTTCCACAAGTGAGAAGTACAAGACAAGAAACAGTTAGCATAGAATTTATGGTGATATCTTAACTGGAAACTAAACTGGTTATATCTAAACTGGAGAGCAGGAAGGCAGAAGACAGTTCCACAAGTGAGAAGTACAAGAGAAGAAACAGTTAGCATAGAATTTATGGTTATATCTTAACTGGAAACTAAACTGGTTATATCTAAACTGGAAAGCAAGAAGGCAGAAGACAGTTCCACAAGTCAGAAGTACAAGAGAAGAAACAGTTAGCATAGAATTTATGGTTATATCTTAACTGGAAACTAAACTGGTTATATCTAAACTGGAAAGCAAGAAGGCAGAAGACAGTTCCACAAGTGAGAAGTACAAGAGAAGAAACAGTTAGCATAGAATTTATGGTTATATCTTAACTGGAAACTAAACTGGTTATATCTAAACTGGAAAGCAAGAAGGCAGAAGACAGTTCCACAAGTGAGAAGTACAAGAGAAGAAACAGTTAGCATAGAATTTATGGTTATATCTTAACTGGAAACTAAACTGGTTATATCTAAACTGGAAAGCAAGAAGGCAGAAGACAGTTCCACAAGTGAGAAGTACAAGAGAAGAAACAGTTAGCATAGAATTTATGGTTATATCTTAACTGGAAACTAAACTGGTTATATCTAAACTGGAAAGCAAGAAGGCAGAAGACAGTTCCACAAGTGAGAAGTCCAAGTGAAAATACTGTTAGCATAGAATTTATGGTTATATCTTAACTGAAAACTAAACTGGTTATATCTAAACTGGAAAGCAAGAAGGCAGAAGACAGTTCCACAAGTGAGAAGTACAAGAGAAGAAACAGTTAGCATAGAATTTATGGTTATATCTTAACTGGAAACTAAACTGGTTATATCTAAACTTGAAAGCAGGAAGGCAGAAGACAGTTCCACAAGTGAGAAGTACAAGAGAAGAAACAGTTGGCATAGAATTTATGGTTATATCTTAACTGGAAACTAAACTGGTTATATCTAAACTGGAAAGCAAGAAGGCAGAAGACAGTTCCACAAGTGAGAAGTACAAGTGAAAATACTGTTAGCATAGAATTTATGGTTATATCTTAACTGAAAACTAAACTGGTTATATCTAAACTGGAAAGCAAGAAGGCAGAAGACAGTTCCACAAGTGAGAAGTACAAGAGAAGAAACAGTTAGCATAGAATTTATGGTTATATCTTAACTGGAAACTCAACTGGTTATATCTAAACTGGAAAGCAGGAAGGCAGAAGACAGTTCCACAAGTGAGAAGTACAAGAGAAAATACTGTTAGCATAGAATTTATGGTTATATCTTAACTGAAAACTAAACTGGTTATATCTAAACTGGAAAGCAGGAAGGCAGAAGACAGTTCCACAAGTGAGAAGTACAAGAGAAGAAACAGTTAGCATAGAATTTATGGTTATATCTTAACTGAAAACTAAACTGGTTATATCTAAACTGGAAAGCAAGAAGGCAGAAGACAGTTCCACAAGTGAGAAGTACAAGAGAAGAAACAGTTAGCATAGAATTTATGGTTATATCTTAACTGGAAACTCAACTGGTTATATCTAAACTGGAAAGCAGGAAGGCAGAAGACAGTTCCACAAGTGAGAAGTACAAGAGAAAATACTGTTAGCATAGAATTTATGGTTATATCTTAACTGAAAACTAAACTGGTTATATCTAAACTGGAAAGCAGGAAGGCAGAAGACAGTTCCACAAGTGAGAAGTACAAGAGAAGAAACAGTTAGCATAGAATTTATGGTTATATCTTAACTGGAAACTAAACTGGTTATATCTAAACTGGATAGCAGGAAGGCAGAAGACAGTTCCACAAGTGAGAAGTACAAGAGAAAATACTGTTAGCATAGAATTTATGGTTATATCTTAACTGGAAACTAAACTGGTTATATCTAAACTGGAAATCAAGAAGGCAGAAGACAGTTCCACAGGTGAGAAGTACAAGAGAAGAAACAGTTGGCATAGAATTTATGGTTATATCTTAACTGGAAACTAAACTGGTTATATCTAAACTGGAGAGCAGGAAGGCAGAAGACAGTTCCACAAGTGAGAAGTACAAGAGAAGAAACAGTTAGCATAGAATTTATGGTTATATCTTAACTGGAAACTAAACTGGTTATATCTATACTGGAAAGCAAGAAGGCAGAAGACAGTTCCACAAGTGAGAAGTACAAGAGAAAATACTGTTAGCATAGAATTTATGGTTATATCTTAACTGGAAACTAAACTGGTTATATCTAAACTGGAAAGCAAGAAGGCAGAAGACAGTTCCACAAGTGAGAAGTACAAGAGAAGAAACAGTTAGCATAGAATTTATGGTTATATCTTAACTGGAAACTAAACTGGTTATATCTAAACTGGAAAGCAGGAAGGCAGAAGACAGTTCCCCAAGTGAGAAGTACAAGAGAAAATACGGTTAGCATAGAATTTATGGTTATATCTTAACTGGAAACTAAACTGGTTATATCTAAACTTGAAAGCAGGAAGGCAGAAGACAGTTCCACAAGTGAGAAGTACAAGAGAAGAAACAGTTGGCATAGAATTTATGGTTATATCTTAACTGGAAACTAAACTGGTTATATCTAAACTGGAAAGCAAGAAGGCAGAAGACAGTTCCACAAGTGAGAAGTACAAGTGAAAATACTGTTAGCATAGAATTTATGGTTATATCTTAACTGAAAACTAAACTGGTTATATCTAAACTGGAAAGCAAGAAGGCAGAAGACAGTTCCACAAGTGAGAAGTACAAGAGAAGAAACAGTTAGCATAGAATTTATGGTTATATCTTAACTGGAAACTAAACTGGTTATATCTAAACTGGAAAGCAGGAAGGCAGAAGACAGTTCCACAAGTGAGAAGTACAAGAGAAAATACTGTTAGCATAGAATTTATGGCTATATCTTAACTGGAAACTAAACTGGTTATATTTAAACTGGAAAGCAAGAAGGCAGAAGACAGTTCCACAAGTGAGAAGTACAAGAGAAGAAACAGTTAGCATAGAATTTATGGTTATATCTTAAATGGAAACTAAACTGGTTATTCTAAACTTAAAAGCAAGAAGACAGAAGACAGTTCCACAAGTGAGAAGTACAAGAGAAAATACTGTTAGCATAGAATTTATGGTTATATCTGAACTGGAAACTAAACTGGTTATATCTAAACTGGAAAGCAAGAAGGCAGAAGACAGTTCCACAAGTGAGAAGTACAAGACAAGAAACAGTTAGCATAGAATTTATGGTGATATCTTAACTGGAAACTAAACTGGTTATATCTAAACTGGAGAGCAGGAAGGCAGAAGACAGTTCCACAAGTGAGAAGTACAAGAGAAGAAACAGTTAGCATAGAATTTATGGTTATATCTTAACTGGAAACTAAACTGGTTATATCTAAACTGGAAAGCAAGAAGGCAGAAGACAGTTCCACAAGTCAGAAGTACAAGAGAAGAAACAGTTAGCATAGAATTTATGGTTATATCTTAACTGGAAACTAAACTGTTTATATCTAAACTGGAAAGCAAGAAGGCAGAAGACAGTTCCACAAGTGAGAAGTACAAGAGAAGAAACAGTTAGCATAGAATTTATGGTTATATCTTAACTGGAAACTAAACTGGTTATATCTAAACTGGAAAGCAAGAAGGCAGAAGACAGTTCCACAAGTGAGAAGTACAAGAGAAGAAACAGTTAGCATAGAATTTATGGTTATATCTTAACTGGAAACTAAACTGGTTATATCTAAACTGGAAAGCAAGAAGGCAGAAGACAGTTCCACAAGTGAGAAGTACAAGAGAAGAAACAGTTAGCATAGAATTTATGGTTATATCTTAACTGGAAACTAAACTGGTTATATCTAAACTGGAAAGCAAGAAGGCAGAAGACAGTTCCACAAGTGAGAAGTACAAGTGAAAATACTGTTAGCATAGAATTTATGGTTATATCTTAACTGAAAACTAAACTGGTTATATCTAAACTGGAAAGCAAGAAGGCAGAAGACAGTTCCACAAGTGAGAAGTACAAGAGAAGAAACAGTTAGCATAGAATTTATGGTTATATCTTAACTGGAAACTAAACTGGTTATATCTAAACTTGAAAGCAGGAAGGCAGAAGACAGTTCCACAAGTGAGAAGTACAAGAGAAGAAACAGTTGGCATAGAATTTATGGTTATATCTTAACTGGAAACTAAACTGGTTATATCTAAACTGGAAAGCAAGAAGGCAGAAGACAGTTCCACAAGTGAGAAGTACAAGTGAAAATACTGTTAGCATAGAATTTATGGTTATATCTTAACTGAAAACTAAACTGGTTATATCTAAACTGGAAAGCAAGAAGGCAGAAGACAGTTCCACAAGTGAGAAGTACAAGAGAAGAAACAGTTAGCATAGAATTTATGGTTATATCTTAACTGGAAACTAAACTGGTTATATCTAAACTGGAAAGCAGGAAGGCAGAAGACAGTTCCACAAGTGAGAAGTACAAGAGAAAATACTGTTAGCATAGAATTTATGGTTATATCTTAACTGAAAACTAAACTGGTTATATCTAAACTTGAAAGCAGGAAGGCAGAAGACAGTTCCACAAGTGAGAAGTACAAGAGAAGAAACAGTTAGCATAGAATTTATGGTTATATCTTAACTGGAAACTAAACTGGTTATATCTAAACTGGATAGCAGGAAGGCAGAAGACAGTTCCACAAGTGAGAAGTACAAGAGAAAATACTGTTAGCATAGAATTTATGGTTATATCTTAACTGGAAACTAAACTGGTTATATCTAAACTGGAAATCAAGAAGGCAGAAGACAGTTCCACAGGTGAGAAGTACAAGAGAAGAAACAGTTGGCATAGAATTTATGGTTATATCTTAACTGGAAACTAAACTGGTTATATCTAAACTGGAGAGCAGGAAGGCAGAAGACAGTTCCACAACTGAGAAGTACAAGAGAAGAAACAGTTAGCATAGAATTTATGGTTATATCTTAACTGGAAACTAAACTGGTTATATCTATACTGGAAAGCAAGAAGGCAGAAGACAGTTCCACAAGTGAGAAGTACAAGAGAAAATACTGTTAGCATAGAATTTATGGTTATATCTTAACTGGAAACTAAACTGGTTATATCTAAACTTGAAAGCAGGAAGGCAGAAGACAGTTCCACAAGTGAGAAGTACAAGAGAAGAAACAGTTGGCATAGAATTTATGGTTATATCTTAACTGGAAACTAAACTGGTTATATCTAAACTGGAAAGCAAGAAGGCAGAAGACAGTTCCACAAGTGAGAAGTACAAGTGAAAATACTGTTAGCATAGAATTTATGGTTATATCTTAACTGAAAACTAAACTGGTTATATCTAAACTGGAAAGCAAGAAGGCAGAAGACAGTTCCACAAGTGAGAAGTACAAGAGAAGAAACAGTTAGCATAGAATTTATGGTTATATCTTAACTGGAAACTAAACTGGTTATATCTAAACTGGAAAGCAGGAAGGCAGAAGACAGTTCCACAAGTGAGAAGTACAAGAGAAAATACTGTTAGCATAGAATTTATGGCTATATCTTAACTGGAAACTAAACTGGTTATATTTAAACTGGAAAGCAAGAAGGCAGAAGACAGTTCCACAAGTGAGAAGTACAAGAGAAGAAACAGTTAGCATAGAATTTATGGTTATATCTTAACTGGAAACTAAACTGGTTATTCTAAACTTAAAAGCAAGAAGACAGAAGACAGTTCCACAAGTGAGAAGTACAAGAGAAAATACTGTTAGCATAGAATTTATGGTTATATCTGAACTGGAAACTAAACTGGTTATATCTAAACTGGAAAGCAAGAAGGCAGAAGACAGTTCCACAAGTGAGAAGTACAAGACAAGAAACAGTTAGCATAGAATTTATGGTGATATCTTAACTGGAAACTAAACTGGTTATATCTAAACTGGAGAGCAGGAAGGCAGAAGACAGTTCCACAAGTGAGAAGTACAAGAGAAGAAACAGTTAGCATAGAATTTATGGTTATATCTTAACTGGAAACAAAACTGGTTATATCTAAACTGGAAAGCAAGAAGGCAGAAGACAGTTCCACAAGTCAGAAGTACAAGAGAAGAAACAGTTAGCATAGAATTTATGGTTATATCTTAACTGGAAACTAAACTGGTTATATCTAAACTGGAAAGCAAGAAGGCAGAAGACAGTTCCACAAGTGAGAAGTACAAGAGAAGAAACAGTTAGCATAGAATTTATGGTTATATCTTAACTGGAAACTAAACTGGTTATATCTAAACTGGAAAGCAAGAAGGCAGAAGACAGTTCCACAAGTGAGAAGTACAAGAGAAGAAACAGTTAGCATAGAATTTATGGTTATATCTTAACTGGAAACTAAACTGGTTATATCTAAACTGGAAAGCAAGAAGGCAGAAGACAGTTCCACAAGTGAGAAGTACAAGAGAAGAAACAGTTAGCATAGAATTTATGGTTATATCTTAACTGGAAACTAAACTGGTTATATCTAAACTGGAAAGCAAGAAGGCAGAAGACAGTTCCACAAGTGAGAAGTACAAGTGAAAATACTGTTAGCATAGAATTTATGGTTATATCTTCACTGGAAACTAAACTGGTTATATCTAAACTGGAAAGCAAGAAGGCAGAAGACAGTTCCACAAGTGAGAAGTACAAGAGAAGAAACAGTTAGCATAGAATTTATGGTTATATCTTAACTGGAAACTAAACTGGTTATATCTAAACTGGAAAGCAAGAAGGCAGAAGACAGTTCCACAAGTGAGAAGTACAAGTGAAAATACTGTTAGCATAGAATTTATGGTTATATCTTAACTGAAAACTAAACTGGTTATATCTAAACTGGAAAGCAAGAAGGCAGAAGACAGTTCCACAAGTGAAAAGTACAAGAGAAGAAACAGTTAGCATAGAATTTATGGTTATATCTTAACTGGAAACTAAACTGGTTATATCTAAACTTGAAAGCAGGAAGGCAGAAGACAGTTCCACAAGTGAGAAGTACAAGAGAAGAAACAGTTGGCATAGAATTTATGGTTATATCTTAACTGGAAACTAAACTGGTTATATCTAAACTGGAAAGCAAGAAGGCAGAAGACAGTTCCACAAGTGAGAAGTACAAGTGAAAATACTGTTAGCATAGAATTTATGGTTATATCTTAACTGAAAACTAAACTGGTTATATCTAAACTGGAAAGCAAGAAGGCAGAAGACAGTTCCACAAGTGAGAAGTACAAGAGAAGAAACAGTTAGCATAGAATTTATGGTTATATCTTAACTGGAAACTAAACTGGTTATATCTAAACTGGAAAGCAGGAAGGCAGAAGACAGTTCCACAAGTGAGAAGTACAAGAGAAAATACTGTTAGCATAGAATTTATGGCTATATCTTAACTGGAAACTAAACTGGTTATATTTAAACTGGAAAGCAAGAAGGCAGAAGACAGTTCCACAAGTGAGAAGTACAAGAGAAGAAACAGTTAGCATAGAATTTATGGTTATATCTTAACTGGAAACTAAACTGGTTATTCTAAACTTAAAAGCAAGAAGACAGAAGACAGTTCCACAAGTGAGAAGTACAAGAGAAAATACTGTTAGCATAGAATTTATGGTTATATCTGAACTGGAAACTAAACTGGTTATATCTAAACTGGAAAGCAAGAAGGCAGAAGACAGTTCCACAAGTGAGAAGTACAAGACAAGAAACAGTTAGCATAGAATTTATGGTGATATCTTAACTGGAAACTAAACTGGTTATATCTAAACTGGAAAGCAAGAAGGCAGAAGACAGTTCCACAAGTGAGAAGTACAAGAGAAGAAACAGTTAGCATAGAATTTATGGTTATATCTTAACTGGAAACTAAACTGGTTATATCTAAACTGGAAAGCAAGAAGGCAGAAGACAGTTCCACAAGTGAGAAGTACAAGAGAAGAAACAGTTAGCATAGAATTTATGGTTATATCTTAACTGGAAACTAAACTGGTTATATCTAAACTGGAAAGCAAGAAGGCAGAAGACAGTTCCACAAGTGAGAAGTACAAGAGAAGAAACAGTTAGCATAGAATTTATGGTTATATCTTAACTGGAAACTAAACTGGTTATATCTAAACTGTAAAGCAAGAAGGCAGAAGACAGTTCCACAAGTGAGAAATACAAGAGAAGAAACAGTTAGCATAGAATTTATGGTTATATCTTAACTGGAAACTAAACTGGTTATATCTAAACTGGAAAGCAAGAAGACAGAAGACAGTTCCACAAGTGAGAAGTACAAGAGAAAATACTGTTAGCATAGAATTTATGGTTATATCTTAACTGTAAACTAAACTGGTTATATCTAAACTGGAAAGCAGGAAGGCAGAAGACAGTTTCACAAGTGAGAAGTACAAGAGAAGAAACAGTTAGCATAGAATTTATGGTTATATCTTAACTGGAAACCAAACTGGTTATATCTAAACTGGAAAGCAGGAAGGCAGAAGACAGTTCCACAAGTGAGAAGTACAAGAGAAAATACTGTTACGATAGAATTTATGGTTATATCTTAACTGGAAACTAAACTGGTTATATCTAAACTGGAAAGCAGGAAGGCAGAAGACAGTTCCACAAGTGAGAAGTACAAGAGAAGAAACAGTTAGCATAGAATTTATGGTTATATCTTAACTGGAAACTAAACTGGTTATATCTAAACTGGAAAGCAAGAAGACAGTTCCACAAGTGAGAAGTACAAGAGAAGAAACAGTTAGCATAGAATTTATGGTTATATCTTAACTGGAAACTAAACTGGTTATATCTAAACTGGATAGCAGGAAGGCAGAAGACAGTTCCACAAGTGAGAAGTACAAGAGAAAATACTGTTAGCATAGAATTTATGGTTATATCTTAACTGGAAACTAAACTGGTTATATCTAAACTGGAAATCAAGAAGGCAGAAGACAGTTCCACAGGTGAGAAGTACAAGAGAAGAAACAGTTGGCATAGAATTTAGGGTTATATCTTAACTGGAAACTAAACTGGTTATATCTAAACTGGAGAGCAGGAAGGCAGAAGACAGTTCCACAAGTGAGAAGTACAAGAGAAGAAACAGTTAGCATAGAATTTATGGTTATATCTTAACTGGAAACTAAACTGGTTATATCTATACTGGAAAGCAAGAAGGCAGAAGACAGTTCCACAAGTGAGAAGTACAAGAGAAGAAACAGTTAGCATAGAATTTATGGTTATATCTTAACTGGAAACTAAACTGGTTATATCTAAACTGGAATGCAAGAAGGCAGAAGACAGTTCCACAAGTGAGAAGTACAAGTGAAAATACTGTTAGCATAGAATTTATGGTTATATCTTAACTGAAAACTAAACTGGTTATATCTAAACTGGAAAGCAAGAAGGCAGAAGACAGTTCCACAAGTGAGAAGTACAAGAGAAGAAACAGTTAGCATAGAATTTATGGTTATATCTTAACTGGAAACTAAACTGGTTATATCTAAACTGGAAAGCAGGAAGGCAGAAGACAGTTCCACAAGTGAGAAGTACAAGAGAAAATACTGTTAGCATAGAATTTATGGCTATATCTGAACTGGAAACTAAACTGGTTATATTTAAACTGGAAAGCAAGAAGGCAGAAGACAGTTCCACAAGTGAGAAGTACAAGAGAAGAAACAGTTAGCATAGAATTTATGGTTATATCTTAACTGGAAACTAAACTGGTTATATCTAAACTGGAAAGCAGGAAGGCAGAAGACAGTTCCAAAAGTGAGAAGTACAAGAGAAAATACTGTTAGCATAGAATTTATGGTTATATCTTAACTGGAAACTAAATTGGTTATATCTAAACTTGAAAGCAGAAAGGCAGAAGACAGTTCCACAAGTGAGAAGTACAAGAGAAGAAACAGTTAGCATAGAATTTATGGTTATATCTTAACTGGAAACTAAACTGGTTATATCTAAACTGGAAAGCAAGAAGGCAGAAGACAGTTCCACAAGTGAGAAGTACAAGAGAAAATACTGTTAGCATAGAATTTATGGTTATATCTTAACTGGAAACTAAACTGGTTATATCTAAACTGGAAAGCAGGAAGGCAGAAGACAGTTCCACAAGTGAGAAGTACAAGAGAAAATACTGTTAGCATAGAATTTATGGTTATATCTTAACTGGAAACTAAACTGGTTATATCTAAACTGGAAAGCAAGAAGGCAGAAGACAGTTCCACAAGTGAGAAGTACAAGACAAGAAACAGTTAGCATAGAATTTATGGTGATATCTTAACTGGAAACTAAACTGGTTATATCTAAACTGGAGAGCAGGAAGGCAGAAGACAGTTCCACAAGTGAGAAGTACAAGAGAAGAAACAGTTAGCATAGAATTTATGGTTATATCTTAACTGGAAACTAAACTGGTTATATCTAAACTGGAAAGCAGGAAGGCAGAAGACAGTTCCACAAGTGAGAAGTACAAGAGAAAATACTGTTAGCAGAGAATTTATGGTTATATCTTAACTGGAAACTAAACTGGTTATATCTAAACTGGAAAGCAGGAATGCAGAAGACAGTTCCACAAGTGAGAAGTACAAGAGAAAATACTGTTAGCACAGAATTTATGGTTATATCTTAACTGAAAACTAAACTGGTTATATCTAAACTGGAAAGCAGGAAGGCAGAAGACAGTTCCACAAGTGAGAAGTACAAGAGAAGAAACAGTTGGCATAGAATTTATGGTTATATCTTAACTGGAAACTAAACTGGTTATATCTAAACTGGAAAGCAGGAAGGCAGAAGACAGTTCCACAAGTGAGAAGTACAAGAGAAAATACTGTTAGCAGAGAATTTATGGTTATATCTTAACTGGAAACTAAACTGGTTATATCTAAACTGGAAAGCAGGAAGGCAGAAGACAGTTCCACAAGTGAGAAGTACAAGAGAAAATACTGTTAGCATAGAATATATGGTTATATCTTAACTGGAAACTAAACTGGTTATATCTAAACTGGAAAGCAGGAAGGCAGAAGACAGTTCCACAAGTGAGAAGTACAAGAGAATAAATAGTTAGCATAGAATTTATGGTTATATCTTAACTGGAAACTAAACTGGTTATATCTAAACTGGAAAGCAGGAAGGCAGAAGACAGTTCCACAAGTGAGAAGTACAAGAGAAAATACTGTTAGCATAGAATTTATGGTTATATCTTAACTGGAAACTAAACTGGTTATATCTAAACTGGAAAGCAGGAAGGCAGAAGACAGTTCCACATGTGAGAAGTACAAGAGAAGAAACAGTTAGCATAGAATTTATGGTTATATCTTAACTGGAAAGTAAACTGGTTATATCTAAACTTGAAAGCAGGAAGGCAGAAGACAGTTCCACAAGTGAGAAGTACAAGAGAAGAAACAGTTGGCATAGAATTTATGGTTATATCTTAACTGGAAACTAAACTGGTTATATCTAAACTGGAAAGCAAGAAGGCAGAAGACAGTTCCACAATTGAGAAGTACAAGAGAAGAAACAGTTAGCATAGAATTTATGGTTATATCTTAACTGGAAACTAAACTGGTTATATCTAAACTGGAAAGCAAGAAGGCAGAAGACAGTTCCACAAGTGAGAAGTACAAGTGAAAATACTGTTAGCATAGAATTTATGGTTATATCTTAACTGAAAACTAAACTGGTTATATCTAAACTGGAAAGCAAGAAGGCAGAAGACAGTTCCACAAGTGAGAAGTACAAGAGAAGAAACAGTTAGCATAGAATTTATGGTTATATCTTAACTGGAAACTAAACTGGTTATATCTAAACTGGAAAGCAGGAAGGCAGAAGACAGTTCCACAAGTGAGAAGTACAAGAGAAAATACTGTTAGCATAGAATTTATGGTTATATCTCAACTGGAAACTAAACTGGTTATATCTAAACTGGAAAGCAAGAAGGCAGAAGACAGTTCCACAAGTGAGAAGTACAAGAGAAGAAACAGTTAGCATAGAATTTATGGTTATATCTTAACTGGAAACTAAACTGGTTATATCTAAACTGGAAAGCAGGAAGGCAGAAGACAGTTCCACAAGTGAGAAGTACAAGAGAAAATACTGTTAGCATAGAATTTATGGCTATATCTTAACTGGAAACTAAACTGGTTATATCTAAACTGGAAAGCAAGAAGGCAGAAGACAGTTCCACAAGTGAGAAGTACAAGAGAAGAAACAGTTAGCATAGAATTTATGGTTATATCTTAACTGGAAACTAAACAGGTTATTCTAAACTGGAAAGCAAGAAGACAGAAGACAGTTCCACAAGTGAGAAGTACAAGAGAAAATACTGTTAGCATAGAATTTATGGTTATATCTTAACTGGAAACTAAACTGGTTATATCTAAACTGGAAAGCAAGAAGGCAAAAGACAGTTCCACAAGTGAGAAGTACAAGACAAGAAACAGTTAGCATATAATTTATGGTGATATCTTAACTGGAAACTAAACTGGTTATATCTAAACTGGAGAGCAGGAAGGCAGGAGACAGTTCCACAAGTGAGAAGTACAAGACAAGAAACAGTTAGCATAGAATTTATGGTTATATCTTAACTGGAAACTAAACTGGTTATATCTAAACAGGAAAGCAGGAAGGCAGAAGACAGTTCCACAAGTGAGAAGTACAAGAGAAAATACTGTTAGCAGAGAATTTATGGTTATATCTTAACTGGAAACTAAACTGGTTATATCTAAACTGGAAAGCAGGAAGGCAGAAGACAGTTCCACAAGTGAGAAGTACAAGAGAAGAAACAGTTAGCATAGAATTTATGGTTATATCTTAACTGGAAACTAAACTGGTTATAACTAAACTGGAAAGCAAGAAGACAGAAGACAGTTCCACAAGTGAGAAGTACAAGAGAAAATACTGTTAGCATAGAATTTATGGTTATATCTTAACTGGAAACTAAACTGGTTATATCTAAACTGGAAAGCAGGAGGGCAGAAGACAGTTCCACAAGTGAGAAGTACAAGAGAAAATACTGTTAGCACAGAATTTATGGTTATATCTTAACTGAAAACTAAACTGGTTATATCTAAACTGGAAAGCAGGAAGGCAGAAGACAGTTCCACAAGTGAGAAGTACAAGAGAAGAAACAGTTGGCATAGAATTTATGGTTATATCTTAACTGGAAACTAAACTGGTTATATCTAAACTGGAAAGCAGGAAGGCAGAAGACAGTTCCACAAGTGAGAAGTACAAGAGAAAATACTGTTAGCAGAGAATTTATGGTTATATCTTAACTGGAAACTAAACTGGTTATATCTAAACTGGAAAGCAGGAAGGCAGAAGACAGTTCCACAAGTGAGAAGTACAAGAGAAAATACTGTTAGCATAGAATATATGGTTATATCTTAACTGGAAACTAAACTGGTTATATCTAAACTGGAAAGCAGGAAGGCAGAAGACAGTTTCACAAGTGAGAAGTACAAGAGAATAAACAGTTAGCATAGAATTTATGGTTATATCTTAACTGGAAACTAAACTGGTTATATCTAAACCGGAAAGCAGGAAGGCAGAAGACAGTTCCACAAGTGAGAAGTACAAGAGAAAATACTGTTAGCATAGAATTTATGGTTATATCTTAACTGGAAACTAAACTGGTTATATCTAAACTGGAAAGCAGGAAGGCAGAAGACAGTTCCACATGTGAGAAGTACAAGAGAAGAAACAGTTAGCATAGAATTTATGGTTATATCTTAACTGGAAACTAAACTGGTTATATCTAAACTGGAAAGCAGGAAGGCAGAAGACAGTTCCACAAGTGAGAAGTACAAGAGAAAATACTGTTAGCAGAGAATTTATGGTTATATCTTAACTGGAAACTAAACTGGTTATATCTAAACTGGAAAGCAGGAAGGCAGAAGACAGTTCCACAAGTGAGAAGTACAAGAGAAAATACTGTTAGCATAGAATATATGGTTATATCTTAACTGGAAACTAAACTGGTTATATCTAAACTGGAAAGCAGGAAGGCAGAAGACAGTTTCACAAGTGAGAAGTACAAGAGAATAAACAGTTAGCATAGAATTTATGGTTATATCTTAACTGGAAACTAAACTGGTTATATCTAAACTGGAAAGCAGGAAGGCAGAAGACAGTTCCACAAGTGAGAAGTACAAGAGAAAATACTGTTAGCATAGAATTTATGGTTATATCTTAACTGAAAACTAAACTGGTTATATCTAAACTGGAAAGCAGGAAGGCAGAAGACAGTTCCACAAGTGAGAAGTACAAGAGAAAATACTGTTAGCAGAGAATTTATGGTTATATCTTAACTGGAAACTAAACTGGTTATATCTAAACTGGAAAGCAGGAATGCAGAAGACAGTTCCACAAGTGAGAAGTACAAGAGAAAATACTGTTAGCACAGAATTTATGGTTATATCTTAACTGAAAACTAAACTGGTTATATCTAAACTGGAAAGCAGGAAGGCAGAAGACAGTTCCACAAATGAGAAGTACAAGAGAAGAAACAGTTGGCATAGAATTTATGGTTATATCTTAACTGGAAACTAAACTGGTTATATCTAAACTGGAAAGCAGGAAGGCAGAAGACAGTTCCACAAGTGAGAAGTACAAGAGAAAATACTGTTAGCAGAGAATTTATGGTTATATCTTAACTGGAAACTAAACTGGTTATATCTAAACTGGAAAGCAGGAAGGCAGAAGACAGTTCCACAAGTGAGAAGTACAAGAGAAAATACTGTTAGCATAGAATATATGGTTATATCTTAACTGGAAACTAAACTGGTTATATCTAAACTGGAAAGCAGGAAGGCAGAAGACAGTTTCACAAGTGAGAAGTACAAGAGAATAAATAGTTAGCATAGAATTTATGGTTATATCTTAACTGGAAACTAAACTGGTTATATCTAAACTGGAAAGCAGGAAGGCAGAAGACAGTTCCACAAGTGAGAAGTACAAGAGAAAATACTGTTAGCATAGAATTTATGGTTATATCTTAACTGGAAACTAAACTGGTTATATCTAAACTGGAAAGCAGGAAGGCAGAAGACAGTTCCACATGTGAGAAGTACAAGAGAAGAAACAGTTAGCATAGAATTTATGGTTATATCTTAACTGGAAACTAAACTGGTTATATCTAAACTTGAAAGCAGGAAGGTAGAAGACAGTTCCACAAGTGAGAAGTACAAGAGAAGAAACAGTTGGCATAGAATTTATGGTTATATCTTAACTGGAAACTAAACTGGTTATATCTAAACTGGAAAGCAAGAAGGCAGAAGACAGTTCCACAATTGAGAAGTACAAGAGAAGAAACAGTTAGCATAGAATTTATGGTTATATCTTAACTGGAAACTAAACTGGTTATATCTAAACTGGAAAGCAAGAAGGCAGAAGACAGTTCCACAAGTGAGAAGTACAAGTGAAAATACTGTTAGCATAGAATTTATGGTTATATCTTAACTGAAAACTAAACTGGTTATATCTAAACTGGAAAGCAAGAAGGCAGAAGACAGTTCCACAAGTGAGAAGTACAAGAGAAGAAACAGTTAGCATAGAATTTATGGTTATATCTTAACTGGAAACTAAACTGGTTATATCTAAACTGGAAAGCAGGAAGGCAGAAGACAGTTCCACAAGTGAGAAGTACAAGAGAAAATACTGTTAGCATAGAATTTATGGTTATATCTCAACTGGAAACTAAACTGGTTATATCTAAACTGGAAAGCAAGAAGGCAGAAGACAGTTCCACAAGTGAGAAGTACAAGAGAAGAAACAGTTAGCATAGAATTTATGGTTATATCTTAACTGGAAACTAAACTGGTTATATCTAAACTGGAAAGCAGGAAGGCAGAAGACAGTTCCACAAGTGAGAAGTACAAGAGAAAATACTGTTAGCATAGAATTTATGGCTATATCTTAACTGGAAACTAAACTGGTTATATCTAAACTGGAAAGCAAGAAGGCAGAAGACAGTTCCACAAGTGAGAAGTACAAGAGAAGAAACAGTTAGCATAGAATTTATGGTTATATCTTAACTGGAAACTAAACAGGTTATTCTAAACTGGAAAGCAAGAAGACAGAAGACAGTTCCACAAGTGAGAAGTACAAGAGAAAATACTGTTAGCATAGAATTTATGGTTATATCTTAACTGGAAACTAAACTGGTTATATCTAAACTGGAAAGCAAGAAGGCAAAAGACAGTTCCACAAGTGAGAAGTACAAGACAAGAAACAGTTAGCATATAATTTATGGTGATATCTTAACTGGAAACTAAACTGGTTATATCTAAACTGGAGAGCAGGAAGGCAGGAGACAGTTCCACAAGTGAGAAGTACAAGACAAGAAACAGTTAGCATAGAATTTATGGTTATATCTTAACTGGAAACTAAACTGGTTATATCTAAACAGGAAAGCAGGAAGGCAGAAGACAGTTCCACAAGTGAGAAGTACAAGAGAAAATACTGTTAGCAGAGAATTTATGGTTATATCTTAACTGGAAACTAAACTGGTTATATCTAAACTGGAAAGCAGGAAGGCAGAAGACAGTTCCACAAGTGAGAAGTACAAGAGAAAATACTGTTAGCATAGAATTTATGGTTATATCTTAACTGGAAACTAAACTGGTTATATCTAAACTGGAAAGCAGGAAGGCAGAAGACAGTTCCACAAGTGAGAAGTACAAGAGAAGAAACAGTTAGCATAGAATTTATGGTTATATCTTAACTGGAAACTAAACTGGTTATATCTAAACTGGAAAGCAAGAAGACAGAAGACAGTTCCACAAGTGAGAAGTACAAGAGAAAATACTGTTAGCATAGAATTTATGGTTATATCTTAACTGGAAACTAAACTGGTTATATCTAAACTGGAAAGCAGGAGGGCAGAAGACAGTTCCACAAGTGAGAAGTACAAGAGAAAATACTGTTAGCATAGAATTTATGGTTATATCTTAACTGGAAACTAAACTGGTTATATCTAAACTGGAAAGCAGGAAGGCAGAAGACAGTTCCACAAGTGAGAAGTACAAGAGAAAATACTGTTAGCATAGAATTTATGGTTATATCTTAACTGGAAACTAAACTGGTTATATCTAAACTGGAAAGCAAGAAGGCAGAAGACAGTTCCACAAGTGAGAAGTACAAGAGAAGAAACAGTTAGCATAGAATTTATGGTTATATCTTAACTGAAAACTAAACTGGTTATATCTAAACTGGAAAGCAAGAAGGCAGAAGACAGTTCCACAAGTGAGAAGTAGAAGAGAAGAAACAGTTAGCATAGAATTTATGGTTATATCTTAACTGGAAACTAAACTGGTTATATCTAAACTGGAAAGCAGGAAGGCAGAAGACAGTTCCACAAGTGAGAAGTAGAAGAGAAAATACTGTTAGCATAGAATTCATGGTTATATCTCAACTGGAAACTAAACTGGTTATATCTAAACTGGAAAGCAAGAAGGCAGAAGACAGTTCCACAAGTGAGAAGTACAAGAGAAGAAACAGTTAGCATAGAATTTATGGTTATATCTTAACTGGAAACTAAACTGGTTATATCTAAACTGGAAAGCAGGAAGGCAGAAGACAGTTCCACAAGTGAGAAGTACAAGAGAAAATACTGTTAGCATAGAATTTATGGTTATATCTCAACTGGAAACTAAACTGGTTATATCTAAACTGGAAAGCAAGAAGGCAGAAGACAGTTCCACAAGTGAGAAGTACAAGAGAAGAAACAGTTAGCATAGAATTTATGGTTATATCTTAACTGGAAACTAAACTGGTTATATCTAAACTGGAAAGCAGGAAGGCAGAAGACAGTTCCACAAGTGAGAAGTACAAGAGAAAATACTGTTAGCATAGAATTTATGGTTATATCTCAACTGGAAACTAAACTGGTTATATCTAAACTGGAAAGCAAGAAGGCAGAAGACAGTTCCACAAGTGAGAAGTACAAGAGAAGAAGAAACAGTTAGCATAGAATTTATGGTTATATCTTAACTGGAAACTAAACTGGTTATATCTAAACTGGAAAGCAGGAAGGCAGAAGACAGTTCCACAAGTGAGAAGTACAAGAGAAAATACTGTTAGCATAGAATTTATGGTTATATCTATTTCAACTGCAAGATGATGAAACCTTGCCACCAATTTAATCTTCTTCTTTTATATACCGTGTCCCTTCAGAGCATAAGCGATCATGGCTCTACACTTCTCCCTATTCCTTGTAGCTCTCAATATGTTTTGTTTTATTGCTACTTCTACCAAACCCTGTTCTGTCATCCACTTACTTAAACCCATTAGGTATGTCACACCTTGTTTTCCGTTGTCTCTATCTGCCCTGTGAGTATCGGATTCTCCAAGATCTCCTTTCTTATCATGTGTTCTAGAAATTTCAGCTGCCTCTTCCTGATGTTAAGTATAAGCCTCCTCCTTGTTTGCATCCTCTCCAAAACCTTATAATTGCTCACATGTTTGGATCATGGTATCCTTAGCATCCTTCTGTAAAACAATACCTCTGTTGTCTTGAGTCTCTTCTTCATCTTTGAGGAGACTGTCCAACATTTGCTGACATAAAGGAGGACAGTTCAGTACTTCTTTGTTACCAATGAAATCTTCCTGCCTTATAATACTCTGCCTAATTTTTGGAATGTGTCTTTGGCCATCCCAATGTCTTCGGATCTCAGCATTGCACTTACCGACCTCTGTCAGAACACTTTCCAGATATTTAAATTTCTGCACCTGCTTGATTTTAGTGTCCCTGACCTGTAAATTGCATTTCAGGCTCATCTTTTTATTGATGACCATTCGCTAACTGCACTTAAATTCAAAAAGTCTCTGTACCAAAGTGGAAAGTTCTTAAGAACAATTACCATGAACATATTTAGAGAAAATGCACAGGAAAATGTTAGGGTGATGAGGAAAGTGACTGAAGCTGAGATGTCAGGTCAGGACATTTCAGATTCTTTTTGTATTTTATCAAAAATCTTTAAATATATAACAGAAGCACCAAACCAGATGTGGCAGCAATATTCAATTCATGGGTGAATGGTAAATATATAAATGTGTAAGATAGATTCCGGTAAGAAAAATTGTCTAACATGAAACAGTGAACCAATTTTCCTAGCAATGGGCTGAATAATTGATTCAATATAATACTTCCATATGTCAACAGAAAACATTAGTCTGAGAAGGCCCAATGAATTATTCTCCTGGAGGTTAGCATTAAGGACACATGGTCCAGAGGGTAAAGACTTTGGTTAGATCCAGTGACTAGACCTAAAGAATTGTGAGTTGCAATACCAGGCCACAGCAGTGGTGAACCAAAACTTGGAGAGTTTAGTTAAAGGAAAATAACTGAGACATCTGGAAGAGGCATGGAATATGGAACTAGAACAATCTACTCTGGTGGACAAAATAAAGGGTTTGGTTTGAAATTCCAATCACCTGAAGAAGGCTGGAGTGTACAATGGCTGAAATGTTGTAAATATGGCAATGAAGATGAGGATAACAATTCAAATAATATAAATAATCATAATACGTCATCTCAGATGTATAGACAGATAAAGCTATTTAATAGAAAAAAATCATTATATTTTCAAAAAATTGCAATGAAGATGAGGATAACCGTTCAAATAATATATTAATATAAATAGACATAAATCTGTTTGATATAAAAAAGATATAGAATGAAAGCATGGATTTTGCTATTGTTTTTAAATATTTCGGTTAAGGAATACTGTAATTATAAATATGCAAAAATTTTTGATGAAAATAAAACAAAGATTGAATAATAAAGTGAATTAATTCATAGATTTAGAGGAAATGAGGCCATCATGAGAAAAGTGATAGTAAACACTTAAAATGCAGTGATTTAGATTTGATGGAAGCTTTTTATGTCAAACAAACAAAATAAATTTAAATGTAGGTCAAAGAAAGTTTCAGTGTAATCTACTGAATTCAACATTGTAAGAATTGAATTGAGTTGGCAGCAAAGTTGATGGAAACAAAGAGAAAAAAAATGAAATGATTGTGAAAATTATTTTATTTAGCTTAACAAGAAAGAAAAAAAAACAGACTAATAATGTAGGTAGAATTATTATATAAGTGAGTATCAGAGAGAGAAAATGGCAAATCAGCATGGAAATATATGTGGTATGTGTGCATATACAGTGAGTTGACATAATAAACATGATGATCAATACTGTTTTGGTATTTTTTATATATAAATGCACACACACACAGATACACAGACACTGGGAAAGGATGATCCCCCCCCACTAACTTAATCCCTGAGTGACCTAGACACACAACCTGCTATACATGCAGCCTACTAATGGAGTAGTGGCACTTAAAGATCACACTGACAGTCATGATGCAGTATTGATTCCTATGTATACACTGTCTCTCTCTCTCTCTGTATACATATATATATATATATATATATATATATATATATATATATATATATAGTTTTAAGGTGTGCTATATTTATGGGATAAAGTACTCAATATCAGAGATAGAGTGTATGTAAATATAAAAGTGAACATTGAATGTTCATATATATTTTATATATATATATATATATATATATATTATAAACTGTTACATTAGAACATGTAATGTACTGCTGCAAAATTGTTAACTACCTGATGAGATTTTGCTATTTATTAAACATCAAAACAAAATGTACAATTTTGTAGTGTTTACTTGGTGTGTAATAAATATTTACTGCTCAACACTTGTGCCCTGTTTTAAATTAATGTTTTGAACATTTGAATTTTATTCTTTGTTCTTTTACATTTGGATATATATATATATATATATATATATATATATATATATATATATATATATATATATATACACACTAATGGAGGACTGCTTAACTACTGGCAGTTTAAGTCCAAAGCACTTCTATATACCAGCATATACATGATGTACTTTTTGCAGACCATACTGCCTTTGTAGCTAAATCTTTAGAGGAAGCTCAAGATTTACTCAACCGGTTCTCTAAGGCATGCAATGCATTCAGACCTAACATCAGCATCAAGAAACCTTATTTATCAACCTTGCCTGACACTGAATCAAATTAGAGGTGTAAAACAGAGACCCCTGTTCACAAGTTTCCTGAGGTCACTTTACAAGTTCATGGAAAGAATCTCAAGTATGTGGAATCTTTCAAATACCTTGGGAGCATGGTAAACTCAAGTGCATCACTTGATGACCAGAATGTTAATTGGACTGCAAAAGCCAGCGCTTCCTTTGGTTTGCTGCATCAAAGGTTATGGGATGAAAGGGGAATAAAGCTTTGCACTAAAATCCAAGTGTACAAAACTGTTGTTTTGTCAACTCTTTTGTATGGCTCTGAAACTTGTACCACTTATAGATGGCACACTAATCGATTCGATATCTTCCATAAAGGCTGTCTCTGTACAATCTGTGGCCTAATGTTTAATGATCAAGAGTCAAATGCCTGCCTTGTTGAGAAATGCAAGATTAGTACTATTAAAACCTTTATAATGCAATCACAACTACATTTCGTTGTCCATATGGCAAAGATGAGTGATGATTGCATACCAAAAGTTCTTTTTTACAGGGAACTCCATAGTGGTCATAGAAATGTTGGTAGACCTTGGCTCAGATATAAAGATAAACTGAAGAGCAACCTTTCTTACGTTAACATTCCATTTAAGAACTTTGAAGAGTTAGCTATGAAGAGATCAGAGTATCGTTCCAGCTGCCATTCAGGAATAATGCACCATCAAGAAGTAAGCATCATTCGACTGCGTGAAACACGATCAAAGCAAAATAAGACAGCTAACAGTGTTCCTGCTGCACTTGGATACAATACATTCTCCTGTACTGTTTGTGGTCTTTTGTGCAATTCTTGAGCTGGTTCCAAAAGTCATGCCCGTCATAGACAAGCAGACAATTAGTTCATGGTTGTCGGAACCTCATTTGTCAGACTTGATAGGAGAGTCCATCATATATATATATATATATATATATATATATATATATATAAACTAGCCTACATAAGTTTTACTTGATAATTGAAGATTTTGAAATTTTTTAGCTTTAAATATTATTATATAATGAACTGTTAAACTGAATCATTAAGATCATATTTAAATCTGTTTTTTTTTGTCTACAATAAAGAGCAAAGAACTTATACCTCATATAATATTTATTTTTGTTTTTAAGACAATATTCTCTAATGAACTTTGTCATTTTATATTCTTATTATATTACAAGCCTTTATGATGTCAAATAGGATTCAAATTACGTATGTCACCATGGCAGACCCTGCCCTGCCACCAAAACTCAAAACACTCTGACATTGTGCCTGGTTCAAATAAAACAAAATTAATGAAAGATTATCATAATGAGCTTAGAGAATATTTTAACATTAGCAATATTTTGTTATCTTGATATTAAAAGTAAATATTTTAGGCTTAAAATTTGTAACTTTAAAATAAATCAGCCTCAGAAAATCTACAGAATTTCTTTGTAATTTAGGAATGGAACTCAATGTAATTGACATGCTTTCATGACACAGAACTAAAAAAATCTTTACTTAAAGCTAACTTGATTACCTGCTTATAAATAGGGAAATTGTTTGGGGAGGATGCTAAAATAAAATAAAAATTAATAACGAATACAATCAGTCAGTCAGTTATGTGTCATGCATGATACCCTTTTAGGCAATCATGTATCTTTTGATACATGACTGATGAAAGCCTAACTCTTCGATTGTCAGTTATGTGCCATGCATGATACATGCTTTAGTGATCATGTATCTATCGATGCATGACTGACGAGGCAGATTTTTTCCCGCAGTAGGTAGCCATTTTCTTTCTGTGGTAGACCAGTTGCCATCCAAGATTATAGAACTCGGTCTCTTCTGCTATTTATCCATAGCTGGGGAGAGAAGAAGAAGATTCATACTTTTCCCAATGGTATTAGCATGTAAGTGAATTTAATGGATTTGACTGGAATTTGAACTCGGCTCTCTTCAGGCTGGTTTTCAATACAAAGTTTTCCTTTTCCTAGGCCAGTTGCCATCTCAAGGCAAGAGAAGTACAGTCAACACTGCTATTTCACTCATAGCTAGAAGAAAAGAAAAGATGAATTCATACATTTCACAAGAGCATTGGCACAAAATGAGCAAAAGAAATTTTTTTTTTCATTTTTTTTCAGCATTATGCTCCGAGCAAGGCGTGAAGCCACTAGGATGCAGGGGGTTGCAGAAGATTTGGAGCAAGAGCAGATAGGAGTGATAGAAGAAAGGATGAGGAGAGGGATAGTGGATAGATCAAGGTAACTGGAGATGTCGATTGACATTACATTTGAATAGTTGGAGATTATAGCTCTCAGGGAAACAGTAATTGGGAAGGGTGTTCCACAGGCGAGAGGTGCGAGGTATGAAGCTATTGGAGTAGAAGAGACAGCTAGATTTAAAAGTTTCTACAATGTAAGGGTGAGAGTGGGATGCCAGCCTCATAGGGCGCTTGAATTCATGGAGTCTGGGAACCAGTGAAAGCAGCTCATCGGAGCAATTACCATGAAAGTATTTGTAGAAAAGACAGAGAGAGGTGACGGCGCATCTGTGAGAGAGTGACTGTAAACGAGACACCAGATCAGGGCCAATTATATTACATATCTGTCTCTGGATCTAGTCAAGAACTCCGAGGTAAACAGAAGGTGCCCCAGACTATATATGGCAGCAATACTCCATGCAAGGGCAAATGGTTGATTTGTATATTTGAAGTATCGATTCCGGGGAGAAAAATTTCCTGACGTGGCACAGAGAGCCAACTTTCCTTGCAGTGGACGATGCAATTGACTCAATGTATTTGTTCCATCTCAGGTCAGCAGTCAACGTGAGACCAAGCAGTCGCAGAGAGTTGCTCTCAAGAAGTTGACTATCAGACATTCTAATGGGGGGCAGGAAAGGATGGTGATTAATAGAGAGTAGTTTAGTTTTTGAGGCATTAAAGTTGACCAGCCAATTCTTGCCCCAGTTAACAACCAATTGAAGGTCCATTTCAAGACGAGCGGCCAGGTTAGTTTTGTCAGCGACACTAGATTTGTTTTTGAGGCAGGAGTAAATTGTAGTGTTGTCCACATAGGTGCCAACTTGGGAATCTATGGCGTCAGGAAGGTCGTTGATGAAAATAAGGAAGAGTGGGGCCAAGGATGGAGCCTTGGGGAACACCAGCGTTCGTGGGATAGGAACTGGAGGAGAATCCATTGAGAACAACCTTCAATTCACGGTTTGACAGGAATGATTAATTCAAACAATCGACTTATAATACCATAACCCTGGAGCTTGCAAAGAAGGCTGGCATACCAAACCCTATCAAATGCTTTGGAGATGTCTAGAAATTGAACTCAGCATGACAATTTCACTTTCTATGTCAATACTGGTTAAACTATTTGCATATCCAAATGATAATGTATTAGGTTGGTGCAAAAATAATGACGTAATAATGTCGTTTTTTGACATATTTTTTAACGTCAAAAAACGACATTATTACGTCATTATTTTTGCACCAACCTAATAGATGAGAATAAACAAACTTTTTATTAAATATTTTGAATTTATTTTTTAGGAAAGTCTTTTTTAAAACATCAACATTGAAATATGGATGATCAATGAACATCGATATTCCTTTTGATTATTTATCCAATGGAATTGGCTTTTGTATCACATGGTCAGTAAAATTTTGATACTGATTTGTCTAATTATCAAGTTTATACCACAATGAGTCCACCAAGAGTAAAACAGGAACTGACAAAAATACAGTTAATAAAGAGACTGAAAATATCGGTTTGCAACATAATATTAGGTTGGTGCAAAAATAATATCGTTTTTTGACTTATTTTTTAACGTCAAAAACGATATTATTTTTGCACCAACCTAATAAATTAAAACTTGTATAACAATTTTGTCAGTTTATTGTAATGGAGTTCCGTACCAATATTTTTTTTTTATACAGTGTTAGTAAATTACCTTTACATTCCAATTAATTTTCTTATATGCAAACAACATCAGAAGCAGTTAGAGCAATGATTCCCAACATGGGGTGCATGCCCCACTGGTAGGGCATGGTAATATTTTGGTGGGGCATGTGTAGAATGTGCACCCTTCGGTTTACTATACCAACAGAATAAGGGAGCAATTTGAAAATGAGTTATTAACAGCGAATTGTTTTCTAGTGAACTCAAATTTCATTTTGCATTATTATTTCATGATTAAAATTATCAAAATATATTACGGAATAAACTTTCATTCAAATATTTTATATTTCTACCTTTAAGTTCTCTATTATATATTTTGAAACTATATATGTTTAACTGTCTTTGTTTTTTTAATTTTTCTCTTTCATGGATGCCATGGTCTTTGGAGGCTAGTTTAGAGACCATGTTAATGGCTTTCTAAGTTTCCTTCGTGTGAATTGCAGTAAAATTTTGAATATGTAAGAATTAAATATTACAGGAGGGGATACCTAATTTTTAGAAATACCAAAGTGGGGCATGGCGCAAAATTGGTTGGGAACCACTGAGTTAGAGATAGAAAAGGCCTTTGGTTAATAAATAATATTAATTATAAAATTATTCAAAGTAGGCAGAAAATTGTAATGAACTGAAATTCTAGCCTTTATCTGAACTCAACCATCAATTACAAATGTAAGAGGCAAGTCTCACCTGCCGAACAGACCACACGTGTTAGTTAGAGTAAGATATAACAAAAGCCATAATATTTATTATTTAGAAATAGTCCTTCTGAATATTCTTAAATGACAGATGAGGTTTTTATATTTTCTTTTACTGTATTCTTTTAGATTAGTAAAAATAAAGATATGATAGTGTATGAATACATAGCACAGTTGCTATTTATCTATGAAAAATTTGGCATATAAATTAGTAAATTTGGTTATAAACAAATATTGTTGGAATGAAAAATATTGCAGTTTTGGGACAAAGACAAAAGAATGGTTGAGCGGGAAAAAGAGAAAAGAAATGTAAAAAGAAAAGAAAGGCAGAGAGAAAAAAGAAGTATAAAAAAAAAAGAAAGAAAGAAAATGGCTTGGAGGTTTTGTTCTTGAAAAACTAAAAAGAGTTTGATTTGAATGAATGAAGATAGAAAAGATAATTTAAAAAATAAATAAAAATTGTATAAACAAATAAACATATCTTGTTAAAAATGGAGGTCAATGAAGAGAAAGATAAAGAATTTAGGGAAAGAGAAAGAAAGAGTGAAAAGGAGAAGAAAAGGTAAAGAGGAATGATGGAAACTGAGAAGAGCAATTGAAAAATAAGAATCTGAAAGAAAATGAAGTAAAAACTAAAGTAAGTGGAAAAGCAAACAATGGAAGAAAAAGAAAGAGAATAAGAAAAGGGAGAAAAGAAAGGAAATAATAGAAGAAGAAGAAGAAGAAGAAGAAGAAGAAGAAGAAGAAGAAGAGGAAGAAGAAAAAGAAGAAGAATATTAGAAGGAAAAATAAAAAAAGAACTTGTGGGGTTGATTGAGAATTAGATTTTGTGGTTGATGTGGGATCTATTCAAGATAGGATATTGATCAGAGGACGAAGAAGAAACCTGCTTCAATGCAGAATGTGGTTAAAAAAAAATTGGTTGGAAAGGGAAGAAGATGGGATAACATGGAAATTGTACAAGAGACTAGTGGAGGAGGGTGCAGGAAGGTGAAGTAGAAAAATGAAGATGCAGTGGGAAGGTGATGATACCAGTGTCAGTAGTGACTGTGTAAAGTGAGGGAGAAGACATAGGGGGAAGGGCGAGGAGGGTGATCTTCTGTGCATACACATCTTGGAAAACTTTTAGGTCAGTAATAAGCAGGGCAGGTATTCTGGAGAGAAAGAGAGAGAGAAAAAAATTGGAGCAAATGGACACACACACAGACACACATATTCAGATATAACTATGAAAGAAACACGTGTATTATACAAATGTATATACTACACTAAATATAAATGGACACTCACAACTAGATATCATTATATACAGACATTGATGCGAACACATACATTATGTGTGTGTGTGTGTGTGTGCGTGTGTGTGTGTAGGTGGGCAGCAATTTCTCATTGATACACATTTGCTTGGAAATCAATAAAAGTTCTTTGTTTAAAAATTTTATTTTATTTCTTTCTTCAGTTTAGACCATTTTCCTGGTTTCTGAGCAGAGTTTGTGCATATATTGTCCAATATATTCTTTTGGCTTTGATAAGCAATTGTCAAAGAATATATATATATATATATATATATATATATATATATATATATATATATATATATTATATATATATATATATGTATAATATATATATTTCGTTTCATTTCATTTTTAGAAGTGCTATCTGATGATCCGGCGTCCTTTAAAAAAACTTTAGTGAAATAAATTATTATAATGGTACCTTAAAGTGGTCTGTTTTTCTTTTAAATATTAGCTCTGGATTTACATTGAGCTCTCAGGATTTCATCCTCCTTGGGATTACCCAAGTTCTTCATAACTTAAATATATATATATATATATATATATATATATATATATAATATATATATATATATATGTATAATATATATAATATATATGTATAATATATATATAATATATATATATCTATGTATAATATATATATATATATATATATATATATATATATATATATATATATATATATATATATATATATTAATGAGTTAGTATGTACTTGTAAACATATCCTTTTCTCTCTCCCTTCTTAAAATATATATATATATATATATATATATATATATATATATATGGAGAAATGTTTGTTAGGGGTAATTTTGAAGTCAGACCATGATAGAGGTATTAGTAATGTTAGAAATAGGTCAGTCTACTGTGTTTTTCTCGGCTCAAAGCAGGACAGAAATATCATTAGCAGATGACCTCTTAACTACTTCTTTACATGTCATGCATGGCTGGTTTCTCAGTGGTAGCACTGCAATTTGTCACTCTTACTATTTCTTCTTTTTTTTTTCAACCACTTCATCTTATTTGCTAATGATACTATTTTTTCTGAAGATGTGTCAGCCGAAAGCTACCTAAAATTTTAATCATTGCGATACTTTTGTATCCTTTATTTATGAATAAAATATGATCTCTCTTTCAAAGATCATTCTATCCTGGTGTGGCAATAATAATCTGTTTTAATGTATATACAGTGTAACCCGGATATAAGAGAGTTGTCGGGACCGGAGAAGAAGTCTCTTATATCCGGGTTTCTCTTATATCGGGGTTTGGTCTATTTTGTTCAGGTAAGTATGGCTCTAATTTGGGACCAGATAAAAATCTCTCTTATATCAGGATTTCTCTTATATCAGGGTTACACTGTATATATATATATATATATATATATATATATGTGTCCTTTTTCATTCATCTTATAGGTTTATTACTTTTAAATGAAGAGTAGTGTTTAATGTATTTACTTTGCTTTCTGAATAGATAAATTATTGTGAGTCTGGTTATCCCATGGTACTTCAGGAATTTGGTTTCATGTTGAAGTTGAGTAGGTCCAACATGCAAGTCTATTTACTATGCTTACTATATCACAATGCAACATTAAATAGAGAAGAAAGGTTGTGTTTTCCAAGTCGGGAGAGCCTTTAAAAAAAACATTTAAAATCATACCTTATCTAATGAAACAAAATCTTGCTTTTAGTCTCAAAATCAAACATACATTTAAAACTGCATAAAAAAGAATAAAAATTTATTAAGGAAATTAATTTGATATGTGGTTAGGCTTTAGTATGCTTTCGATAAAATTGTAGTTCTGATTGTAAACAAATTTTTGTCATCAGTCACACTTGTCATTATTTCTGAATCTATAAATATCAATGAGGCACGATCCTCATTAAAGTATTTACGAAGTTTTGTCATTTATATTTCTTTCATCTTTCTCCGTTTTTTTACACTTTATATTAATTGTGTTTAGTTTCATGAATTTCAGTATCTGTCTATATTTCCTTTATCCACTATAAATTCTGATTAAATAAGATCTCACGTCAGTGAACAAGAAAACTTTTGACCGCAAGGGGACAAGGCAAATTAACATCAAGGAGCAGAAGGCATTTGACATCAAGTAGAGAGCATCAAGAAGGCTCAAGGTTACCAGCCAGATGCAGAGAGACTAAAGAATTTTGAAGATCAAGTGTAAATTCTCCTGTGGTTGGACAACAAAGAATGAAAAGTATTCAAAGAAATTTTCCTAAGCACAAACAATGTGAATTTAAAAGGGACTTTTCAAATATTACTATATTTCCCAGAGACACTTGTGAAGCAAGTAAAAGTAGGTGTTTTCTTTTTTTCAAAATGGTGGTTGCACCTTTGTTTTTCTGCTTTCTGGAATTGTTTTCTTTTTCGTCATTGACTCCGTGTCTTAAACTGTAACCCCTTTTTTCCCTATTTTTTCAATAGTATTCCTTCTTATAAACATCAGAAATTTGTTATCCTACCTTAATAGGCATATAAATGAAAAATTTTGTACAAATTTTGTATTTGTACCTTTTTTCACTTGTATAATAATTGTTCTTCCTTTAAAATTTTATGCAGTGCTTGAGTCTTATTCTGTTATTTGTGTCTATTTTGACCTCAAGGAGAAGAGAATCACTTGTTCTTTTTTACCTTTCCATTCCTACTAACTAGGTTTTTGTGTTTAACACTTGGTAGGGAGTTAATTTTATTTTTTTAATAAATAACAATATTGAAATAATGAATACATTTTTATAAATAAATTTCTTTAGCAGGAAGAAGGGATGTTTTTAGAAGCACAGCCAAATACACAAAGTTATTAATAAACATAATTTATTTTACACAAAAAAATCTTTTACTAGTATGCGTGTGTGTGTTGAAAACAGTTTTAAAAATTAAAAACGATTAAACTCTGATGGAAATCTTTTATTAAGGCAGCCCTTCAGTTGAGGCGCTGAAACTTTTAATGTAAAAGGTTGAAAGAGAAAAGTTAAGAGAGACTTAGCATGTGTTAAATACTGGCTATAGTGGTGACATCATTGTTTATTTACAATAGCAACACCAATTATAAAGCAAACGAGTTATTATTAATTTGGAACCTAAACTGTTTATTTGAATGGGGCACAAAAAATTAAATTTCAAATAATAAATCTTTTGAGAGAGGAAATCAATTGGCAATGAAATATTAACAAAATCACATATTTGTGCCTCATAACAAATCAAGTGATTTTCAGATTTACTTTCATCTCTTTTATTAAAAGGAGGGATCAATTTTATGGTTTACTAATTTCTTTCAGTACCTGTCTATATCTCTGAGATGAGGTATTATGATTATCTACATTATCCACATTATTTGGACAGTTATCATCATCTCCATTGCCATATTCACAACGTTTCGGACGTTGTAAGCCCTGGCCTTCTTCAGGTGATTGGAATTTCAAATTAACCCCTTTATTTCATCCACTGGGGTAGAAATAACTGAGATACCTGGAAGAGGCATGGCACGTGGAACAAGAATAATCTACCCCCGGTGGACGAAATAAAGAGTTTGATCTGAAATTCCAATCACCTGAAGAAAGCTGGAGCATACCAAGGCCAAAATGTTGTGAATGTGGCAATGAAGATGAGGATAACAGTTCGAATAATGTAAATAATACAATTCCTTTCATTTGAAATTGAAATGCAGTCATTTCTCTTATTAAGTTTGTCTTTTTAAAGAGGGTCAACAGTCAGAGATAAAAAAAGAAAAATACTGGTGTTATCATGTCATTATCATTGTACATACCTTTTAAAGAGTATAAAAACCTGCATTTTTTTTTAATCAAGACTAATTTTCTTTTCATTATTCAGATTATTGTCCTCATCTTTGCTGCCATATTTATTACAACGTTTCGGCTGTTGTACGCTCTGACCTTCTTCAGGTGTCTGGAATGTCACTGGCTCTAACTAACGCCTTTATCCACAGGACCCAAAAAATGTGAGTTCGGTACACGGCTAAGGCAGTGGAGAACTTTCAGAGGGAAATTAACAGGAGATAACTGATAACTGACATGGCACGTGGAACTAGAACAGTCTACTCCAGTGAGCGAAATAAAGGGTTCACTTCGACATTCCAACCACCTGAAGAAGGCCGGAGTGTACAACGGCCAAAACATTGTAATAAATATGGCGACAAGGATGAGTACAATAGTCTGAATAATGTAAATAATGTACATAATACCTCATCTCAGAAATATAGACAGATAATTTTCTCTTTATTTACTGAGATCTACGAGCATTTGTGGTCTACGATTATGACTCTGATTCTTTTTCTATCTTTTAGTTCCATTTTTATCACAATTAATTCCAAGTTATTTTCAACCTTTCCTCGAAATTTTATAACGAATTTTTCAGGTTGGATCAAAATAAATATCCCTTTTGAAAAGCATACTTTAAAGTGTTCATTGCGAATTTACTGTCACAATACAAACCCGACGTTATGGTTAGTTAACAAATTGAAAGCCTTTTCGTTTGTGTCCATTTGCAGGCTTCTCTATTCATTTTATGCTAAGGTTTGTAAAAAGTGGCAATTGGCAGGGAGACAGGTCCAGTAAATAGGGATTTTAGGAAATGAAATTGATGCCTAATTGCATGAGTTTTTTGCCATAAGACATTTTAGGTCATCCTGCACGAGGATAGACTCATTTTTATCACCTCTGGCCACTATGTTTGCAACTTTGCATGTATCTGTTCCGAATAACAACACGAATTGGAGGTGATGGGCTTGTAGAGGACCGTGTCGGTTGGCGTGTTGTTGTATTAGAAACACGTGTGTAACTCCTGGTAGAATATTAAAAGGTCCAACTACAAGAAAAATGCCGGACTTGAATTAAATCCAATTGAAGATAAAGAAGACACATATATATATATATATATATATATATATATATGTATTAAACAAAACAATTTTACAATGGACAATAAGATTTGTGTGTGTGTAAACATTGGTGTCTGTTCTTTGGTGAATGTTCGTATGTACGTGTATGATGTTGATGGCGTCTCCCACAAATGGGAAGACGCAGATCTTCTAAGTGAGCTTACATTGTAGTCGCTGAAATGAAGAAATGAAAGAAAGGATTTGCCTCACTTCCACGCGAGGTAGGATGCGGCACGAGGCTTGAAGGAAAGAGAACGAGGCAAGAAGTCGCCTCGTATTTATAGTATAAGGAGAGTCACCCCTAGTGACAATTATGGAATTTAGGAGGAGATAACTCTGACAGGCTAATCAGGTTGCAAGAAGCTGTAACAGATTACTTTATTACAGAAACAGCAAATATTCATAAAATTATTTTGGGAATGAAGACTTTGTTTTGGAAAGGTTGATGAGTGAACAAGTTTGTCACTCCAAATAAAGTTATGTTTCAGATTATCAAACAGAAATGACTCTTCCAGTAATTACACGATCAAGAAAAGGGTCATTTTGAAACGAAGAAGCAAATTAGATAATAATCAAACCGTGTAAAAAACTGTTGATCATCATTCAAATCCTGGATCAACCACTCTTCACTTTGACGAGTTGTACTCGATGTCTTTCGATTGTTGCATGGGAGACCGTACCTTTGCTCTGACATTGCCCGTGTGTTTGCTGATGAATGATCTTCTACGGTTGACCCTTAATTCTTTATTGTCACCTGAAAACCTACAACCACAACCAGGTTTGTTTTAGCCATCCAAATCACCAGAAGCGAATTTTGGGAACTGACGATGTTTGTTCTGATGCTAACTCTAGCCCCCAAGCCCTGTTGATACCGTGGATAACCTCGGTATAGCAATGGTTGAGTTTGAATTAACACATCATAATGACACAAGATTTACGTTTGTTCATCTTTGTTTTGAAAACTTATAAAATAGCACTCTAAATTGAAGAAACAGAGAATTAAAATGATATATAGATGTACGGATGGACAGAAGAAGCAAAAAAGAAAGAGAGGAAACCTCATTAGGCTAATGAAACGCAATGCGGTCATTTATTTTGTTCCAATCTAATCAAATTCAATTAAATGCATTGATCTCTTAATTTGCAATATTTGTTTCAATGCTTTTTTTTGTTTATCTCTTGTGAAATTTAGCGGTTATGTAAAATTCGAAATGCTCGAGAAAAGCTCTTCCACATCTACTGGGAGCACAAAAACTAATGAATGATTATGTATGGAGCAAGGTCTAAAGTCTTGTGGGTCGACAGGAATCTCTCCTTGCCACTGTTAAGCGTCAGAAAATGGTATAATTTGGACACCATGTGACATAACAGTCTCTGCAAGACTATCATGCAAGGTACTGTTGAAAGACGCAAGTGGGGACAGAAACACAATAGCTGGTCAGACAACATGGTGAACGGACATGACAATGCCGGAACCCCTTAGAGCCACCGCTAACAGATCATTAGTGGTGGTGGTGGTTGTCTGTTTCTTCTGCCCTTAGGTCTCCCCGGTAGGATTGTTGTTCCGTAAGATGTGACAAATGCACGACATTGCCAGTTGTTTCTTTATAGTTGCTTCTTTGCTTGATTGTTATCCAAGCAAAAGTAAATGGTGTTTATCAGTGCACACAAATATTGACCACCAAAAAAAAAAACAACAAAAAATCAAAAGCAAAACAAACAAAAACACGTTATTAATTCTAATACGTTCATATAAATATTAATATTATAGAAAATATTATATAAAATAATGTCATAATACATTCATATATTAATATTATAGAAAATATTATATAATATTATACAATATAATGTCATAATACGTTCATATAAATATTAATATTATAGAAAATATTATATAATGTTATATAAAATAATGTCATAATACGTTCATCTAAATATATCTTTTAAAATGTGATCCATAAAAAAAATAACATTGAAGATTGGCATTTCCTGGAGAAAATGTTTCTCGTGGACATCAGAGTTAACGCTAGATACCAAAAAGAGTTCCTTCGTCTTCATGTCTATGCAAATTCTTGTTTTTATGAACAAGTCAGATATTTTAATTAGATACATAATGTTTTATTTTCTTAAACAGTAGTAAAATTAACGACATATCTGTATTCATGTTTGACTATTATTCAGCAAATGTCACTTTTATCTCTTTGTCTCTCTGGCATTGCATGACTCGGGAACGTCTTTAACCACCAAATATTTTTGTAGTTACTAACGAAAACCCGGAGTGTGCTTTTAGCATGTTAGGACTTGAAAATTTCCAGAATGTTAAAGTTTTTAGAGAAGGGGTACAATTTACAATGTACAGTGCAACCTCGGATCTCGAACGTCTCATCGATCAAATCGGTCTTCGAACAGAATATTCGAGATGAAAATGTCTCGGTTATCAAACAAAATTTCGGTTCTCGAACAACATTGACGAACCGAGGCGAACCAAGTTAACCCGAACGGAATCATTTCTGACTCGACTGCCATATTGTATAGATAGTGTGTTGTGTTGTGCTTTTCTTTTCCAGTTGTATTGTGCCTTTTTTTCCTCTTTATTAGTCCTTAGTCATGGCCCCAAAGAAAGCTAGTAGTGATACTGGTAAAAAGGAAAAAGAAAAGTTAAGAGTAAAACAATTGTTGATGATATTGTCTCTTCCTACTCAGTTTCATATGGCAAAATAAACGATCTATAGTACTATTCTTATAAACAAAGAGACGATCATGTCTTTTCCTCCCTCTTCCAAATAATAACATCTCTTTCCTTCCCCTTCCACCATCAACTCTCCTACATACAGGTACGGTAAAAATAAAATCAAAGTGTTCATCTATATATTTTATCTGTTTAGTATTGGGTTTATTTTTCTTAGATTTAATGATTTTCATTAGTTTTGTTGTGCATAAACCTGTGCACAAAGTACTGTTGTTAAAGTTTAAATAAACAGTCATCTTGGGACTAGGAACAGATTAATCCATTTTACATTGATTCCTATTGAAAAAAATAGTTTCGGTTTACGAACATTTCGGGTTACGAACGGGCTTCAGGAACGAATTAAATTCGTGAACCGAGGTTCCATTGTATGTATAATACTGGGGTTGACCCTTACTTTGTGTTCATCAGATTCACTAAATTGAATCTTTATATTTTTCTTTAACATTTTAAAGTAGATAACTATCTGAAAATTTTACTCTCGTTATGACTTTTACTGTTTGTTTTTTTTTTGTTTTTTTTTATTTACCATGACTTGCTTTTTGTCAAAGGGAAACGAAGACTTAAAAATTGTCTTTTCATTATATTTGTACTACAAGTAATAACATCAAAGTAAACATTTAAGTCGTAAGGCGCTTCTTCAGCTTAGAGTAAATAAAATTGGCTGGATATTTAAATTTTCGTGTCCTCTCTCTCTCTCTCTATATATATATATATATATATATATATATATATATATATATATATATATGTGTGTGTGTGTGTGTGTAATATTTGACAGATATTAATTGATAACACAACAATATTCACACATACGCCAGTAAAAAGAATCTTCAGCAACTGGAGTCTATCTACATTAAAACAAAGTAACCCACACTCAACAAAATTACATTTCAAACTAGTCACAACACATTACATTGCATCTAGACATATGGTTCTGTTGTTAATATTTCGTTCTATCAAGTGGTATGACGTCATAGAACGTCCTCATGAATTTAAAACCTGCGTCTGCTATTCCACGACCGTTATCCAAATATTGGACAATTTTTGTCTTTATTTTCTCGCGAAATTAAAGCAACTATACGAAGTTTAGAACGGCTCATGATAAACATAATAGACATTCGTTGTCTGTTATATTTAACAATATATGTTTGAATATGTGTATACGTGTGTGTGTGTCATATGACTGCAACAGAAAAAGCTGATTAAGATAGAAATAAATAAGAAATAAGTTTCTAAATTGACATTAAAACCTAAAAGAGATAGAAATAATTGATGAAAATTTAAACTCCCGCAAAAATATATATCATCCGTTCAGGAAAGCAAATGACAACCCACTTTACATACACCTTTCCTCCAACTATCCACTCAGTATAATCAATCAAACTCCACTCTCTATAAACAATAGATTATCCTATAACTCGTGAATAAAACAACATTCAACGAAGCTAAAAATGAGTATAAAATTGCATTAAATGGACTTTCGGCAAGACTTACATTTACAAATGCCGAAACAAAAAATCTAACCGAAATAAAAACATCATATGGTTGAATCTAACATATAATAAAAAAAATGAAAAAAGGAAATATAAAAAGAATTCATCAATCTCATCCGCAAACAGTTCCTAACAGAAATAGTCTAAAACTTAGCTGTAACTACACCAAAAGGATGCTGTAAATTATAAAAGCAAAACAGAAAAAAATCACCAGTTCAACAAAAATACCAACAACTATCACCTGTAACTGCAAAACAAAATATGAATGTCCACTAATTGGTAACAGCTTACAAACTAACGTAATATATCAAGCTACAGTAAGCTCAACTGGATACCCAGAATATATATATATATATATATATATATATATATATATATATATATATATATATAAAGAATATCCTCAATGAGAAGAGATACTAATCCAAAACAACATTTAACAACAAAAATATGAAAATAGTACAACCCTATCAAAACATAAGCGGACATCAAAAACACACTGAAAATAACATGAAAAATATGAAAAACACCACTAGCTTGAAACAATGACTTCAAACAACATAACATTTGTTTAGAGGAGAAAATAACGATAATCACATTTTCCGAACATAAAAACCTTAAGTAAAGATCAGAGCTCATTTCTCACGTGTAACACATACTGCTCCGTTACCTACAACCTCATCACGATTGAAAAGACTAAATAAAATTACATCATCTAAATCTAATAGACTTTATTAGATATAACAAAATTTATAACAAAGAAAATACACAAATTAATAAGTGAAATATTTAAATACAATAATAAATAAAATAAGCAAATTAAAGGTCATGGCTATAAATACTATAAAGCAAATGCCTTTAAACAAATAAATTGGGAATGGCCAATTTCCTTTAATCCCTCGGTGTCCTACAAGAGCCAGCAAAAGGAGTAACAACATATATATATATATATATATATATATATATATATATATATATATATATAATATTACAATATATTAAACAATACTTAATACTTCTGATTTTCACTCTCGCGTGGTCATGTGTGACGTCATGAACTGCGGTGCGATTTTCGTTTCCAGCGTCTCATATGCACGAGTTTGTCGTTGCTTGGAAATCTTCCATGTAAACAAAAACAGACTATCATTATTGTTTTGTCCGTGTATTGTTTAATATATTGTAATGTAATTGTCATCTTTGATAATGGCTTATGTAAGCTGAAGCTTAGATAGGATTAAAAAATATATATCAATATTGTGATTTTCTTTCTTCTTTTAATGATAATATTATTAAGCTTATCAGACGATATGGAAAAAATTTGCATAAAATAAATAGACAAAACTTGTCCATATTATCTAATGAAACATGCATCAATGAAAAAATGCTGCCTAAATACACACACACACACAATATATATATATATATATATATATATGAAGAAATATAGTCTGAAGATATGCTATATTTATGGGATAAAATGCTCAATATCAGCGATAGAGTATGTGTAAATATAAAAGTGGACATAGAAGTCAACACTTAGAGGTGACATGCTAGATGCAATCATTAGGTCACTGACGATTGCATTTAGCATGAAACAGACTGTCGCCTATAAGTGTTGACTTCTATGCTCACTTTTATACTTATATATATATATATATATATATATATATAAAGTTTTTTAAACTTAACCAACGAGTTTAATTTTATTGCATTTTGTTATTTTTGAATAATTCGTACATCCCACTCAAAATTGTGGATAAACCCCCCAAAATTCATTTTTTCTGCTTTTGTTCAAGTACTTTTGAAATGCTACAATTTCAAATACGTGTCGTGTATAACATGTATGCATACCGATATAGATGCCCATCTCCTTATTTACACCTGCTTTTTCATAGTCATTTTTTTTTTTAGAAATCGAATAAATTAACCCAGTGTTCAAATTATAAGGTTTTCTTTCGTTTATCACCGACACGAACATGTAAAATTTAATTTTTTTTTAACCATAACTCTCTACTACACAATAGGATATGCAACATACATTCTTGGATATAGGAATTTATTTTCAATTTTTTCATTGACATTCATCTATTTTTTAGACGGGAAGTGTGTAGGTAAGATTTTAGTCGAGCATTTGTACGTCTCACTCCATCTGATGAAGTGCAGATATTTATTGATTGAAACATCGTGATCGTTCTTTCCATGCCCATCAGCTTCCTTTTTTCTTTCTCTCTCTCTCATATTCGACTCTGTTTGTTTATTTACTGTAACGTATTTTTCAGAACCTCGAAATGGTATAAAAAATGAATTGTAAAATCTGTTGCACATTGTAGCAATTCAAGTACTAAAAAAATTATTACACTTAAAAGGAGCACTGGCTGAGCACCTCGCCCCCGCAAGAAAAAAGCATTTTCATTCTTTAATTTCCCCTTTCCTTTTTTTTGCATGTTGTCAACAACATTCCATAGATTCTTTATATACCAAAGCACATGGTAGATTTGTCTACGGAAGAAGCAACAGGCCAAAGTATTTCGTCTCGTATGTTGGCCTGAAAAATTAAATAAAGCTTTAAAAAAAAAAAAAAGTAAAAACTAAACAGTAGACACGATTTGAAGAAGTAAAACACGCGGTCAATTTCTGGGAATGATAGGTGTGTACGCGTACGTACGTATATACGTACGTGTGTGTGTGTGTGTGTTTGAGAAAGAGAGAGAGGGGGAGAGGTGTGTGCTAAATGCTGATAAATCCGATGTACGGTGGGTTACAAATCACCCGGCAAAAACAAGATCGGAAAACAGAGTTCGAATTTCGGCTTAAGCCATTCGCTTTACTTCGTGCTAATAACCCTGCGTTTCAAGGCAACGGTTGCTGCATATCTTGACAAAATGTTTTGTCACTGGCATGTTACGAATAGGTTTTTTGGGAAAAACCACCATTCCATAAATGACCTTAACTTCCCGGCAGTCAGCAGGTGGCAGTAAAAACTCAGTCATTTTCAAGGAACAATAATGTACACATTTAGGTCCCACACGAAGTTATTTCTTTGTCCATATTTTCCGCTAATTATTATTAAGAAGCCTAGGGAGGGGGGCATTTAACTTCCTCGTAAGTAGTAACAGATGAGTTGGGCGCTTACTGTGGTGTCACAAAGTTAGTAATTCCGTCTCATGAAATGAATTTATTTAGGATATTTATAATTTATCACTAGGTGCTAATTTGGCACTTCTCACTAAAAATGCACAGTACCATTTTTTGTGTTAGTTAAAGTTAAAAAATACCAGATATTTTTTGTCATATTCCTTTTTTTCATTTACATCTATATTTTATTTTTAGAAATAAGATGCTGAGATCAATTTATTTATTTATTTTTATGACGCATTAAAAATAAAATGAATCATTAAAAAAGATTCAACAAACACGCTTCATCTCCCATTTTCTCCCAGACCAGAAAAAACAAAACAAACAAAAACAAACAAGCATGACACTTTGATTTAAAGTAAAGTTTACATTTAAAATACAGCAAAATATTTGTTTTATCTACTTAAAGTATAAATACTTTTCTGTTTTTTACGAATTCGTAAAAAGAGACTACTTAAAAATACTTAATCTCTCAATTTCTCTCTTTTTCGCAGCGGCTTTGACTCCAATTTTAAAAGCAAAACTTTATAAAAAAAAATAAAATTAACAAACAAAAACCTTAGGTCTATGTGGGAAACAAACGTTAATTAAAATTAGAGCTGTACTACCAATTTTAAAAATGAGAAGGAGAGAGAGACAGAAAGGGAAAGAAAGTTCTTTTCACATACAGTTTCTCTCTTTATCTCTTTCATACATACTTCTAGCTATTTTTGTTTCACTCAGTCAAATTTGAAGAGAAAGAAAGAAAGAAATACAGTCACACTGGATAAACGAACCCACTGTTCGCGGGCCTCTGTGACTCACGCTAGCCACTACACTAAGGCATGCTCTGTCAATACATACGTATGTGCGCGCTTGCTTGTGATGTGTGTGTGTATGTGTGGCGTCAGGGAAGCGGGCGAAAAGAAAGAAAAAAAGAAAAAGAAAAAAAAAAACAAAGCAAAGATTCATCGAGTTGTAAATTTCTGCACCTGATCACTGTCGTTTATTTTTGGTTTCGGTTCCGGGTTCAATTCAAAATTTCTCCCAGAAAGTTCATAAGTTTTTATTGCCAGAAAACTAAAAGGTTAAGGAAAAAAAGTTACTAAATTTACGAGTTGGGTAAAACCGTAGAAATAAAACAAAAAGTGGTCGGATTTTTGCATTTTATTTCTTCCTGCAAATAACCATTTAAAAATCCCACTTAAAATTTGAAATAGTTGTCATTTTTTTCACTGACAACAATCAGTGGGACTTTTTAGTGACTCGTCTAAGAATGGACGATTAGTAGTGGGGGGGGGCGTGTAGTAAGGATAAAAAAGTCTATTCGCTTTATTTTAATAAAACTTTGAAAATTTATTTTCAAAGTTTTATTAAAATAAAGCGAATAGACTTTTTTATCCTTACTACCAGAAGAAAAAAAAAAGGAAAAAAGTGTTATGTTGTCGTGGACAAAGGACCCTTAGGAGGAACTTTAAGTGAAAATAAAAGTTGTGACAATTGATTTGAATGTTTCATTTATTTTGATTTGATTTTTTTTGTGAATAAAAAAACAAACAAACAATAATTTAAAAATTTAAACTAGAGATTGTATTCATTGTATCTATCATCTACCTATTAAAAGTAAAACTGAAAAGTAGAAATAATTTTGTTGAGGTCAATTCAGACAGCTTGGTCTCTAAAAAAAATAAAATAAGTCAACCAAGAATCCCACTAAAAAAATATTCAAACAATTCAGATTTTTTCCTAAAGACACTAAGGCTGAATTTTGACAAAAAAACGGTCAGTTAATAAATCGTAACTAACATTTACATTACAATACTTAGAAATTTGAACTTAAAAAAAAAAAATTGTCTGATGTGCCGGTTCATCATCTGGATGCCTCTTTCGTTGATATTCAAGTTTACGAAAAAATTTCAAATGAATATGTCAAGGGAAACATTTTTTTAGCCGACTGCCCTCCTTACTTGGAGGATTGCCGCTACATAATCTTACACAGTAAATGCAATTCGTAAATATCGCAAACTAAATACACCGTGTTGAAATATCTTTTTAAGTTTTTTTTGCTTTCTTTCTCACACTCAATAAATGTCAATGTGCTTTCTTTATTCAATCACAATGAAACTCCCGATTTGATACTCATTTTTTTTTAGTCTAAAGGAAAATCTTTAAAATCTTTAAATTGTTTTAAAAATTACTTTTTACCGTTTTTGCAGGAATTACTATATATCTTTATTTCTGGGTTGCAGAAAGAAAGGGACTACCTTCTTAGTTTATTTTTTTAGCAATAATCTAAAAAATTATTTTGACTAATAACCTTATGGTGCGAGCAAAAAGAAAAAAAAATAGCAAAAAAGTGTAAAATCCAGTAGAATAGTGATACGAGAATGAAGGAGAAAGAGGAATGAAAAACATCGAGGAAAGAAGGAAAAAATGTAAATTAGGACAGAAAATGAAAAAAAGAATGACAAAATAAATGTAATGGTCAAAGAAAAAAGTAGAAAACAAATAAAAGAAAAAAGAAAGAAAAGGGAGTAAGAAGAAGAGTAAGTAAAAAAAAATAAAATAAAGAAGACGAAATGGATGAAAAAAGTAAAAGAAAAAGATAAAATTGGGGAAAGAAATAGGAAAAGATATTGAAAAAGTTAGCGGAGAAACAAAGAGGAAGGAAAAAAAGGAGAAGAGCAGAGAAAAGAGATTAAAAGGAAAGAGAGGTAATTTGTATTGAAAGAGAGATATAGAGAAAAGAAGAGTGAATGGGGGTAGAGAGAAATAAAAAGAGATGAAACAATGTGGAATTGTAGAAAGACATACAAAAGAAAGAGAGAGAGAGAGAGAAAGCAAGAGAAATAGACATAAAAAGTGTAAATGAATAGGTTATGTGTTTGAGAGAAAGAAGAAAGAAAGAGAATGTCTAAGAAGTAAGAAGGGAAACTGGTGGAAATAAGGACATAGAAGGACAAAATAAAATGAGAGAGAGAAAGAAGGAAAAGAGTAGCTTATTCCTGCCTCTGTGTGTACGTGCGAGAGAGAGAGAGAGAGAGAGAGATGAGTGGGTAGATTGTAGATGAGCCGACTATAGCTATATACTGCTCTGCAAATGAAAACCCAGGCTGAAATGAAAGAAAAAAAAGGAAAAAATCTATTTCTTCCCAAACAGGTTGTTTTTATACAGTGTGTGTGTGCGTGCGTGTGTGTGTGTGTGCGTGTGCGTGCGTGTGCGTGCGTGCGTGTGTGTGAAATGTACATCTCTGCTGATTGGCTGTTTTGTGGGTTATTGGAGGTTGATGGAAAGGGAGGCCTGATGGAAGTGTTCAGGTTCGGCGTTAAATCTGCGGGTGTGTAGTAAATACCTCAGTGCGTTGAGCCAAAATGCTGTGTGTGTGCGTGCATGTGTGTGTGTGTGCGCGCGCACGCTCATACCTATGTGCATGTATTATTTGCATGTTAGCGTAAGTACTAAAGCGACTAATCATTGTCCAATTAGTATTATTGTACAATGTTTTTTTTGTTTGTTTCTCGCTGTCGGTGATGGATGAATGTCATTTTTGTTAGCTTTTTACAGTTTGCAGTGCACACACACGCACACACACATATACACACACATACACAGTTACGACTTTTATTCGTTTGTGCGTGTTGATAAGCAAATAAAAGTAAAAACTAAAAAATGTATGTATTTTTTAAATCCATAAGAAGACTAAAAAGAGAATGACATTCACTTGTAGCGGTGTAAAACTAAACAAGTTTAGCAAGCTACAGAAAAACAGAAAAACTAAAAAAAAGTTATAAGTTCTATTTGTACAGGAAGCTGTGGAGAACAATGATTGTCTAAGCCGAGAGAGAGAGAGAGTTCAACTTGACTAACTAAAAATAAAGTAAATAAAATAAAATTCAATTCTTAAGTGTAATGTCGTGTGTTTGTGTGGAGATCGTTAATAATACAGGTGGCAATCAATAATAAAATTGTTTTGCGCGTGTGTATGTGTACTGTAGTCTCTATAACTTTATAGTTCTTTAAATTAAATAGTCATGTTTTAACCATGTATGCAAAAAAAAAAAGAAAGATAAGAAAAGCGAATCAATGTTCAATGCACATTCAATATCAACAAAGTAATGATGAAGAAAACTGATTTGGTTAAACTAAAAAACTTGATGTGTTTGGTTTTTAAAGGTCTCTATTACATTGGCTGCGTATCACAAGAATATTTTTTTGTTTTTGTATGTTTGTTGGTAATAAGCATCAGTCCCGAAGCTGCTACAACGTATTCAGAAAACCGGAGTGTGTTCGCACCCATATTGTGTGAAAAAGTATGCTTCATTTATTACAGTACACGATTCTTGTTTGTAGGTGATCCAATGTACGCATGTTAGCCAGTTTGGCATAAAGCCTGTCTTTTCTACGGGACTTTATGCATGTATGAGCATTTAAGTGTGTTTAAGAGAATTGTTTTTCTTTTCTCGGACGTCGAACGAAGATCCTAAAGAAAACTAAAGATATAATAATGATCAAAGTCAAAGAAAACATGGAAAAATCACTTTTGGCCTCGAGTAACTTTTACTATTGACATCAACGACTTTACGGCTAAGATGTGTGTCTTGTTTTTTCTTGTTAGCCCGTGTAACCAAACTGAAAATTAAAAGAGCCAGGTCCAGAAGATCCACTTGTCGATAATTCATGTTTGTGGAATTTTGTCTCTTTTTCTTATTAGTTTCCAGCCATTCCTTGTTTCTTTTTGATCAGATGGTAATAATAAATAATTGTTTTGAAACTAAGCAAAGTATTAACGAAGAAACAGAAAAATTTCATTAGAAACAAAGAAAGAAAAGAGTACCGAACTGTTATGTAATATCAATCCTCTTATGTAGTGAATGTTGGACAATCTTGCAGATGTAGAAGAGACTTGAAGCAACAAACATCTGAATCTATAGAAGGATGCTGAGAATAGCATGGCCTGAACAGCGAAGTTTTAAGTGAAATGGAAAAACAAAGAACAATCTTATTTAACATTAGAAAGGGATAGTCGAAATTTCGAGGGCACTTAATGAGAAAAGCGGGCTTAGAAAATTTAACACTCACAGGACAACGTCAAGGAAAGCGTGTCAAAAGAAAACAGTGTATAATCTATCTGATGAGTTTGTGTAAATGGTTGGCAGAACAGGGATTAGGAGAGATAGCAAAAGGTTACAAATTTTACTAAGAGCTACAAAGGAGAGGAAATTGTGGAGAGCCATGATCTTCTGTGCCGTGAAAGGTCATGAGACATAGAAGAAGGAGGAGCTTGTGTAAATGGTTGGTAGAAGAAGGATTAGGAGAGATAGCAAAAAGACAAATTTTACTAAAAGCTACAAAGGAGAGGAAATTGTGGAGGGCCATGGTCTTCCGTGCCGTGAAAGGTCATGAGACATAGAAGAAGGAGGAGCTTGTGTAAATGGTTAGCAGAACAGAGATTAGGAGAGATAGCAAAAAAGAAAAAAAAAAACATTTACTAAGAACTACAAAGGGGAGGAAATTGTGAAGAGCCATGAAGGAAGGGATATGGCACATAGAAAAAGAGAATAAGTCTTAAAACCTCCGAATACGTACATTTGTATGTATCCAAGGTGTTGGGATGTTTAAATTAAAAATAAATCACATACACCGAAGAAGACCAGATTGTCGTCTTTTGGATAAAGACACGACAATGTTCATTGTTCATGATTTTTATTTATTTACTTTTTTTTATAATATATTATTTTCGATAGGGAGCATACAAGGGATTAAATGCCTCCTTGAATTTTATGAACTAGACATGTAGAGTGAAGGCTCCGTGTCATAGATCAAGGGAAGAAGCATGAGCCCCTATCGCTGGCATTGTTCCTATATCAAGCTATAGCGTTCTGTTGTTCAATTATTTTCAACCACCAGATTTTTCAGTAATATATTTGTGGCGAAAATTTATTTTAAACAATGTGTGTGTGTGTGTGTGCGTATGCGTGCGTGTAATTGTCCAACACAATACAGAGTTGCAGCTATCTATATATACTTTAACTAGATTCGAACGCAACTTGATGACATCACCAGTGTACAGACACCCAATAGAAACGCTCGACGAAAGCGCTTTTTAACATCTATCTTTAATATTAACTTTCAAACGAAGTATGCACTGTACAAATCGCTGGTAGTCTTCATTTTCATATATCGGTGTGAAACGTGGACACTATTGGCAGAAACAGAGAGAAGGATCTAAGCGTTTGAGAACAAATGCATGAAAAAACAAACTCGTTGGCATCTTCTACTGGGAACATAAAACATGAGTTTGTACGGAAAAGGGTTGAAAGTTTTGTGGACCACCAGGAACCTCTTCTCGCCACTGAAAACGGAGAAAAATGGAGTGGTTTGGACACGTTAAAAGGCACGACAGACTGTGTATGACCATCATGCAAAGCACCGTTGAAGGTGGTCGTAGGAGAGGACGCCAACGTAAAATACTGGTTGGACAATGTCAAAACAATGGACAGGTATGACTGTACCAGAATTGCTGATGGCTGCCGTTGATAGATCGTTGTGGAAAAGTGTTAGTGTAGCTTCTGCTTTCGGATTCCCACTACGATTATAAAAGTCAAGCGGACGATAATGATGATAATGATGATGGCTTTAATACGAATCTGACATCAGATTGTTCAATTTTTTAAAATATATTTTCATTGATGTAGGTTCTATGCAATGATGTAAACATGAAGAGGGATAGGTTCCGTCAGGCTAACTTTCCCTCGGCACACCACTGCTATATTCACAGTACATATAGTGCTCCTATGACCCTGTTTGCATCAACTTCCAAACATTGCGAACGAGAGACTCAGTACCTATTTCTCGGAATAAATACATTTAAATAAAATGTATAATTTGTAAATTACGTTTATTATCTATTGTGTGTATTTGTTCATCATTTAAAAAAGTGAAAAAAAGACGCATTTTACTGAATATTTGCTTCTAGATTGACTGGAATATTTTTTTGTGGGAGATATTCCTTTATCTTTGGTCTTCATCTCATTCGTGAAGGTATAGTGAAGAAGATGCTTAGATTTCGAGGCGTAAGTCAAGGAAAAGCATTTTATTTAATCGAGCAAGTCTATCTGTCATTTTAAAAAAATATCATTTGATGTTTTTTCCTGACTATATCTTTAAATACTTTGTTAAATTTATTTAATTAGTAGATCCTCAAAGCGATTTTAAATTACGCAGTATTACATCGTTAGTAGATCCTATTAAAAATACTATGGAATATGACTTGGAAGTTTTCCATTTCGCATTCATCCACGTCTAATTTGACATACTTTTGGCCGCGTACAACGTAATCAGGGACTTGGGGAATTAGAAAATGGCAATTTGAAAATGGTCCTGGAAAAGGGACGGAAAGATATTTTGTATTTTCCATGAGATGTTTATGTGTTATACTCAATATGCTGTTGGGAAACACCTGTGTAGAAATATTTCTACTTTGTGACTGTTTACATCGGCTGAACACACACACGCACAAAAATCATTTGTTGTATGAACAAGAAAGCAAGACGATTATGAGAGTGTATGATTCAACCTTCAAGCCTGATTAGATAACCTCGGGCAATGATTGGTGACCCCCGTTATCTGAATACTACCTTATGAAAATTGAGATGTAGTAGAGTGGGGCCCCGTATCATAGATTCGAAGTAGCCTATCATAGATTCGGGATTGCACAAGACCCTTGCACCGGACCTGCCGAGGGTGAGGGGACCAATCCTGTATTTTCTCTATTTGTTGAGGTTTGATGTATGCGCCGGGCGTTGTCTTGTTGAATGACACTCAAAACATTTGAGTTTTGCCTTTTAAAAGAGTTTAATAGCCCAGTTCCATATTTGGAGACCCCCCAACCAAACAATCACCGAATTGTGGGTTTGCAAAATTTGCAGTTGTATTATTCATTAGCTTTCGTCTTCACATAGATTTTACCATCCGAGCTGACTCTAGTGTATTTGTTTGAAAGAAAATTACCCTGCAATAATCCCCAGCTTTGTATGATTAAAATTTAAATGCTACAGTACAGAAGACCATTGCTATCTCTCTCGATAAGCATCTACTGAAATAGTTGACTAGTTCAGTCTGTTCTCATCATCGCCTTATCTTTGGGTTAGCCAAAAACACGGCCATAGTTAAAAAGATTATATCGTCACAGGACAGTTACTTAATGATCGGACTTGTATGTTTTTAATGATTTTAAGTGCTCAACAAATGTAATAAGCTTCAATGAATAATGTATAAACGAGAAAACGACTCCCCAAAAAGCACAAAAAGTGAATAAAACACTATTTACATTATTCGGACTATTGTCCCCATCTTTGTCGCCATATTTATTACAACGTTTCGGCCGTTGTACGCTCCGGCCTTCTTCAGGTGTTTGGAATGTCGAACTGAACCCTTTATTTCGCTCACTGGGGTGTCCTCATGAACACATGGCACAGTGGATAAAGGCGTTAGTTAGATCCAGTGACAGGACCCAATGAGTGTGAGTTCAATACCCGCTTAAGGCAGTGGAGAACTTTCAGAGGGGAATTAACAGGAGATAACTGATAACTGACATCTATTAAACATGGCACGTGGAACTAGAACAGTTTACTCCAGTGAAAGAAATAAAGGGTTCAGTTTGACATTCCAACCACCTGAAGAAGGCCGGGGCGTACAATGGCCGAAACGTTGTAATAAATATGGCGAGAAAGATGAGGACAATAGTCCGAATAATGTAAATAGTGTACATAATACCTCATATCAGAAATATAGACAGATACTGAAAGATCAAAACGTTGTGATAAATATGGCGACAAAGATGAGGACAATGGTCCGAATAATAGAAATAGTGTACATAATACCTCATATCAGAAATATAGACAGATACTGAAAGGCCGAAACGTTGTAATAAATATGGCGACAAAGATGAGGACAATAGTCCGAATAATGTAAATAATCTACATAATACCTCATCTCAGAAATATAGACAGATACTGAAAGACCAAAACGTTGTGATAAATATGGCAACAAAGATGAAGACAATAGTCCGAATAATATAAATAGTGTACATAATACCTCATCTAAGAAATATAGACAGATACTGAAGTGAATAAAGTAAAATTTTGCTTTTGATAATAATATGCAAACACCAGCGAATTGAGCGTGGATGTCCAAATTAGATTAGTATGTCATTTCTATTCCTTGGCTTTAGAGCACAAAAAACATACACACACACACACACACACACACACAGAGTTAAGAATGAAGATTTGTTTTACAGCTGACAACTTAAAAGGTTCTTCTCTAACACCAACAGTATTTATTAACATTTAATTTATCTAATGGTATTTATTCACATAGATCAGCAAGGAGAAATCTTGGGTGATACGGACTAGAAATCCAGTCTTTGACAAATACTCCAGCAAGTAAAAATGATTCTATGAAGAGTTTGGGATTTGTCAAATAATTTTGTTTTTCTGTTGTACATTTGAGAGATACATAAATTATTTAAAAACAGTGAAAAACGTTCGGTTGTCGACAATACCATTTTGTATTTTTTAAAAAATCATTTCACGCCAAGACAATAAAGCCACTAAGACGCAAGGGGGTTACTGAGCGTGAAAGAATATGAGAAAAAAAATTATTAATGAGAGAGAACAATAATAGAATATAAATTAAGAAGACAGAAGATAACCATTGACATTGTATTTAAACTTAAAGTTAACTGGAAAGCCAGAAGTCAGACGCCGGAAGAGAGTTCCACAAACAAAAATACAAGAAAAGAAACTGTAAGTACAGAACATACGGTTACATCTAGTCATAAGTAGAAAGAAGATGGGACCCTGCTGCCAATCTAGTACTGCGCTTAAATTCGTAAAGTCTAGGTACCATAGATGAAAGTTCATCAGAAGAATTACGGTGAAAATTATTTACAGAAAAGGTACAGGGAAGTTACATTACGGCGGTGGGAAAGTGATTGAAATCGAGATGCCAGGTTCGGACCGACAGCATTCTAGATTGTTCTTTGAAATTTATCAAGAATCTCTAAATACATAGCAGAAGTACCAAACCAGGTATGACAACAATATTCAAACCATGGACATAAATGTGTAAGATAGATTCTGATGAGAAAAAAATGTCTAGTACGGCTCAGTGAACCAAGTAAAATAGGACCAGACCTAACAATTGATTCAATATAATCTTTCTATTTCATGTCAGTGGAAAACGTTAGACCGAAATGGTGCATTAAGTCACTCTCCTAGAGGTTAGCGTCAGCCATGTTGATGGCAGGCACCAAAAGTAGAGGATTACTGAATGATGTTGTTTTATGTGTCATAACTGAAACTGCATTTGTTCAAATCCGCCACTGGCAACATAATTGCAACATATAAATGAATAGGAAATATAGCAGATGGTAAATGAGCCAGCCACCCTCGGAAGACAACAAATAAATAATAGAAGATAATCCATTTTTCATCAGTGGGTGTGAGGAAGAAAACGGTTGTTGATGTTCTTGTTATCTAAAAACTGTTCAATCGCTAGCAATTCAGATCATCAGTAGCAGTGACAACTGCAAAAGCCCTTCAGTCAAAAATCTGGGTTCGGTTGGACTTTGTGCGTGGGTATCAAAATTTCAAGGCTGGGGATTATTGCAGGGCAATTTTCTTTCAAACGAAGTAACACCAGAGTCAGCTCGGATGGTAAAATCTATGTGAAAACGAAAGCTAATGAATAATACAAGTTCAAATTTTGCAAACCCACAATTCGGTGATTACCTGTATCTGTACCTGCAACGGCATTCACCTGGGGTGGGTTGAGCCCGGCTCTAATATTGGAGTTTCATGGCAATTTGGAATTCACAAGCGGTCCCCAACCCGCATGTATAGCACATGAGATTTGATTATAGTGGTGAAGGTTTCATGCAGGACCATCCACACTTTTTGATGGGCCGATTACAGAGACCTGGTGCACTACGTGCCGCAAGGTCCCCAAACGACCCCACGCAGGTTTTGAATTCGGTGATTGTTTGGGAGTGTTTCTCCAAATATGGAACTGGGCCATTAAACCGTTTTAAAAATCAAAACTCAAATGTTTTGAGTGCCAAGACAAGACAACGCCCGGCACATACGTCAAAGCTCAGCAAATAGGGAAAATACGGGATTGGTCCGCTCACCCTCGGCAGGGCTGATGCAATCCCGAATCTATGATAGGCCACCTCGAATCTATGATACGGGTCTGCCACTCTACGACATCTCAATTTTCATAAGGTAGTATTCAGATAACGAGAGTCACGAAGCATTGCCCGGGGCCATCTAATCAGACTTGAAGGTTGGGGATAGTACGCACCGGCCCTGATCCTCGGGACGTGAATCCCATAAAACAATTTGTTGTCGGTCTCTAAGATATAACAAAAAAAAACAACCCCTCCCCCAAAAAAAACAGGAATGTATTTGAGCGGTCGTTTTAGTCAAGCAAAAAATTGGATAAAAATATAAGAATGACTAATGTAAAAATACTAAAAACACTAATGTAAAATGAAAAAGTAGTGAATTTAGTTGCTCTATTAGATGGTAATTTAGTTTAATATGTTATGGTTTAGAATCATTCTAAAAATAACCTTGCCATCAGTGATGATAAAAAATTAAGGATATTCATCATTCTAAAATAACCTTGTAATAAGTGATGATAGACAAGAAGGATATTTCATCATCCTAACCCTCATCATTATAAAAAGAACCATCACACCACAAGAGAGCCAGTAGATTACTGTAGACTAGAGTAACCATAGTAGTAAACTAGTAGACAAATATTAGTGGTACAAAAATTCACATCTTTGTCAGCACTCTATGAAGATCAAAAACAGACAATTTCAAACACCATCTTCACAAACAAAATTCTCGGAACCAAACCCAGTAAGCACCGACTTTTAAACAAAAAACACACTGGGAACATTTTTACACACACCATACCAATATTCTGTAATTCACATCACGAAAGAAAATACAATTTTTTGTTATTTATATCAACACATGTCTCAAGTTTTTTGTTGTTTCTATTATTTATGTACGTTTTAATTAATTTCGTTTTCAATAATAAAAAAAAAGAAAAAAGGATTCCTTCTACACTACAAATACATATAGCAAAGGGCTAATTACTTTAACAACACTCAAATAATAACAACCACATTACAGTCAACAAATAATAACAAATAATATATGAATACCAATTTACCTCACCCCACTACAAAGATCTTTCAAATACTGTACCTTTTGATATCGATCGATGCCTTCATTCTCACTGTTAGACTTTTTTTTTGTTTAATATTAACAGAAATAAGTACAAAAATACCTTAGTATACATTAGTATTTAAATTACATCTACTAAAAATATTCTCATTGTCGACGGAATTTTGTTCGCCAATGTCTGGATATTTATCCGTGCGTCTGCGTTGCGTCAGGACGTGACACAAGGCCGGAGTTTAATATGTGAAGCCGTACAAAATGTGCTCAAGCCTTTCAGCACTTCCCCTTTGGGGACGCTTCAGGCGCCGCGTAATGACTCTAGCCTCCTCCCGAAGAAAAGGTACTGCCTGGGCGGGGAATGATTCATCCTCCTCTTTGGTCAATGTATGTATAATAAAAATACAAGATGTTATATTCGTATGATATGTCGACTTGTAATTACTAATCGTGTCATCTAAAAACGTCAGGAACGGAGCAGGAAACGAAATGACGGGTAAAAACTTATGAACAAAACCATTTTTACACTATTTACATTGTTCGGACTGTTGTCCTAAGTTTATTGTCATATTCACGACGTTTCGGCTGTTGTACGCTGCGGCCTTCTTCAGGTGATATACGTTGGAATTTTCGAACCGAACCCTTTATTTAATCCACGGAGATAGATTGTTCCACGTGTCATGCCTTTTCTGGATATCTCAGTTTCAGTTCCGTTTAATATCTCAACTCTTCAAGTTTCGGTTCACCTCTGATGTGGCCAGGTTTTGAACTCACATCTCTCTCAGTCAAGTCACTGGATTACTTCAACTAACGCTTTTATCCAGTGGGCCATGTCAGAGGTGAACAAAAACTTGGAGGGCTGAGTTACTAAAGGGAAATAACTGAAACTGCGATAGAAGAAGGCCGGAGCGTACAACGGCCGAAACGTCGTGAATATGACAATAAAGATGAAGACAACAGTTCAAACAATGTAAATAGAGTAAATAGCTATAATACTTCATCTCAGAAATATAGACAGATGTTGAAGAACATTTTTAGTGTATCAAACGCAAACGGAGATTGTTATTGGCGTGTATTGAGGAAATCTTTAAGACTTTTGGAATTAGCACGTCAAACTTGTTTATTAAAAGGAAGCTCATTGGGTGCTCCATATTTTTGGCCTTGTGTCACATCTAAGCTACGCTTAATAAATTGCTATTGAACTGAAGTTTAATGGGTAAAACTATAGGTGGTACATTTAAACTGACTGGACCTAACGAATTGCCAATACAATATCCCAGAACATTTTGGATAAATGTTTCTATTTCAGAACTGGTTGTGTAACAGAACAAAATAATAGTGAAGAGTAGCAAATGGCGAGTACAAAATTGCTTACATGAGGCTGTGTAACTCTTTTTGCTACACAAATCCTGTCAACAAGTCAAGCCTCGTTTTATACAACGATAATATGGAAATATCCACATCTGTTCTATTGTCATTGGTGTCTCGATTTACCTTCGTTAAAACAAAAAAATAATTCGAATTATTCGCATATATATATATATATATATATATATATATATATATATACACACAGTGAGATAGAGTAAAGGTAACAGATCGGTTGGTATATAATCCAAGTGGATTTCAGTAATATAAAATATTAAAACTGATCCACAAAAAGAGCTCAATGTATTTATTATTACAGAGCAATATAATTAATAAACAATAAAATTCCAAATTACCTCATATGAGGAATAGTCTATTTTGGCAGATGTAGATATCAGTCGTATGTCTTATCAACCCCGGTATGGACTGAGTTCGTGTCAGAAATAGAAATTTAACTGTGAAAATAATATTAGGTTGGGAAAAAATAATGACGTAATAATGTCGTTTTTTGACGTTAAAAAACACGTCAAAAAACGACATTATTACGTCATTATTTTTGCACCAACCTAATATTATTTTAAGGGACCTGTTTTCTGTTGTCATATCGCATGTTCGCATACGGTATCAATTGCTATTATTCAATTTATTAGGTTGGTGCAAAAATAATGACGGTTTTTGACGTATTTTTTAACGTAAAAAAACGTCATTATTTTTGCACCAACCTAATATTATTTTACTGGATGTTTTTCGTAAATAGCGGGCAGTTCAATGGTGCAACATGAAAAAGTATCTTGAAAACTACTAAGTCTAACTCAATGAAATTGAACAGTTTAGGCGTTGAACATAAGTTTATTATGGGACCGATTTCATAAGTGTTCAATATGTGAACCGCCTGTAACACGGTATACGTCAAGTCGGTAGTTAAGCTCTTGCCAAACATGTTGTAGCATGTCTCCGGTAACATTATCCAGTACGAAAGTGATTCTCTGCTTGAGTTCATAAATGCCATCAGGAAGACGGTAGACATAAACCAGTCCCTTGACATATCCCCATAAAAAGAAATCACACGGGGACAGGTCTGGTGACCGCGGAGGCCATTTCATCAGAAAACTGTCTTCATCTCCACCACGCCCGATCCATCTCTCTGACAGATTCTCATTGAGATAACAAAAATAAAACGTTAAATATAAAATCTTGATCTGTTTGTATACATTCTGTGAAATTTTTAGGTTAATTCAACAAGAATTGCCAAAATTATTGGTCTGCGAAATGATGTCAAATTTTTGGGGATACTCTGTATTTCAAACATACTCAATTTCTTTAATACATTAATAATAATTATTATCCGCTCTTGGCACCATATATTGGTCACCGAATATTCATTTTTTAATATAACTTTCCTTATATTTTTCAGAAAATCTTGATATAGTTCTCTATTTCTTGTGCTTAACTAAGTGTTGAATCAATGTTTGGCACAGAAAATTCCACAAAAAATTCTAAGTGGACTGAATTCAAAATTTAACTTTTTTCAAGAATTTATTTTTCACTGCCAATCAGGGTTTGTAGGCCTACCCCACTTTTTTAATTCGGAACTTGAAAGTTTTGTTTTAATCCTTCTCTTAAGTACAAATAACATTAAAACAATTCCATAACTGAGGTAAAAATCATACAGGACTTCAAAATCCACAAATGTCCCCTTGTGCGAGCAAACTATAGTTGACTTATCAACAAACAGCAGAGAAAAGTAACAGCCTCCCCTGAACTTCTCTGTCACTCCCTCAACCAATGACCTTTTAAAAAAACTTTAGTAACTAATGTCAGTCCACACTTATGCTGATTTTTATCGACCTACTTTAATTTTAATAGTCGCTGAAAAGAACATTTTGAGCAAGTCTATACATGCCTCTTCTTTACACATAGAATATTGTAAATAAACAAATTCTTTCTGCTGCAGTATCTGTCTATATTTCTGAGATGAGATATTATGTACACTATTTACATTATTCGGACTATTGTCCTCATCTTTGTCGCCATATTTATTACAACTTTTCGGCCGTTGTACACCCCGGCCTTCTTCAGGTGGTTGGAATGTCGAACTGAACCCTTTATTTCGCTCACTGGGGTAGACTGTTCTAGTTCCACGTGCCATGTTTTTAATGGATGTCAGTTATCAGTTATCTTCTGTTAATTCTCCTCTCCAAGTTCTCCACTACCTTAACCGGGTATTGAACTCACACTCTCAGAATAAAAGTCTCTTTTATTGTGTGCCGAAAGTGATAACTGACATTATATATATATATATATATATATATATATATATATATATATATATATATATATATATATATATATATATATATATAGAGAGAGAGAGAGAGAGAGAGAGAGAGAGGGGGGTGTTCTCCCGTTGTATTCGACATATGAGGATCAAGCAGATCAATTCCTAGGAACCGACAGTCCAGACGCCTGCACATATGATTTGATTATAGTGGTGACGTCTTTGAGCAGAGCTAGCCACCCTTTTTGAAGGGTCGAATACAGACACCTGGTTCCCAAACGACACCCCGTAGGTTTTGAATTCAGTGTTGTCCTTCTCCTAGACCAATTGCCATCCAAGGCTATAGAACTCAGTCTGTCTTGCTATTTACCCATAGCTGGAGGGGAAAAAAGAGGATTTGTACCTTTCCCAAAGGTATCAGCACGTAAGTGAATGTAATGGATTCGACTGGTATTCGAACTCGGCTCTCCGATTCCAAGCCGCTATCCACTACTCCACCGTGCCTCCTATATATATATATATATATATATATATATATATATATATATATATATATATATATATATATATATATATAATTACATCTCCATATACTTTCTTAAGATAGAAATATATGAACTATAAAAGTATAAAGTGGCTTGACGAAAAAGGGCTATGGTGGCGTGGTCAAAAAGTCACGTCAGTGACATATGGGATCGAATGAGGGTAAAGTACGTAAGGTTGCCAAGTGACTTAAGAACACGTCATCCTTAATGAGATAACTAATTGACACATACACTAGAGAAACAAAAAAACAATGCTCCAATGCTAAGTGCATATGAAAAAGAAAAATCGAGAAGTATAAGCTAGGCAATCAATTGCTGATACCCACTGACGAGGGGACGGACAGGTCCGTCTTGGAAACGCTGAAGGTAATATCAATCAGTTAAGTGACAAAACTTTTACTTATATAGATATATATATATATATATATATATATATATATATATATATATATATATATAAGTTGTATGGATATGAGTTTGTGACCCTGGGTTTCACGCTTTATAGTCAAACAAGCATAAAGAGATCCAATTTTAAAAAATTGACCAGTTTGTCTGATAATCGTAAAAGCGTGAAACACCGTGTCACAAACTCATATCCATACAACGTATTATGTTAGCTCTATCACTGTTATTGAGTACTTTCCACTAAGTACCGCGCATATAAAATATAATGGTTTAAAAACAACTTTATCTCTACTCCCATTTTCAAGATAAGACCCTTCCATAGTCCTCCCACCACCTCTGTCAATTTATATCAATGTCTCAAAAACTTGCATTAAAAATAAATGAAACCAAATTCCTTTTTAACTAGAGATGCGACCTGATGAACCAGGAAAAATATATATTCTGGTGAAATAAATTATAGTCATGGAACCTTAAGTTTGTCTCTTTCTTAATTATTTAATATATATATATATATATATATATATTGCATATGAGAAAATCTCCATGGATTCGACTGGTATTCGAACTCGGCTCTCCGATTCCAAGCCGCTATCCCCTACTCCCCCGTGCCTCCTACACACACACACACACACACATATATATATATATATATATATATATATATATATATATATATATATATATATATATATATATATATATATATAATTGCATCTCCATATACTTTCTTAAGATAGAAAAATGCACTATATTCAGTAATGTGGCTTAACCAGAAAGGTCTATGGCGGCATAGTCAAAAAGATATTCCAGTGACATACAAGGTCGAATGAAAGCAGAATACATAAGGTAGTCACGTTACTTAAAAACACGTCATCCTTACCTGGTTTTGATCATGAAGCCTATATAAAGAATCCAAATGTCATAAGTTCCCTTTTCTTTCCGTTTTTACCGGTGGTCAAACGATGTGAAATAATTTTTTCCTTATTATTAGGCAATGTTTATTATATATTCCTTATTTTCTTCTTTTCTAATCGATTTTACATTCTCTAGTGTTTTGGGCTTTGGAAAAGCATTACAAAGTTGTTAGTTTGCGTGTTTTTCTCGGAGTCTTTCTTTCATGTAACTTTCAAAGTGTACACATCAGATACGTTGTAAAAAATATCAAATTAGTCTGAACTAATTACATACAATGATCAAAGAACTTCGTTCAACAACATTCAAACACGATTACAAAGTTTTATCTGCTTAAATACGGTTTGCGTTATATCTTCCAACATTATTGAAACTTTTTGTGATAGTTGCGGATGGGATGCTGAAAAGTTCTCGGTCCAACCCACTCCCCCAATTCTGACATAACTACCAAACAACAGATTTGTGTGTGTGCGTTCGCGCACGCGTGTGTGCGTTATCCCTTCTTGGTTGAACTGAGAACTTTTCAGAACCCTCTCGGGTAACAGCACATTTCCTTTTCGTACTTATCGAAATATTCGCCGTCCTGAGTATGACGATAAACTACATCCGCGTCCAGGGTAAAACGATAAACTACGCCCAACAGCAAGGCCTCTTGATCAGGAGGCTTTGAGGAGCATGGCACCACCTCTTAATTGCTGGCGTTCCCAGGTCCATCCTGACCCGGGGTGGTAGCACCTATTAGGGTCACAGCTATGGGCAAATAGTTAACCCCGAAACTGAGGTAAAAAGCATTATGAAAGTGTAAAAATAGGTTTTAATACCAGAAATACTTTGTAAAAAATTATTGACAGAAATAAATTTTTGAAAAAAAAAACAAAAAAAACTATTAGGTTGGTACAAAAATGTCGTTTTTTTGACGTAATTTTTAACGTCAAAAACCGACATTATTTTTGCACCAACCTAATATTACCAGCAATACGTTTTTGAAAAAAATTATTAACAGCAATACATTTTCTAAAATAATATTACCAGCTATACATTTTTGAGGAAAAAATATTACCAGAAATAGATTTTTGACAAAACAAAAAATATTATCAGGAAAAAAAAAGTTGTCGGCATTAAATGACCCTTTGAGGTTGATATGCCGTAAAACAAACCAAATCAAACAAACAAAATGAAGTGTTCGATGTTCAAGATGTCGCAATGTTTATCGTATTTTTTTATCTAAAGTTTTCCTTCTTATTACGGGTTTTGAAAAATATAACCAGATATATTACCCTGGTTTTTGTGGAATTTAAAAGATAATCAGTAATAAATAAAAATCGAACAACTTGACGACATCTACCGAATTCTAATGCAATCGGCGATAAAACACAATCCTGACTAGGAATTTACTGTTGTCATGTAATCATTAATGAAAGTTTTGGCGTATTTGTTTAATAAATACTACCTGTGATGTCACGAATTCCATAAGAGCGAGTTATCGTATAATTTATGCCCTCATGTTTTGCTTTCTGTTGTTGTTGTTATTATTACTACTACTACTATCTTAGGTTTCTGGTATCTATTGTTAGGGGTCGCGTCATCCTCGGTTTTCTAATTATTCTAAATTTCTTTACAAAGATCTTTAGAGCCGGTCCCCGTGTTCCGATTATAGTTTTACTCTTATATTTCACAAATTTTGCAGTTCTTAGACAAAATTTTGATATTTATTTTCTCACGCAATCTCTGAGCTTTACTCTGGGGTTCGTTCGAACGGCTATATTAACAGATTTTCTTTATGGTAACTGGGTTTGATCTCCTGTTCTAAAGAGAGTAATAATACGTTTGAATCTCAAAGTCCCAAATTATTTTAGTTTTTTTCTTCCTTAAAATATTTTTTTGGTTTGCGTTTTTTTATTTTTTTATCATTCGTTCGTAGAGTCAAGCCCAGCTCTTTTGTGTCGTTTACAATGAGTTACTACTCTCTGCATCTGTTTTACACTTTTTCAAATGTCAGTTTGTTTCGTCTGTTCATGCGCAATCGTGTCTCTCAGGCGACATTTTCTGTTTTCGAAAGCTCTGTCAATTTTTGTGTAGCCGTATTTGTTTTAGGGCTTTTTGTTACAGATGATTCCGTTTCACGTTTTAGATGTCCTTCGTGTAAACATATTCAACATATTATTAGTGTATTTTCGCGTTAAATATGTTTTGGTCACTGCTGGGAACAAAGAGAACCAGTTTTCTCAATTTTTCAGCACTCTACTTAGTATTCGTGAAGACTTCAATAGTATCGCCATTTGAATCTTAACAACTTCCCCCTCGAATCTTTTTTAATCCTCCAAATTTTTCGAATCTCTTTGCAACAGTCTTTGTAACGCTTCCCAGGATTCAGTAATTAGGAGAGCGTGATTCACCCTTAAGCTTCACAATTTTCACAATTTTGAATTTTGATATTCTTTTTGCTGAATAGAGCGACTATTTGATATATCTTTTCTTTTTGTTTGTTTTACACCATGTCTAGTTTCCTGACAAGGTTGGGATGATCTGCCTAAATCTCATTTTCCTATTATTATTGTTATTGTTATTATTATTATTTTATTTTTTTGATTTCTGGTGTGTACTCATTTCTTTCCGGACTCCACCCAGAGACCTAAGGTCAGAAATGGCATCATGACATTTTCCACTGAGCAATTGAAAAAAAACCCCATATTTTACGTAGATAAAGCCCTTCGTAAGGTGTGGGCTGTACTCATGAGAACAAATTTTTGTACTTCTTTAAGGTATGGGCTACCAGGAATCCCTTCAATGAGTCTATTGCAATCTTTTCCAACCAATCCGAGGGCTCCAACTACAAAAGGGACTGTTGATGTTCCCATGTGGCACATTTTTGAGATTTCGATTTCAAGGTCCTCGTATTTTGATAGCTTTTTGAAGATCTTCAAAGATACATTACAGTCTGCAGGAACTGCCATATCAATAAGGAGGCAATTTATTATTATTATTATTATTTAATTATTATTATTATTATTTTGGTGTGTCGCACATTGATGTAGTCATTGGAAATTCTATACTTGAGGCATGGTATCAACAAGACTCCTCACAGCTCAATAACTTTTCACAGAATCCTCGCAGACTAAATGAAGGCAGTTTTCTGGATGTTGGAGTCTCATGGATATGGTATCCGCGTTAACTGTTAAAATCCCTGATGAGTGGATACTGTATCCATGAAACTTCAAGTTTAGAAAGTTGAACACATTTAGTTTTATTTACACACACACACACACACACACACACACACTTGTCATTATCGTAGATATTTTATTAGCTATATTTTAGCGTTTTTAAAATGTTAGATTCAAATTTAATTGACGTCATTTAAAGAACGGTTTCACGGAACCTGACAGTACTAGCATATATTAAATAATTTACACCTATTAAAATTATTTTATTTTCCTTTCAAAACGACTGTCTCCTGAGGCGAATGGTATTTAATGACTGTTACTTCTTTTGTCTAATAAAAGCATCGAGGAGTTTTTTTAAGTCTTCGTTTACGGAATGTGCTCTACAATATTTTGTTATGATTGATTAATATCTGTTTTATGTTAAAAGTTGAATTTTGGTCGTTTGTGACATGATTATTGATATGAACACCAATTGCAGTAAGGTTTTGTTTTTCATAATTCCCCTCCCCAAGCAAGATGATAATGCCACTAAGACTCAAGGGGTTACTGAAAAGGGAGAATGAGAAGTGAGAAGAAAGGACAATAAAAGAATAGAGTTCAGGAAGATAGAAGATGGCCATAATGCCACTAAGATGCAAGGGATTACTGAGAGTGAAAGAGAATGAGAAAACATTAGTGAGGAGAAGGACAATAAAAGAACAGAGTTCAGGAAGACATAAGAATGCGATTGACATTACATTTAAAGTATTGAAGATTGTAGGTGACGGAGAAGCAGGAAATCGGAAGAGAGTTTCACAGATGAGAAGTGCGAAAATGGGAAGCTATTACAATAGACCTTACATCTATTTCAACAGTAAAACAATGAGACTTAGTAGCCAATCTAGTAGTACGCTTAAATTCATGTGATAGAAGTACCAAGGAAGAAAGTTTATTAGAGCAACAACCATGAACATTTTTCAGTAACAGGTTAACTCACGGAAGAGGGTGGTGCTTGAGTAACCAATATAAAAATTTAATTTTTTTTTATTATCGATATCACATATTTACTTGTCAGTTGCTTGGCCTTAATCAGTTGGATGTATCCCCTCGATGCTGTCACACTGTGCATCTCTATTCACGAGCAGGAGTAGTGGGAGAGCGTAATGGCTGGATGTCGAGAGTTTTTCAACTTTGATGGATGAGGTCGCCAAACTTTGATATTATGAAGGATGAGATAGCTCAATACTTGAATATTATATCTAGATACTTGGAAGCACCTTCAATTGGATACCGTCTAAACGGACTGGGGAACTCGATGGTATTTCTCATTCGGTCACCACCGCTGGCTTTTATCAAAACCTGTCACCATATCGCGTATATTTGGCCGTGATGCACAGCTAGTGTACTCTTATCAGATTCCGGGTGTCATAATGGGTACATTAGGCTTCCTATATTTTATACTCCAACATCACTCAATAATAATAATTAAACGAGTCTTATTCTTGAAGTTCAAATGACGTCAAATTTCTTTCGCGTTCCGTTAATTCTCTCACTAGCCCTGCTAGCCATTCTAAGACTATTTTAGATTTCTAATTGTGCTAGCTCTGTCCAGACATTGCTAGACATTTTCCAGTATTTCAGTGTCATGATAATAATTGTTGCTTTCATATTTCAACACAATTCAGATAATATTCTGGCATTTTTAAACTTATACATAGCAAAATCATTGGTGGATGTTTTTCAGCAACATTCCATGTCACACCGAGCAACACGTTGCATTGAATTGATCCAAATACCTCTCAATACCAACTTTTCATACAGGGAATTTGAGATTATATTACTTATTCGAAGGATTACATATTTGCTGGACAAAGCCAGCTTTGGCACAAGGTCATATTTGAAGAGCAACTATTAAAAATAGAAGCCATTAATAGATTGTGAATAATAAGTATACAAAAACTGATTTACGGTTGTCGATTTACTTGATTTGGTTATTAGAAAAAGATGGCTCCAGCGCCTCCTATATTTAAAGTTTTCCTTGGATTTTATTAATTTATTATCTCACTACTTTATCCTACGGTTGATTACACTAGAACTGAGCGATACATCTGTTAATTTAGGTTTAGAATTTTTTTTCACATCGCCTTTGCGCGCCGATTATAAAGTAAAGTTTCGTTAATATAGTTTCAACCGAGAAACTATAATTTTTTTTACCCTTTCTTTTTTTCATTCAAAATATTTGACTTTTCCGACTTGAACTTAATTACAACTTAATTTTTGACAGTTACATTTAGCCTTACACCTGGGAATCCAAATTCCACGATTCAGAATTAACCTGGCGTTCTTTACTGAGAGTCTGTTATAGAGACGTATTCTGCCGCTTTGATAAATTAGATGATCGATGCTGCAAGAACTTAGAGCCTGCACCCAAGAAATTATGTAGGGCACGGAAAAAAAGCTATACCAGGGAGGAGAAATTCACATGTGAAGGCAAACCACATATTCCGTGTGTGTCTTTTTGCGCCTGTATAAATCAAGGCGAAAGCCTGTATGTGTTTTTTTTAAGCATTGTTTAGTGTTTACCTGATCGTAACTGTTAAGAGCTTTACGGTTCATATCATCAATATTCAATATGCAAGTATTTCGATCAGTATCGACGTTAAATGAAACTCTTTTTTACACAAATAATAATACGAATAGAGTTTTGTTTTTACTGAGCTTTATATTGCAACTAGATTTTTTTTACAGTAAAGGACAGGAAGTTGTAGAGAGCAACGAATAACCGAAGTAACGGGCTTTGTGTGTTGGCAGAACAGAGATTAGGAGAGATGAACCATGACTGTAGGGAGGCTGAAGGGACACGGCATATAGAAGATAAAGAAGCAGTTTATAAGAAGAGAATATGTGTGTGTGTGTGTGTGTGAGAGAGAGAGAGAGGGGGGGAAGAGAGATTTAACAGAAGCAACTATTTTTCATTCAATCATAGCTCAGTGGTTAAAGCCCGGTGAACTGTGAAATTTGAGGGCTTACTCCCAGAGCCGTTCTGGTGACATGCAAATTAAATAAAATTTAGATTTTTAAATTAATAAACCACAAAAAAATACTAATCAGAAGAAAAAAAAGGAAGAGTAATCAGTAAATAAATACTCATAAAATCAGTATCGACGCAAAATATAGCGTTTAGTTTTAAAATCGTCTGGAGAATCTTATTTTTTTTCGTACTTTCTTCATTTTTTAACAAGTCTAACAGTAAAAAACAGTAAAACTCAGCATGTTATAACAGGTTTATTGCAGTATGAAGTGAGCTAAAAAATACAGCAGTACAGCTTGGCCAGCGTGTTTGTGTTTAGTTTGTGTGTATGCGTGAGAGAGTGAGAAAGTGAGAAAGAAAGATATGAAAAACAAATATTTAAAAAAAAAAAAAATGTATACACTCGATTCTGTGGTAGTCATTTGTCTCTACTGTGCTGTAACAATGACCTACGGTATCTGTAGGATTTTTTTCGGATACTGTTTTTAGTGTTAGCGTTGATAATTTTCACATGCAACCATATCCACCCCCACCCCGGCCGAAGCTCCTATTGTTGTGTATGCGGTGCCTGAAAAAGCACTTGTCATACACACACACACACACACACACACACACACACACACACACACACACACACACACACACGATGAGGGTCGTACTGCTAGACAATCAACAAATAGAAAGAAAGTCACACACAAAAAAACTAGCAATTGAATAATAATAATCTCCGTTTTAGGAGCTTGCTCTGAAATCCCATCTCTCCACATCGAACCACTTTCTTCTTCACGAGGGTGGGTTTGTGCATTCTTCTGATTGATTAAAAAAAGTAATAACTATAAAAAAAAAAGTCTTTACTTGATAAAGAAATACTGGATCTTTAAAATACCATTTCTCAAAAAATGTAGTTTTTGTTGCGCAGTTCGGATAAAAACTTATTCTTTGTTTCAGTTGTTGTTGCTTTATTAAGAAAGCAAAAAAAAAAAAAATTATTCTCCATTATTTTTTAATTTTATTTTTTAAGAGATTGAATGAAATTTAGAAATTATGAACCGAGAACCTTTGGATGAATTTGAAAACATTTATTTATTTAAAAAGAAAAACACTAAAATTTTCAATGTTTTTCTTTTTAAATGAACTTTGAACTAACTAAAAAATGTATTTATTTACCAGGACAAAGAACTCTGATATATAACTTTTTAAAGACTGAGATGGTTCATGGGTTTTATTATTAAATACTAACACTTGACTAACAGCTAAAACTACTTAATTAATCATGTAAAAAGAAAACTAAAAAAAAGAAAGAAAAGGGTTTTGATATTTATTTTTTTTAGGTCAAGTTTTTTACAATCTAAGAGCAAAAAAATACTAAGAAGTCAATATAAACATTAAAAAAGTAAACATTAATCAGTTTTTTCGTTTCGTGTCACATAACAACATGTAAAAAAAAACTTTTAGATTTTGATTTGAATGATAGGGGATCTTCTATGTGGCATGTCCTTTCAGGACGTAGACGTTCATGGCTCTCCACAGCCTCCTGTTTGTTGTTAGTCATTGGTAGATACTGGGGCGTGGAAAGATTCAAATTAAGCCAAATAAACTAGGAATAATAATAATCATATAGGTAAATTTTGGTAAAGATAGAAAAAGATTTCACATTGTGTACGCTTTTGGTCACATACATGGCTTATTAAAAAATAAAAAAATAAAAATGTTTGTAAAAAAAAACACAGGAAAAGTTACCAAGATTGTCAAAGTCATTTTTAAAATTGGTCTGTGCATTTTTTTAACCTTGAAAAAAAGGCTCGTTAAATAAATTTGTTTTCAATTTCAATATTCGTAGATAAGTAAGGAAGGCAAAAATTAAAAATATACGAAATCAAATATACACGTGTCGGATTGATGTTTCTGTTTTGAACTTTTTTAGAAATTCGGAAGGAAAGTTTTGTTTTTTTCCGTCAATTTTACAAAATATAGAAACTATCACTACCAATGTGAGCAAGTTTTACACAAACTAAACATCTTTTTTCTACACACAAAAACGAAATCAAAGAAACAAGAACAAGATCATTTAAATAATTTTTTTTTTTTTCGAAAACAACAGAAACAAGTTACATTTTTTTCTACCAGACTTCGTTGTGATTGTGAACCATTTATTTTTCAAGTTACCAAAAAATGCGCACATAAATAAATAAAGAAAGAAAGAAAGAAAGAGTTTCTGAATAACAAATCATGATCATACCCTTGGAAATTCCAAAGTCAACGAAATAAAACTAAAAACAAACCAAAAACACTTTAAAAAAAATTATTAATCTCTCTCTCTCTCTCTCTCTCTCTCACACTCTCTCTCTCTCTCACACACACACACACACTGAATTACTGAAGTGAATACTAATAGTTTTTTTCCAGGAGTTTTTGCTTTAAAATTAAAAATAATAACGGGCTTCTTTAAAAATCCATTCTAAAAATATAATAATCATCAATTAAAAAAAATAATGCCTTCATTGCGAGAGAATTTTATAGAATTTTTAGCCAACTGATTATGAAAAATTAAAAAAAAAATTATATTGATTTTTTTAGTAATTGTTTTTCTGCTGGTGTAGTTGGCGGAATAAAAACTAAAACGTTTGAGGTCTTTGGCTGTCACTACTAGCTTTTTTTTTTTTTTTTTTTTTTCAATGAACAGTAACTGTAGTGTAAAATTAAAAAAACTAAATTGTTTGGGTTTAGTTTACTTTCCAAGTGCTTCGACTGATTGATGTTTTACGGCTTATCAACTTTTTGAAGGATATTTAAAGCCAAACAATTTTTTAGATTGTAAAACTTTTTAGGAGACAATACTGATTGCAGCAATCAGTATATTGCTTGATACGAGTCCTCTAACTTATAGCTGGGGATATTTGAATTCATCATACCTTTCCCAAGGCAGGGTATTTGCGCAAAAACGAACCCGACTGGAATTGGAATTATGTTCTCCGATTAACAATTCCAAGCTCGTTATCCATTACACGACCTGCACATCCAAGCTTACAGCACCTGGTATTCCCAAGCGGTCACTGATCTGACCAAACTCGCTCACTCTACTGACCGGGCTTGACATTGCTTAACTTTATCTCCAAGTGCTTTGAGTTTAAAGTTCAAAATAACTTTTGAGTCGGCAAGACAGATTTTACGATCAACCAACTCAAAACTCAAGTCTAAGATGCTGTTGAACTAAAAAAGTTTATATGTTCACGTTAATTACGATAAATTCATCATTCATAATTGAAATTTTTACATATTACAATTACATTTTACGGTACCTATTTACAAAGATAAGTTTAGTCATAAAAAAGTGAAGCAACGAGGATCGAACCCACTAGCAACGATTTTGCGTAACTAACTTGAAGAAGACCATCGCTCTACTACAGGCGTCCTAAACCGAGGCAGCAACAAACCTCTTCGAAATCCAATGCAGTCGATGAGGAAAATTCACGAATTTGCTAGTTGAGCAATAGTTTTACTGGGGGCATTTTAAATTACTAATTAGCTATTTTCATGGAATAAAAATAAAATAAATAATAAATACAAAAAAACATTTTTAAAAATATTGCCCGTTGTAGTATAACAATATAGTTCTAAAAAATGTAGCAGACTAACCACTAAAATCATGGAGTACTTAGTGAGTGTTATGCTCACTATGTGCCCTACACTCGTGATGAAGATTTACTAAGGAAAGCAAAACTTATATCTTGTGGCTGGAACGAAATCAGACATCGTTTTATTTACTATTCATATCCAACCAATATAAAAAAATTAGAATTTTGAATGCTGATTTTCTAGGCATATTTCTTCGACGACTGACGTGTGTGACAATCTTTAATTCTTCTATCATTTTCCTCTGGTTGACCTTAAAGAAAAGCAAAGAAGCTGTGACAATGACATTTTTATTCAATCATTCGAATTTTTATGTCATTTATTTCGATGCAAAATAAGAAAACTAAAACAAAATATTTGCGGTCTGTGAAAAGAAGGCCGAAAAGGCGAATAAAATCAACACCGAGTGCATGGTGAGTTTTGTCTTGACTTGACCGGTGCCTATTACAACTCCAGTAACATTAGGGATTTCGAAGGCTTGCGATGAACAAGCCACTACACAACTTTGAAAACTGGTGCAACACAGTCTTCTTACAGTACGCCTTTTTGGCTCTGTATCAAACTAAGCTAAAATTGTAGCAGTGACAGTACTGTCTTCAAACATTAATGAAAAAAAGTAGTTTATTTACAATTTACTCAACTGTGAAGAAGACTTTCTTTTTTGAAATTATCCACACTGACCCATGAGATTAACGTAAAAAAAATAAATAGAAAGAAAGAAAGAAAGAGAGAGAGAGGGAGAGGGAGCGGGGAAGGAAGCAAAGAACGAACTGCAATGAAAGAGAGATTATTCCTGCTCCAGGAATTGAAAATCTAAAAATCTGTCGATTAAAGAACCAATGCTTTTCATGAGCGGTAGCAACCACAAGTGGTTATTATTACAATTTACTTTCTCTGGAACATCGCAAGATCTTATTGCACATGAAAAATGTATCAAGAAGAATGTAAAATTTACTTATTTCTATCTAACTGTGAATTCAATACCTGTGCAAAATCATCTTATTCTTAAGATTAAACGTCTTTACTCAGTGAGCCACCACTCCTATTTTACGGTAAGAAGATGGTATATAAATTATTACGATGTATTTTTAAAATTATTTCTACTAAAACGGTAAGTAAATGATAGTGAAGATAAGAAGTGTAAATGTTTATTTTCGATTTAGAAAAGAGAAGCAAAAATGAATCAACGTTTTTATTAGATGAGCCATAGCATAAGCTCCTTCCTTTTTTTCCTTTACAACAGTGTGTAGTGTTTGACTCTGAGTCACCCAACTGCGCCTTCTACACATAGCTTTTTTAATGCAACGTTGTGTACACAGGCGAGTCGGTAGCATAAGAAGAAGAAAGAAAAGAAGCATATTGATATAAATAGAATGCATTTTGTGTTATAATCTGCGTTATTATGTGTTGAAGAGACAGGGAAAATAATAAAAATAAGATTGTTAATAATATTATTAAGGTATCTTCTTTGTAAAACAAGCTCCTCCTACTGTAAGACCAGCTGATAGGAAAGCGTTACGCTCCTTTGATGCCCCGGAGGAGGGAACCTGTCTAATTTCTGTCAATCATTTTTTCGCTCCCCCTACCTGTTCTCTCATTTTTACCCCACCCTTTTTTTTTTTTAGTGTCTTTTTTCATTCTCTACTCTATTCTTCTTCTATTTTTTCAAGTAGCTTTTCTTTTCTTCTTTTTTTTAAATACTTATTTTTTTAGTACTTTTTTATTTTCAGTTGTCTACATTTTTCCTTGTAACTTTTTCGTTTTTTGTTTACTTTTTTCTTTCTTTCTTTCTTTCTTTCTTTCTTTCTTTCTTTCTTTCTTTCTTTCTTATCCTCCTCCATTTATTATTTGTTTTCTTTTTCATTGATATCATTCTTTCCTTTCTTCCTATCTTGCAATAATATTTTTTCATCCTCATTTTTTACCAACTGGAAACATTTGTCTTGAAGCAAAACTTTCAAGAAACTCTTTGGGTTTTTAAAAAGTATTCATAATCCGTTATTAGAAATGTATACAAACTGACCAATCATAATCAAATATGTCTATTTTTAATTAATGTCCGCTTTTTAGATTTACTAAGTTACAGACCTTTTAAAATGCATGTCTAGGTATTTGTAGGTATATTTATGTTGCTAACATTGCTGATGGATTTTAAGTGAAGACATTTATACTCTGAAATATATAGTTATTGACAGTATAAATTACATAGAGTGATAGATATGCATCCCTCGTATCTCATTAGATGAACCGAAGAAAGGTTCTTTTTTAAGGTAATCATTGACCAGAGATCAAAGTTGAAATTCAATTTTTAACTCAATCATTTCTACTTGTAAAACCTCAGAAACAGGGTGAATATTTAGTCTGAATTAAAGGTTTTAGAAATACTTTAATGTGTAAAAATTTCAGGTAGAGTATATCTGAAAAAGGACAATATGAAAAAAGATAAAAGGAAACCCTATCTTAGCCGATGCGTTTCGTCCTCTGAGGGATTTTATCAAGGCAAATCGGCTAAGAAGATATGTTTTCCTTTTGTCTTTTTTCATGTCTTTTTATCTGAAATTTTTACACATTTCCCTTGATAAAGTCCCTCAAAGGACGAAACCTGTCGGCTAAGATAAGTTTTCCTTTTGTCTTTTTCAAATACTTTAATGGCTATCACAAGTTGAGGGTATTTGGGATTGACATCAGATACTTTTATTTGTATATGGATCTTTTTATGCAATTTAGATTTAATTGCAAGGCTATAAATACGAAAGGCATCAGCAATTTAGATGCATAAGCATATTATTGAATAAATCTCATGTATATTTACAAATACAGTATTAGATAAATGCTTCATAACTGGGGGAAACTTAGATTTTTCATTTCAGTTGGGATTTGTGGTAACAAGTAATTCAACTCAACAGTTGGGATCTCTAAGCATTTAATATTTTTTCTAAACCAAGAAAAGGAAAACAATGAGCATAATGACATCTACCAAAGGTTCCAAAAAGTTTTAAGGAATTTTTGAAATGAAATAAAGACAAATATAAAATTACCCTACACGCATACTGCCAGTGACTCGTTGGCAGGCCACCAATGGCAACACCAGCAGTCTTCTGGTGGCAGCCACTGATGGGCCATTGGTGGGTTTCTAGTAGTCCACCAGTGGTAACATTACCAAGACAAACATGTCAGCGGTCTGACAGTGGGCCACAGGCTGTAAACGCTAGTGGCATGCCACGCAGTGGCAGATTAGTGGCTTGCATGTAGGGTAAGAGGTCAATAGGTTTTTAATTTTTTTTTTAAATTTCAGCAAACAAAGGACTTAAAGTGTGTTTTAAAGTTGCTTAGAGATGATTCATTTAGAGATTAAATCCAGATAGAAAAATGTAAATTTTAAACTCTAATCTCAAGACATTAGTCACGTTTGGTAGGAATTAGACTATTACAGAGAGAAAATATATAAAATTTAATTTCCACTTATAGTTATTGCCAATTATTTATTAAAATTGTTGGCTCTTTTTAATCAATGGTTCAATTCCTGGAGTAGTCATCAATCTCTTGATCATTATTGCTAATTGATCCTACTAAACCTCTGGTGATCAGTGCTGAAAATATATGAAGGTTGAGAAAGGTTACTGTTTGTTTCATTATGGCTTGAGCAGACACAGAATGACAGGTGACGGTTCAGGAGATCACTAACACTACCTGTTCTGGCAAATGAAAATTTTAAAAATATTTTTAAATATCTATATAAAGAAATTTTATTTAAAAAAAACCAAGTAATACCAAGTAATAAGAAGGAAATTACTGGAAAGTAATTGAAACTCACCTGAAGCGAGCTGAATGTGTAATGCTCCTCATGCCGATGACACTTCCACCGAGCTTCACTACGGCATATGACATCACTGAATTTTGATGTGTTCCTCCTGAATTTTAAACTGGGGTCATCAGGAGAGAATGTGCACCGTTTCGGGGCCTTCCTCTCAACGGTTTCAGTTGCACACCGGCCCCCCACTCACTGATGTGAATTAAATCTAAAAAAATTCCTGACCAAATGAATCCCTCATAAATTGTTCTAGAAATTCCTCTGCTCCAATCAATTCTTAAAGACTGATAGAAATGGTGATATTGATTTCAATTTGTTCATATTGAAGTTCATTAAAATGAAATGAAAATTAATTTCAAAACAAAAGCAAAAGAAAAAAAAAGTGTATGTAATACTTTGATCCTTGAAAAAAAAAGTGAATTTTCAAGAGATTTTTCATGACACTCTCAACAATTATTACACAAATAGGTCTCTTTCTGTTGTGGTAAATGTGTTCATGGTAGTGGGTAGTTTTGGAACCAGATTGTGCTAAGGCTAGTAGTAATGTTAGAAATAATTCTGTTTCAATCTATTGTGTTTTTCTTGGCCCTAAGCAGGGCAAAATATCATTAGCAGATGACCTCTTTACTTCTTCACATGTCACGTATGGTTGGTTTCTCCATGGTAGCATCTTTTGTCCTATCCTCTCCTCCTCCTTCTGGCTCAGAGGTGTCAGCTTATATCCTTTTGACCAGGCTCTGAGACTCTGGTACAAACATTGGTTTTGGATAATATTAAAAGTCTCTTCATGTCAATTTTTTTGATTGGCCAAAATTATTTTATTTTCCGGCATTCCTTTCTTTTTCATTTTCTATAAGTTATGTGTGGAGCTGCCAAGATTTTGTTAGTTTTCGGTCATAAATTATTGCTGCAAACTTCCTGTGTTTTTTCTTCTTCCTTTTTTTATTTGAGGGTTGACTTCTCATTAGTTGAGGGAGAAGTATTTAGAGAGAAGTTTAGAGAGAGAAAGAAAGAGATAAGGATTTTAAAGGAAAGTGAAAATGCCTTATTTTAATTTGAATTCTTTTTTATTTTTGTTTATATATTTTATTTTAATCAGGACTCATGATAAATATATTAAAACTTGAGTTTCCTAAACAAAAACTTTCTTTCTTTTCTTATCCTTTGCTACTGTTGGTCATATCACCTCTAGATCTCCATCAACTAATTAAGTTAATCCATTGGAACTGAAATTAATGAATTATATCTAATTTTTTATGTTTCATTGGTATAGCTGGCCACTCATATTCAAGGATACCTGTTTACTAAGGCAGCTAGCCAATCCCTATTGCAGACACGCGCTCAGGCGCATTTGTGTTTATTCAACACCCACAGAGCCCACCTGTGGTTTATACTGCAACTATACTGAGCAGATCTCAGTTACAATTTCTGGGAAAGAGTGTATTATCTTGCGTGATCAACAATTTGAACAAGGACAGCATGCTCAAGCCCTCAACCATGATGACTTGTGACTTTGTGCTAGCACAGCTATCGACAGCCCTCAAGGGTTATGTGTGGAGCCACCCTGATTTTTGGCAGTTTTCAGTGACAAATAGGTACACTTGTAACCCACAAACTTCCAGGGTTTTTCAGTCTTTACATCTTCTTCCTCTTTTTATTTGAGGGTTGCCTTCTCATTAGTTGAGAGAGAAGTATATAGAGAGAAGTTTAGAGAGAGAGAAGTTTAGAGAGAGAGTGAGAGAAAGAAATAGATAAGGCTTTTAAAAGTAAGCGCAGATGCCTTATTTTAATATGAATTATTTTTATTTTTGTTTATATATTTTATTTTTATATTTTATTTTTATTGGGTCTCATTACATAATCAAGAACTGTGTTAGGGAGGACTTAAGGAAAGACAAGGGTAATGAGGCTTAAATAATTTGTTGATGTAAAAGAGTAAGATGATTTGGGGGTTAGTGATACATCAAATAAACAGATTAACCTTTTTAGTAAGTTAATATAATGAACAGGTATATGTGATAAAACTTCTCTTTTAATAAACACATATCTTTATATGAGGGTACAAACAAACACTGGTGTTTCAGGTAAATTCACCTAATGCTGTCAGTAAATAAGTAATGTTTATATGTAGCAATTATACAGTTTCTTCTATGATATTTACACCTTACAGAAAGCTAAGTGGTTAAAACATTTGCATTCTGACCATGAGACCTGGGTTCAAATCTCAACACGGTCGATTTGTGAGGAAGGAGGCTTCCTGATGTTATCGAACTGGAGGGGTTGATCCCAACATGTGGCACCTTTGGGAACATACCTGAAAACCATACCATGGTTTGACCCAAGCCTTGTGATGAAACTGGGTAGACGGAACTCTTGGGGTGGGGCATCAATAGCTGTGCTAGTATAAAGTCACAAGTCATCATGGTCGAGGGATTGAGCATGCTGGCCTTGTACAAATTGTTGATCATGCTGGATAACACGCTCTTTCCCAGAAACTGTAACTACGGTCTGCTCAGCATAGTTGCAGTATAAACCACAGGTGGGCTCTGTGGGTGTTAAACAAACATAAATGTACCTGAGCAAGCGTCTGCAATAGGGATTAGCTAGCTACCTTAGTAGATGGGTATCCTTGAATACGAGTGGCCAGGTATAGACAGACAGTGAACCTATGATAATGCTGTGGGGAATACGCTAGACTTTTAGCTATTAACACTGCGTTACTTCTTAAGATACATCATGGATGTTGTTATATGTCAAAGTCAACAATATCATTTTCAATATTCAAAGCATAAGTATCTTGAATAAATATAATATGCAACATTCGTTATGCAATGGATTGTGCACTAGTCTTGCAAGCCTGTGTTAGTGAGTTTATACTGCACTTGACTCTCCATGAATCAAGCTAAAAGTAATGCAAACAAAGAAATAGTTAAAAAGATGATAGGAGTAGATAGTTTCACACTCCTTCCCGGTCTTTTGAACAGGAGTAGAGTTGTATCCCTTGTTTCCTGTTTAAGATTGTGTTTCTAGTTCCTTCTAAAGCAGTCATAGGCAAATTCTGGTCTATGGGCCACATGCAGCTCGATCAGCATTCTGAATGACATGCCTAATTTCATGAAGAAAATAACGTTAATTAAAATATTTTTTGTTTCCTTTCATTCTCACTTGTTCACTCACCCACTCTCTCATACATAACCACAGAAATAAACAATGATTAAGTATAATATTTCTTGAATTTTGTAACTTTTCATTGAAGGTAATGGTGTCAGTATTTTAAACCATTAGTGACTTTCACTAAGGAAGATCATAAGTGTAAACACTTTTTGCTTCAGAAAGAGGAAATGTTAATAATTATTTTTTCACTAGGGAATAAATATACTTCTTTAAAAAAAATGTTTTTGCATCAAAATGAATAAATTAGAAACAAATCCCACACAGCAGCGTGAATTAAACACTCTTTTATCAGTGATTATATTATACGAAGACTTTAGGTTTTTTAATTATATAAGGAATTTTTTCCTCTAAAGAAAAAAATTGACATTTCCTCATTTCTAAGGCAGATGTTTATGTGCATGTTCTTTTGTTGGGAAAATGTCTGTGATATCTTTAACGAAAAATTATCTTTTTAGTAGTGTAGCCTACCTTATGATGAACTGTGTGTCATGCAGCCCACTGGTCAGAAAAGGTTCCCTGTTCTAAAGTCTACTTCAACTCTATACTCCGAATGCTTGCTCTTTCCTACGCTAATATAACACCACACAGTAACCCTCTACCTTGATTGGCTATTGGGCCTTGTATTGGGTGGACATTAGTAAAAAAAATATGATTAATTTGTCTTTTTCTAAATGTGAAATTAACAACTTGAATTTTTTCAATTTTTATCATCTACAAAATTGTCTCTCATGATTTCTAACCCCAAACAGAAATACTACCCTGCCGTATATAAAGTGTGCACCAGGTAATTAAGAATGGCTTATAACAAAAAAAAACAAACAAAGACACTGAATAGAATAAAACGATATATTTTCAAAAAGATTTTATACATGTCCATCTTAGAAAAATGGAAAAAAAGAATTGTCAATAAAATAGCTGGATGACTTTGAATTGACTGCAGGTTCAAAACAGGTTGACCATTGTTGTTGTTGACTGTCACATCCACAATGTTTGCCTTCAATGTGTCATTGGTAATGTGGGATAACTGGAGGGCCTCACTTTTGATGGTGGTCCAGAAATAGTTATCTAAGGGTTACAACCAAAGAAAGAGAGGAAACCCCAATATTGGCAGTGAAAAATTATGAAAAATATTGGGTCACTCATTCAGCATTCCTCTCACATGAATATAGAAAATTTTAACCAATATATATATATATATATATATATATATATATATGTATATAATATTAAAGGCTAATATATAACATTAAAGGTCAGAGTTGAATCAGACCAGGATACAGTATTATTAAAAAATGCTCAATACATGTGTGAAAAAATAAAATAAAAGTAAAAATAACATGTAGAAATTTTAACTCTAAAATCAGGAGATCAGTCAAATCCACTACCTTGGTTTCAACTTTATGGTATCCACAGATGAGGATACCGTAAAGTTGAAACCAAGGTAGCAGATTCAACTGATCTCCTGATTTTTAAAGTATATATATATATATATATATATATATATATAATCACTTCCCCAGACCAATGTGTGTGTGTGTGTGTGATGGCTGCTATGGTGTTGTCAAGTATGTCCATCACAAAATATCATTGTAAGACTTAGTTGTGTTTTGAAAAGATATGACTCTTTAAATCAGACAAACTTTTAAAGCTTCAGGTGCACATGCATACACCCCCACCACACACATACACAATTATATTGTTCAAAATTTGCTATAGTTATGGGGGACATGTGCTCAGCATTGGGGATAGAATATTTGTAGAAGAAGATAGTATAGCCATAAGAATCAACACTGCATGGTGATTATCAGTTTTTATGCCTCAAATGATCTTCAGAGCACTCATATGCATACACGCATATACACATATATACAGAGTCTGCCAAAAAAATGTACACACACCTCAGGAAAGGAAAAACTTATATAGATATTGTAATACTAAATTTATTCCAACATCACAAGATTAATACAAGTTACCTTTGGACACCACAATCACTAGAGATGCTCAAAATGTTGGCCTTTAGCTTCCAGACATTTATTAGTACATCAAACTACTGATTGTGCAACTTTGACCAAAATGTCCATTGGGATTGTTGCACTTGTATTTTCAACTCTTTTTCTATGGGCCGCTAATGTAGTCATTTTCCTGAGATACACAACATTATTTAGGAATTGTTGATGCTACAACCATGAGGTTAATACTATCTGTTGAGAAAATACTATCATATCGTATTATTGCAATTTGATAAAGCCATGAAAGACAAGATTTTCCTTTTCTGATGTGGATATACATTTTTTTGGCAGACTCCGTATTCATGAGTGGAATATATGTTTGATCTGAAATTTTTACCATTCAGTCAGTGATTAATATTCACCACTGAATTAAGTGCATTAACATGCCAAAGGATTATATTGAAAAATAAATATTTGATGTGTAAAATATATACCTTTTCATCATTAAGCTATGGAATTATATATATATATATATATATATATATATAAAGGAAGAGGGTGAGATTTAAATAACAGGTATGCGATTTGATCGCTTCATTGTTTTAAATTAATTTATAAATATGTAGATAAAGAATTCCATGTTTTTGTCAGTTTACAGAAGAATTGATATTTAAATGACAGTCACTCTGATAGCTTTGATTGTTGTGAGAAGACAAAGTAAATGCATCGAACGTTTTAATTATATTAACTCAATGTAATTTGAAGATTTCAATAAATGGTAATTATTTAAACGGTAAACAAGGAAAGATTATTGTTGAAAGAAAATGGGGAAAGGAAATAAAACAGAGTGAAATGAGCCATGTTCATTTACTTAATTATTATTGTAGTAGTAGTAGTAGCAGTAGCAGTACTAGTAGTAAACCAAAATGGCATTATCTTGACTAAGACTAATATTACAAAACAGATTAAGTTTTCACTGTAATTCTACTTATATATAAATTATGCAAAAACTTTTATTTAAAACTTGGAATTTTTTTTTTTTTTTTTTTCATGTATCATGGTATGCAAATTAATTAAAAGATTTAAATCAGAATTTTATACTTGGGCAGGTTTCAGAGGATAATTTCAAAGTGATAATTTTATATTTTGAAAATTTTATGAGAAAGGAATATTTTGAAAATGTCAAGTTGGCATGCTTGCTATCTGTATAAGTTTCATTAAAAGTGACTAAATAAGACATTTTAAAAATTGAATGTTTCACGGTCAAGATGATGGCAGTTGAAAGAGATTTTAATTTTGTAAAAATCATTGCAGATTTAAGTTACATTTTTCAGAAGATTATCTCAGGTGGTGGAAAGAAAATCTTATCTGGAAACATAAGTTTACCTGTGACATTTGCTTAAACAGCTCTATATAAAACTCTAACCAACCTATATATACTAAGGAAATGGACTCCTGAACTCATTCCTGTTCTCTTTAAAAATCTACAATGAATGCCTTACTGCTTCTTGCTTTCCAGCTTGTTGGAAATCCTTTTTTGTAGTTCCCAACTGGGTATGACGATAAACTACATCCATATCTTGGGTAAGATGATAAACTGTGTCCAACAGCAATGCCTCTGATCAGGAGGTTTTGAGAAGTGTGGGATCACCTCTTAATTGCTTAATAGTTCCCAGGTCCACACTGACTCGGGGTGGTAGCATCTGTTAGGGTCCCAGCGATGGGTAAATAGTTAATTCTCAAACTGGGGTCAAAACACTATGGAAGTGTAAAAATAGGTTTTAAAACCAAAAATACTTTGTAAAAAATTATTACCAGCTATAAATTTTTGAAGAAAACTTATTACGAGCAATACATTTTTGAAAAAAAAAATTACTAGCTATACATTTGTAAAAAAAAAATTACCAGCAATATGTTTTTGAAAAAAAATATTACCAGCAATAAAAATCTTGTTGGCATTAAATAACCCATTGTGGTTGATATGCCGTAAAACAAAACAAATGAAACTAAATCTTTTATAGTTCCTGTTTTTAAGAAATTATTGTTCTATTAGTCTAGATTGGTTAAGCATCTCACTTCATACAACTTTCTTTCATGTAAACATTATGGCTTTCATTTTTCTAGGTCAACCCCTGATGTCTTAACAGTTATTACTGAATTTGTCTATCAAGCTTTAAATAAGGACATAAGGCTTGTGGCTTTAGATATCTCAAAGGTTTGGTGTGTTGGCCTTCTTCACTAACTCAAGGGTTATGGTATCTTTGGCCAAACATTTGATTTAATCCAATTGTTCTTAATAAATTGTGTAATGAAATTCATGTTGAATGGACACTTTTCTAGATCCTTTCACGTTAATGTGGGGTTCTCCTGGCCTCTTACCTTGTTTCTTATCTTCATCAATGACATTTCTGATCATTAGTTCTCAACTCTGTATTTATGCTAATGACACAATCATTTACTGCTGTTTGGCAGTTGCTCTTGAAAATTACCTCCAATCTGCTATTAACTGGGGCAAGAAATTGCTTGTAAATTTTAATGTCTCCGAATTTAAACTGTAGTCTTTTAATCATTATGGAGAATCATTTTTGCTTTCTATCAGCATGGCTGATGCTAACCTCCAGGAGAGCAACATATTGTACCTTCTTGGTCTCATGTTTTCCACTGACATAGAGTTATATTGAATCAAGGTGTGGCAGAGGGGTTAGGATTGCTGTACAAGCTCTCCAGAAGAGCCTTATTTATCAAGTCTTTCATCACAGGTAGTTTTTAATAGCTCGTCCTCTAAGGACCATATGATCAACATAGGTGTGCCCCATGACTCACTTCTCAATCTAACTCTCTTTCTACTTTACATTAATAATCTGCCTGAGAATATACTCCAATCTTTTGTGGATATCTATACTGATGATACAACAGTATACGGGTGCACCTCCAAAATTCTAGATGACCAGAGCTTGGCAGCTGATCTCACCTCTGAGCAAGCTTTAACAGCTCAGTAGGGGAAAAACAAACTGGTTGGTCACATTCAGTGTCAAACTAAAACCAAATCAGTGACATTCTATTATCACCAAGTGGACCCTGAATTTTTGATGGGTGTTCTCTCAGGGAGGCCCCATGTCTTGAGCACCTATTTGGAAAAGCTTACCCTAGACCTCAAATGGAACATACATGTGACCCATCACTAAAGATGTGAGAGAGAGAGAGTCTGGGAAACACACACGCACATGTATATTTTTTTTAGTGAAATTTGTGTAGATTTGAATAGTGAAATTAAATCAGAGCATTTTGTTTACTGATGGGGAAATCTGATCTAGGGCAGAAGTTGTACCCTTTGAATCTGGGTCATCAGAATACAATGTGAATGGTCGAAATAATTTTTATCGATTAAAAATTGAAATAGAGCTGAGTAAACTAGAAGGAACTTTGGAATTCACATGATTTTGCTTGAAGCAGCCAGAACCCTGTGATAACCACGTGCGAAGTAGTAGGGCCAAGTGTCAGTTATAACCAGCCGGGTTTATCTATATAAATGCGTAGTTATGCTGAAAAAGGCAGACGGGAGAAAATTCTTGAAGAGAGAAGAGAGAATTGTCCGGGCGAGCGTTGGGAGGAGGAACACGTCTATAACTTTAAGCCCCGCACAGAAATCTTTATCCCTCCATCGCAAGAGTCATATATCGTTCTGAGACGATTTAACAACAAGATAATCACAAACACTCTCTCTCTGTCTAGAATCCCATGTATGAGTTTTTACTTTTCTTTTCTGTAAACCATTTCTCTTCTCTAATATTCTTTTCTGTTATATAAAAGACATTAACAATTCAACCATTGAATTGATGTTTGTTCGGCTTTCTGCAGATATTAATTTTTTTTTTGCTGCATTCTAAATTTATTAATACAGACTCCCCAGCCATGTCTACATCTTCAGTTGACCATGAATGGACGGACATCATTTCTGCTTTCTGGATCAAACAAATCACAACGTGGGCAGGAAGCAGGATTAAACCAGCAGACGAGTTGAATATTCTACAGATGCTCAGGGGACCTATGGCCACTCCCTTAAGTTTGGTTAGGACCAAGTAGAAACCTCAACCCTGAGAGTAAGATCCCAGAGATTGAGGGGCTGGGGCGAAAGTGTTAGAAAGATGCTGGAAGATTGGATGATTTCCTGTACCATTTCAATAAGCATCTGACTCTTTCTGCCATCCTTTATCATTAAAAGAGGCAGATCAAGCCAAAAATGGAATCCTGTTATGATATTTGGGCAACCCAGCTTTTACTTTCCAGTTTTGATTGAGTCTAAAAGCATCTATGTGGACTTGTTGGTGATGAATTATTTCCCACCCTACAACCACTTTCCCCATAGCTGAAACGTTGACAGTCTCTCACTATTTTGTCATTATTTCCATGAAAAGTGATTAGATGAACTACATTCCTTAGTTTCAGTGTGTGTGTGTATGTGTGTGTCTGTAAGAGAGAGGAATGAAGTAAGCACACTATGCTGAAAATCTGATTCCATTACAGTTCTATTTACAGCTGAAGTAAAAGATTGCACCTACTGTAGAGCAAGATTTAAGAATGCTATTTTAACTGCTGATCACTAGTGAGTTTGGCTCAGTCTAAAAACAATTAAATATTTGCGCCGTCTGAATAAGATTCCAAGGTTTAAACAATCATACTATAAATATGATTAGATAAAATAAAAGGTGATATTTTTATTTTTTTTAAAAATGTCTATTCTAAAGTATTCCTAATTAAATTCATTATGAAATATGGTGAAATATTTGACTTTTTATGAGAGTTCACTATTTACATTATTCGGACTAATGTCCTCATCTTTGTTGCCATATTTATTACAACGTTTTGCCTGTTGTACACTCAGGCTTTCTTCAGGTGGTTGGAATGTCAAACTGAATCCTTTATTTCGCTCACTGGGGTAGAATGTTCTAGTTCCACGTGCCATGTTTAATGGATGTCAGTTATCAGTTATCTCCTGTTAACTCCCCTCTCCTTAACTGGGTATTGAGCTCACACTCTTTGGGTCCTGTCACTGGATCTAACTAATGCCTTTATCCACTGTGTCATGTGTCCTTGAAGACATCTGTGTTTGAATTTCTCGGTATTATAAACCTAATGTCTTCAGCAACCATTTTCACCAGTGTTCATATTGCAATTTTTATTGTTGTTATCACTTTTCTCTGGCATTCCTTATTACTGGTTCCCATATTGTATTCATTTCTATGCTTGGTCAGCTCAGGAGATGGCCTAGCATATGTGCTGATTCCTTAAGTTTATGAAACGATGGGTTCAGTTCGACATTCTAATCACGTGAAGAAGGCTGGAGCGTACAACGACCGAAATGTTGTGATAAATATGGCGACAAAGATGAGGACAATAGTCCGAATAATGTAAATAGTGTACATAATATCTCATCTCAGAAATATAGACAGATAGCAGAGAGTTACTGAAAATATCATTTATTCATTTAATTCAGCATTTCCCAACCTTTTGGGCACAAACCTTTTATCAACACCCCCCCCTGTCAAATTAAATTTTGAATATTATACTGAATTCATCTTTCATAGCAAGATAACACTTAGGCATTAGTGCAAAAATAATGTTAATACTGTTTTCATTTCTTTTAGAAATGCCAATGATTAAAATCCTCCAAAAAAACTTTTATTTGATAGCTTATCTCAATGTTTTCAATGCGATGGTTGACTTTGGTGCTTACTGGCTAAGGCTCTTACTCTAGGTTGCATACTTCTTGGAAGTAATCGTAAATCGCCTTGTTTTGTAATTTGCAGGCAGTTTCTTTGTTTAGTAAGAAGATATGTAATTGTGTTGAAATCACATTCAGCCAAATGGGAAGTTGGGAAAGCAATGAAGAAAACTTTGATAGCGTTCCACAGCACTTTTGGAAATTTTCTTTTGTACCCAATATTGAATAATTTTTGAAAATCTGAAAAAAATGGATACATGCCCACACCACCTGAGTATGTTCACTGCTCCCAAATGAAATAAAAACTCCCAGTGCCCCCTTTCAACATAACAAAGCCTACAAGGGGGCACTATTGCCCACTGATTTAATTCTTTCAATTTAAAAATTGTAATGAGAGAAGAGCTAGAAAAAAGGATTTATTCTACAATTTATGTTTCTCCCATTATGGGCATTGTTATATCCACACCGATATTTCATGAACATAATGGATTAGCTGAATGGAAAAAGAATAACAAATATGCTTAGTTCTCAGAGAGTTTTATAATGCTACATCATACACAAAATTAGATATATATGCACAGACATATTTCCCATTCAAAGAAATTATAATATATGCAACAACAAGAAGTGTGTAAGAATGGGGAACCTTATTTGTAAAATTTCCCAAAGGGAAAACTGGAATTATGGCAGTTTCTCTATGAACATGGTTAGGCCATGAGGTTTTTCTTTAAGACCTACTAGATGTAATTATAAAAGGCAAGATTCAAAGTTAATTATGACTTATTTTGTTATATATTTTCAATTTCTATTTACCATGTTTTTATATACATTATTCCATTTTATTTATCTGTAATTAAGCACAAAATGTATAAGTACCTGTAATTGAGCACAAAATGTCTGGCAACCTTAATTAAGCACAAAATGTCTGGTAACCTGTAATTAAGCACAAAATGTCTGAGCACCTGTAATTAAGCACAAAATGTATAAGTACTTGTAATTAAGCACAAAATGTCTGAGCACCTGTAAATAAGCACAAAATGTCTGAGCATCTGTAATTAAGGACAAAATGTCAGGCAACCTATAATTAAGCACAAAATGTCTGAGAACCTATAATTATGTACAAAATGTCTGAGCACCTGTAATTGAGCACAAAATGTCTGAGCACCTGTAATTAAGCACAAAATGTCTGACAACCTGTAATTAAGCACAAAATGTCTGGGAACCTATAATTATGTACAAAATGTCTGAGCACTTGTAATTAAGCACAAGCTCCTGTAATTAAGCACAAAATATCTGAGAATCTGTAATTAAACACAAAATGGCTGAGCACCTGCAATTAAGCATAAAATGTATGAGTACCTGTAATTAAACACAAAATGTCTGAGCACCCATAATTAAGCACAAAATTTATAAGTACCTGTAATTAAGCAAGAAATGTCTGAGCACCTGTAATTAATCAAGAACTGTATAAGTAGCACTACTTAAGGAAGAAATGTCTATTCCACTTTTCAAAATTCTGATCATAATCATTGAATGTTATTGAAATTTCTAAGATGAAGTATTTTTATGAATGTTTGATAAGCTTTGATATTATTTTTTTAATTAAAACCAAAAAATAGGATGAGAGAATAATTAATAAAAAATTTATAATTAATAATAAATGGAAATTAGCACAAAATTAAATCACAATTATGTTTGTTAATCAAAAAATTCATTATTTGCAAGTATGTTTGCATTGAATTTCTTTATAGTCAAGATCTGTTAGCATATTTCAAGCCTGGATATGACGATAAACTACATCTGTGTCCTGGGTAAGACAATAAACTACATCCAACAGCAAGGCCTCTGATCAGGAGGTTTTGAGGTTTAAATTGCTGACCCAGGGTGATAGCACCTGTTAAGGTCCAAGCTATGGGACCCTAACAGGATAACCACCCCCAAAGTTGGGTCAAAGCAATGAAAGTGTAAAAATAGGTTTTAATACCAGAAATACTTTGTAAAAAAATTATTACCAGCAATATATTTTTGAAAAAAAAAAATATTACCAGTAATAAAAATTTTGTCAGTATTAAATAACCCATTGAAGTTGATATGCTGTAAAACAAACCAAACCAAACCAAACCTGTTAGGGTCCCAACTATGGGCAAATAGTTAACCCCATATTTGGATCAAAACACTATCAAAATGTAAAAATAGGTTTAATACCAGAAATACTTTGTAAAAATTATCAGCAATACATTTTTGCAGAAAAAATATTACCAGCTATACATATTTGAAGGAAAAAATTTATTATCAGCAATAACAATCTTGTCGGCATTAAATAACCCATCGGGGTTGGTATGCTGTAAAACAAAACAAGCCAAACCAAACCTGTTAGCATTTTTTGATATTGGACAAGAAGAATACAAATTTATTGGGTTGGAACAAAAGTTAACAGTTTTTTGTAATAGGTTCCATTTGAAAATGTTATTTTATTTCACATGTGACAGAAATTTATGCCATATATGCATATTCTGATAGGTAACATTTCAATGCATCTTTCTATACAATTGATATATAGTTTGTGGATAGATGATATATATATATATATATATATATATATATATTGCCTGATGACAACATAATAACTTTAAGTCTTGAAACAGAAATTTCTGTGTCGCAATGTAAAATATTTTTAATAAAAATACCATTAAAAATATCTATCTATATATATATATATATATATACATACATACATACATGTGTGTGTGTGTGTATGTGTTTATGATGGCTGACAATGTGTATTAAAGTATGCCTCTCTGCTAGGGTGTTTAACTAATCCCTGTTGCAGGCACCTGCACAGGCACATTTTGTGTTTCTTCAACACCCACAGAGCCAATCTGTGGTTTCTATTAAGCAGACTTTAGTGCATAACTTGGCATGATCAACAGATTAATAAGGCCAGTACACTGAAACCCTCAGTCACAATGACTTGAGATTTTGTGCTAGTAGAACTAAACAGCTTCCAAACAGTTTTGCTTATCTGATTTCACTCAAAAACCTTGGGTTAACCTGTGGGTATAGTTTTCCAGACACTTTCCAATGGTGTTGTAAGCATGAATCATCACCCAGGCTAGCATTATCAAGGACTCACTTACCTGATAAATCAACCCTGGTGAGATTTGAACCGGGGTCTCATGGTAAAACATTAATGATTTAACCACTTGGCAACATGCTAAATAACAACGAGATCAATTTATCAGATAATAAGTGAGACTCATTTTCTTTCACTATTCTGCCATTTCTTTTTTCTTCTTTTATCATTTTATTACCTATCACAAAATTATTACTAGTATAATGAATTTCTGTCACACTGATGGCCTTGTGCCAGACTATAATTAGTTTACCTGTCCACATCTTATCAGGTTATTTTTTCGCTTTCCTCTTTCTTTCATTTTTTCTTCTTTCATTTCTTTCTCCCCTATTTCATTCATTTGTTTAATCTTTTCTTCTAATATTTTGTTCTTCAAATTTCATTCTGACTTCCAATGTTTCTACCTTCATTCATTCAATTCTTTTCCTTCTTCAGTGTTCTCTTCCAACCTCCTCTACATTTCTACTGTTTTCCCAGGTTAACTCACCTTATTTATCCAATTCTGGTATCATTTCTTCTCTCCATCCTTTCATCTGTCTATAATTTCTTCTTTCTATCAACTTTATTTTCATTTTCTTTTTTCATCTGTTTTACTATCCATTGGTTAACTTTTCAGCAATTTATTCATTATCGAATATATTTCACTTTTTCATTATCCTCAGCCACTCTTTTTACCCACCATTTCTTTCCTTCCTTCTATTCTTTTATTCCTCCATTTTTAGAATTCCCTCTTCTCTCTATTTAGTTAGTTTTCATTCTCCCCAGCCACTCTTTTTTTTCTACAATTTCCTTCCTTCTTTCCTTCCTTACATCTATTCCTCCCTTTTTAGAATTCCCTCTTCTCTCTATCTAGTCCAGTGGAGCATGTACAATGATTATAATTTTTTTCCAATGCATATGCATCCTCATCTAAGCCCTCTGCTTCTCTTCTTTTCCACTGGATCAGGCATCTCCAATTCCTTATAACAAAGCCAATATTTTTGCATCAATATTTGCTTCTGACTTGTCTTGAGATTATTGATGATGAAAACTCATTTCCAACCTGGTTACAGGAAAAGGGATGATAGTAGGCAGTTCTCTTCTTACAAACACAATTTGGTAAAGAGAATCAAATAGAAATACAATAAATACTGAAAATATTACATTATCATGTTGAGTAGAATTGTTGTCTACTTTGTACATAATGACTGACAAGTTCCCATATCAGAAAGTAAAAGCTTTGTTTATGAAAACATTAGTTATTTTTTATTCCCCTAAAGACAATAGAATTTTTATTCTCTGTAAAAGACTTTAAATAATTAAAAAAAAGTTAAGAAAAGTTTGTAAAATCTAATATTCATTAAAATTGTGATAATTAACAGCTTACATTTAAAAATTACAATAAACTACAAAATGTTAGTTGATATATATATTGTAGAGGTGTTTACAATATTTTAAGTTTCTTGCAGTTTTGTGGGATTCAAACAAATATCTGAGGTTCCTTTGTAAGAGTTTGTCTTCTAATTTCTCTTTATCATCTACTGATATTGATTCCTTAAGCTTGAATTAAGTTGGTTTGTTTCTGTCATGTTTTTATTTATGTTCACTTACAGCACTTGACTACATTTTAATATAATCATCAGAATAACCAATGCTTAATACAATATACAAAATAGACTGTCTGTACAAAGATTCAGTGAATTAAACTATCATTTTTATTCTATAGTTATAGATTTCTTTTTAATTATATTTGTAGCCATGTATCACATTTATAATACAATGACTTAATTATCTCTTTGCAGTTATTTTTTCTTATAAAATTGTATATACATACAGATACACAATTGCATAGACTCACAACATTGTATATTTTGGATGTACATTCTCTCTAAAGTCCTAAATATATTATAATAATGTCTATTTTCTTAATTATACATTTCAGATAACTTTCCCAAGGTCCTAATTCAGAAGTAATAATTATTCACTTAATGGTTAAAATTATATACAACTAATATATATATATATATGTGTGTGTGTGTGTGTGTGTAAATTACAATTAATGAGATACAAATGATTTATCACATACAGATGATCATTTTATGATCATTTTGTCCGTGGGAAAGTAGTTTTTCCCTGGACCTATCAATGCAAATACATTTACTATCATTTTATATCACGTATGGCATGAAGACAATGCATGTGAAAGGTGTCAAGTTGATCTTAGTACATGTATTTGCATTGATAAGTTCAGGAAAAAACTACTTTCCCATAGACGAAAAAATCATCTGTATGAGGTAAATTGTTTGAATCTCATTAATTGTAATTCACTTATATGCGCTATAATAAAAATTATATTGAGCTCTCATTTGTGAATTAGTTTTAATATTTTATATTAAGAGGATCTACTTGGATTACCAACCCACAGATTTTTTTACCGATATATATATATATATATATATATATATATATATTTATGGTGGACTCTCCTATCCTGAATGATAAATGAGGGTCAGCATTGGATGGTGTCTTTCATTTTACACTTATGCATGCTAGCAAAGGCTATTTTGGAGAAAATCAGGTAAGGGAAAAACATATTTCATTTGTGCATTCTTAAGTGTGATGTTAGCCTGGCCTTATTGTGGGTGACAAACCCACACTGACGGATGAAATTAGTTAAAGCAGGATTTTGATGGCATCTCTGCTTCATAGCTTGACAAAGGTGATCACAGTGTTTCAGTCTACTGTCTTCAAAATCTTTCAACTTAATGAAACATGTTTTACACCACTCCTTTTGTTTTGATGCTTGGTCTTCCTAGGTTTTCAGAACAAAGTTGAAACATTTCAAGTTGTTTTTCAATTTGTCTTTGTAGTGTAAGAGTGGATGTCCAGCTGAACACTTGGAGTTTGGTAGTTGTCCATATAGCACCTTCTTTGGAAGCCTATGTTCATCCATTTTCACAACATGACCAGCCCACCTAAGTTGTATTTTTGCAAGAATGATTTCAATGCCTGTGATGTTGTTACATTTCTTCAGTATTGCATTATTATTGACCCTGTCATCCCATTTTATATCACATATGGTACGAAGACAGCACATGCATCTGTATATGTCAATCTTTACTTTGAGAGACACGTCTTTGGTGTTCCATAACCTATGTTTAAGTTTACCGAATGCTGTGCTGGCTTTGGCTATTCTGGATTGGATTTCTCTGTCAATTTTCCCATCAGAATAGACTATTGATCCAAGATATGTAAATGCTTCAACTGTTTTTAATGCCATATCATCAATGAATACAGAAGGATTTGTGGGAGATGGATTGCCTGGTACTGGCTGGTACATTAGCTCAGACTTGTTGACATATATATATATATATATATATATATATATGTCAACAAGTCTATATATATATATATATATGTAACTAAAATTATATATAATTATATAAAAACTGTGTTTTTTATGTTATGACAATTTTGAATGTTGTTCTGCTTCATTTCATTCTTATTGGCAAAATATATATTTTCTTAAAAAAAATGAAACCAGATCACTTTTGTTAACATTGTAATTTTTTGTGTATTTTGTGAATAAATAATTGATACATTAATAAAATCAACCGCAACTCAACATACATCACTTAAATATATATTGTGTTCAATGATACTGCTTCATGTTATGCGGTTGGTGAAATTCAGGAAGCACTTTAAAAGTTCAAAGTTACTGGTTTGCATCAATTGTTTATTGTATTTTCCTGATGCTGATTGGGTGCGTAATACAGTTTATGTTCCACATTATTCTAGAGGGTATTCAGTAGAAATAATTATGAATCTGAATATGGTTATTTGTTAACTTTTTATTCATTTTATATATACACATATATGTATATATATATATATATGCACACACTCTCTCTCTCTCACACACACACACACACACACACACATACATATATATATATATATATATATATATATATATATATATATATATATATATATATATAGTTTATGAAAAACTAGGTAATCCATATGGGTAAACCCAAGAAGGATAAAATCCAGAGAGCTCAATGTAAATCCAGAGCAAATAATTTAAATAAAAACAGACACTAAAGTGGTCTGTTTTTATTTAAAATATATATATATATATATATATATATATATATACATATATTCATACATATCTAAATATATACATATATATACATATATTCATACATATCTAAATATATACATATATATATACATATATATATATATACATATACATTTTAAGACATTTTTATGTTTATACATTCTTTTTATAGATACAAATATTTAAGTAAATGCTCTGTTTATAATAAACAGTATTAAACAACATTTACCGGCCTGAATGTCCAAGAAATTATCACAGATAATATTCATCCTCCAACAGGATTCAAACCTGTATCCTATATGGAACTGTCATTCAGCTTGACGTGCCTTTAACCGATTTCGCCACAGAGGAGCGTTCGGTTAGCAAGGTCGAATTTACTGTATTTGAACTTCAATCTTCTATGAATCTCCTTCGTACATTCATATCTGCTCATGGCATATCAAATGTAAACAAATGACATCACACATTATGAAAGTCCAACAATTATTTTAAGATATTTTTATATTTATACATTCTTTTTATATATACAAATATTTAATTTCCCATTCTCTGCCATGCGCTGATAGCTTAGGGGTAGGATCTCTGACTTATGCCAAATTGGTTGGGTTTCTATCCTGGCTTGAAGCAATCAGATGTTTAGCCACACTGATGATCTGTGATACAGCAAAACAGGCTTGTATGTGGATGAATATATATTGCCTCCAATTATTCTTGAACTGGACTGGACAATGTTCTGGAAGCACTCTTTCAAAATTTGCATCCATGATGTTATTATGGCATCCTGCAATTCTTCTAGATTGGTTGGTTGCACATCCAGGATTCAAATCTCCCTTTCCACCACAGGTGCTCTAAAGGATTGAGATCCAGTGACTGTAGAGGCCACTTTAATAAAGAAAACTCATTGTTGGGTTCTATGAACCAACCTGCCACTATTTTTGATTTATGACACAGTGCAATACTCAACTGGAAATGGACAACAGAGGATGGGTGCATTGTCAGCATAAATTAAGACATGTGGTCAGCTACAGTATTTAAGTAGTCTGTGGCAAATAAACAATCTTTTATTGGTATCATGAGTCGTAATGTATGCCAAGAAAGTATTTCACATACCAGTACACCATCACCAGCAGCTTAAACCATGTGTGGATTCATATTTTATGGTATTTACTCAAATGTTAAAGTTGAAATTCATCCAAATAAGCAATGTTTTGTCTTCTATTGTCCAATTTCTGTGATCATTAGAGAATTGTAACCTGAGTTTCTTGTTCTTATCTAACAAGAATGCCAGCCAGTGTTACCTTCTGTCATTGTAGCCCATCTACTTCAAGGTTTGATATGTTATTGATTCAGAGATGTTCTTCTATATACCTATATAAAGAGTGGTTATCTGAGCTCCTGTTGCCTTTTTATCAGCTTGAACCAGTCTGGTCATTCTCATCCAATCCCTTTCTTTAAAACGGATTACCACCCACAGAACTGCTGCTGTCTGAAATATTTTTCTTTTTCTGAACATTCCCTGAAAAATTTATAGATGATTGTGTATGAAAAGTGTTGTAACCAAGTAAATGGTTAAGTTATCTCCTACTAAACTTATAGTAGGTGGAAGAGTCTAACATAGACTCTTAGAGGGAGGACACCACAACAAAAAGCTTAGTTGATCAGCTGTTTTGAAAATACTCAGACCCAATGTCTGGCACCAATGATCCCTTCAAAGCCATTTTCAAAGCTAACTTTTTCCTCAAACTAATGCCTTAAGTAAAATTCAGCAGTCAACTATGACCCGGCTTAAATGCCTATATTCATTAAACAGCTCGACTCTTCTGTCCACTGTCCTCGCAGATATTTATAGGTAGTTACCACCTATAGTGTCGCCACTCATGGGGGTGGCGTGTTATTCCGTTACATCATATAAAAGAGCATTATTTCATATGTAATTAAGTTGTCAGTGAGTGTACATATATATATATATATATATATATGTATGTATGTGTGTGTGTGTGTGTGTGTTGTTTAAAATTTGTTACATATATAGGGGAAGAGTGCTCAATATTGGCCTGAAAATTACATTGAAATGTGAAACTGATTTCTGTTCACATTGCTCTCTCTCTCTCTCTCTCTCTATATATATATATATATATATATATATATGTAAATATATATATATATATGATAGAAGTTATTTAGTAATACATATGGATAATTCCAAAGAGAATATAGATCCAGAGAGAGCTCAATGTTAGAACAGAGCAAATGATAATTAATTAAGAAAGCAAAGACTTTAGAAACCTATGGCAATATTTTATTTTGTGAAACTGATATTTCAGTTTCACTTCATCAGACCAAATGGTTTCAACAATAAAATTTTATTGTTGAAACTGTTTGGTCTGTTGAAGTGAAACTGAAATATCAGTTTCATGAAATAAGATATTACCATGGGTTTTTAATGTCTCTGCTTTCTTAATTACATATATATATATATATATAGTCTTAAGGTGTGCTATATTTATGGAATAAAGTGCTCAATATCAGAGATAGAGCGTGTGTAAATATAAAAGTGAACATAGAAGTCAACACTTAGAGGCGACAGTCTGTTTCATGCTATATGCAATCATCAGGCCACATATGCAAAAAGTCATACCCACCTCCAGTTTTATCAATTTTTCTTCCAAATTTGGAGTACTTGGAGATTGAACATTGGTCTTGACCTAAATTACTAAATTTGCAATATGCGTGTACAATTTTATTGAAATAGGTCAAGAAATGTGGATGTACATAAATAGCATACACACAGACAGACATACAGTCAGACATCTTCTGTTTTATAGATATAGATATTTACAGAGACTTAGATAACGGCAGGTAACTGAGACAGTAGTGTGTATTTTGGCAGTAAATTTTCTTTTTTGCATATTTGAGTGAAGATTAACCTGACTTTCTGAAGATGGCCAAAGTGACTGAAATTATTTGAAGAAATAATAACCAGAAACTTATCTATAACTTTGAACTGCCAGTAAAAGCATTTGGAAGGAAACAAGAAAGCCTTTCTTTTAAGAAGTTTTATTTTCTTGACTTTCTATAAAACTCACAAGTGTAAATTCTTGTCTTAATTATATAAAAGTCAGTATTATCACTGATATAAAACTGTTGTTATAAAGAACATGATTAAATGAATTAATTTAATTTTCTTTTTCACAAAAGTTATTTTATTGGGTAACATAAAAAAAATTATCTCTTATTAACAAGAGTTTTTTTAACCATTCCATTCATGAGCAGATGAAATTTGTTTCAGAAAATTATAGAATAACGCAAACAATATTTGTAATATAAACAAAAATAAAAACATCATTAATTTATTTTATTTTAACCAGATGCATGTTGATTATAAGCAAGATAAAAAAGCTATTAAAATATAATTCATAGGTACATATTGCTTACTGATTGTCATGATTTATTATTTAAAACATTCAAACCAATCCTTACTAATAACACTGGGTCTCAAAAATCAGCCTTATGTGAAAGCAATGTTATCTTGATTTTTTTTGTCCTTTAGGAAATTGAATCTCCAATATAACAATGAAAAAGTAATATTAAATTCTTTCATTGGTCATACAACAACCACACACTCTCATAAGTTAACCTGCCATTTACTGAAACTTGGAGGCTTACAGCATATCATGTTGAAACACTGGTTCTTGTATGATCATCAAAGTTAAGCAACATCAAGCCTGGTCAGTACCTCGATGACTGAATGCTTGGAAATACCAGGCACTGTAAACTTGGATGTGTGGGTGGTGTAGTAGATAATGGCTTGGAATTGGAAATCAGAAAGCCAAGTTGCAATGCCAGTCAGGTTTGTTATGCATAAATACTCTTGGTAAGGTATGAATCCCCTTCTTCTCCCCTCAGCTATGGGTTAATTAGTAGGATTTTTATCAATGAATCGTTATTATCTCCAAAAATTCTTAAAATTTAAAAATATTATCTGGCTTTAAATAACCTAGAAAAGGTTGATAAGCTGTAAAAACAAACCAATCACATAGTGATACTTAGTGCAGTTTGTATATATATTGATCAACATATTACATGAGACCACAATACAACTATTAATATTAGACATATACTCAATGATAATACTAAACTACTATATAGTCTTAATTGTAAAGAAAAACTAAAAATATTTGAAGCTATTCTATACAAAATAAGCCACCCATGTTAAACACAATGTCTTTCCTCCTGGCGGGAACCATTTTACAATGGGTTTAAATGTTTTAGAAATTAGTATCTTGGTCATAAGGTGCTGTCAAGTTAAATGATTAAGTGAATTCCAACAGACTAATTTCTTTAAAAAATTACAATGTATATCCTTTACATATACTTACAAGTCATTCTATATATGATCATTTGTATAAGGTACATTTATGTTTAAATAAAAATTACAATATTTCTAAAAAAATGCCAGAATGAAATTAATTAAAATATTTCTTTTGTGGAACTGATAATGATTAGTGAAACTCAAAAGCACTTAAAGCATTTCAACCACATAACATGAATCGTGTTTTGCTTTGCTAATGCAGATTTTGTTGAAATAAAATTCATTTATTGATGATGCTGTGGGTCTTGGCAACAATCATCCTTCTTCGAACTTTATATAATCACAGACAAAGAACTGCACCAAATAACAGAAACCATGTCACTTGAAGACAACCAACAGCAGCAACAACTAAAATAGATTACACATAGAACATGAAGAGAAAATAGTGACATAATCAAAATGTTGATGTTCCACATATCTTCAAGCAAAAGGTTAGGAAGGAAACAATCAATACTAGTCAGAATGATAACAACTACTGGACTTGAGAAAGCTATATTTCTGAAAAATTTTTAAGAGAAAGATTTTATAAATTTCAACCAAAAACAGTACTTGAGCTTGGTCAATGAAAACTGAATGTTTCCTTATAAGGAAATGTCTAATATTACCATATATATATATATATATATATATATATATATATATATATATATATATATAACCATACTGATGATCGCTCATGTGAGCCAAAAGCTTAGATCGAGGAACAGCATAAAAAAAATATCCAAATCTTGGACAGTTGCCTTTTCTTATTTTCTCCCGAATTAAAGCCACTATACAAAGCTTAGAATGGCTCATGATCAAACATAATAAACATCTGTTGTCTGTTATATTTAACAATATATGTTTGAATATATATATATATATATATATATATATATATATATATATATATATATATAGTATTACCATATATATATATATATGATAAAATAAAGGACAAATAGGAAATGTATATCGATCTAACATGTTTTATTTTTTATTAAAGCCTTATCAGAGATTGATAGAAAACAGACAAAAAGACAGAAACTCTGGTATTTTCAATTTTGTTTGGGTCATTTCTCATTGGTCAGTCATGTACACATGCATTAAAACTGTAGATAATTCTAAAAGTATGTAAGTTTGTGAAGATTCTTGGATGTCTAAGTAGGCATCAGATGGTAATGTGTATTCATAATTGCGTGTGTGTGTCTGTCTAGTGTGAGTTTAATGTCTTTGCCTTTGTGCGGTCAACCAGTGAAGTGGGGTGGCACCTCATTCTAATCTAAGGATTATCTCTTTAAACATGTATTCTTTGTTAGATTCTTTAAGAATGGATTTTATATATATATATATATATATATATATATATATATATATATATATATAGAGAGAGAGAGAGAGAGAGAGGGGGGATGCATCTTCCTGATTAGCATTAAAAAAAATATTTGACCATTTGGTCAGATTTTGTGAAGTGGATTGGATTGGGAATTGTTCAACTTGTCATCTTACAACTCATAGATTATTTACAGAATATCTGCCACATGTTAATGTATGCCAGCATGATTTGATAAAAAGGTATCAAATCTAAGAGCTCAATGTATTAGTTCAACAAAATTGTCTCTGTCTGTTTCAATTTTTCACTTTCATTATGACTGCATAATTCACAAAACCAAATTTGACAAAATAGTCCCACATTGGATGAAAAAGGCTCTTATAGTTTAAGATACTTTCAAGCACAGACAAGTGTGTTTTGGTGTAAACAGCTTCTTTATGCATTTCTACAAGCATATTTTTAATCACTAACCTCAGCCTAGTTTGGCACAAGGCTGCAGTAATAAAGCACCAAATAAGGATCAAACCCATGTCCCTTGCAAATCTATCTGAGAAATGAATTTGCAAGTCATCATGCCACATTAAACACAGTTGTTATATATCAACTAAAATGTGTTTTAATTGGAGGAATCATTTTCTATTTTGAGTTTATTAAAATTCTTCTCCATGAATCATATTTTGGCTATAGTATCTACTTCAACCCTAACGCCCTTCCTGGGCGTCTTTCACGTTTTTTGTACCAGGCTAAGCTCAACTTAGTAAATAACGGAAACAAAACTCTACTCAAAGAATAATTTTATATTGTCAGTTCAGTAGAGTACTTAGTTGTTTCACATTTATCTGTTTAAGATATATGGAGGGATGCTAGCCCACTTCTAGAAATCTGACCAAATGACATCAGAATTTTTAAAAAATCCTTTACTTGTTTGGGCCAAGAACTTTTCATCCCCTCTTAATATATAATCTAACTAGCAGTAGAGCCCAGCGTTGTCCGGGGATGTAACAGTAAGAGATTGATCAAGTATCGACCATCATAAAGACTGAAAAATAAAATTGACAAAGATTATTTGTTTAAGGTTGATGGACACGCATGTCTTAATTAGTTTTTTTGTTTTTTTTTTACGAATTGGTCAAACCTAAACTCAAACAAAAACATTGTTTTCAATCGTTATGAGTCTACCGATTGAATAGAATTTTATCATAAACAATTGTCTTGTAAATGGAATTTTTAATGCATTCTGAATGTAAAAATAAAGAAAAAATGTGCAAGACAATAAGAAACACTACCTGCCAAAAAAAAGTGAAGTTTTGTTGAAATCGGTTGAAAAATGTAGGAAATCCAATCCCATATATAAACGAACACAAACACATACACAAACAACCAACCTGGGTTTTATAATAAGTATAACTCGGAGTTGTGCCCCTTTCAATAATGCCTCTTAATCATGTTTTCAAATTGATTTTGTGCAAAAACAATTGTGTTTTTTCAAATTTTGTTGCTGTTAGAATCACTGCAAGGTAATTTTACGTAGTCCTGTGAAGTTTTGTTGAAATTGGTTGAAAAGTGTAGGAAATCCAATCCAATATATAAACATAACAGATACACACACACACAATCTGCGTTTTATAATAAATAAGATTTCGTATTATTTTATAATTATATAATTTGGGCTTTTTGTTTCTTATATCCCCTTTTTTCATCTTTTGAATAATTTATGCTATCATGTTCTTTATGACATTTTTGGAACATTCTGATATTCTGTGCTTCCAATCTTTGGTTAACTTGCATTTATAGGAATTTTTTAATGCACTGTCTCAGCAAGCATTTAAATGTTTTTTTTCTACCTGAATTTTCGCAGCTGAACAAAGTTTAAATTGCTTCAGTGTTTAACAGATTTCAGTTTTAGCCAATATTAAACAAAGAGAAATCTTCAAAAGATAACATGTGTTCATATAAAGAATTTCTATGAGAAAATTGATAGGCTTTGAAAAACAATTACAGGCTTCCCAGTTATGGTTTCCAAAGCCAGAAAACAACAGAATATGGCAAATAGAATGTTAATCAGAAAAATGAGTTATTAATAATTTTCATCTTCAAATAATGATCTTCTCAGTATCTAAAAGATACTTTCAAGTTTTTATTTTTTTAAAACTGTTATTTTAAAAAGTTTTTTGTGAATAATTATAACAGATAATACAGTTTGAAATGTACAGTTGGAAGGTTTATATAAACCATATTTTAGTTTATGCTCAAAAAGCTGAAATGGTACTTTGGTAACATTTTGTACAGTCACTTGCTTTTTCTCCTTTGAAATATTACAATCAATCTCAATTTATATTGACTGAATTTATTCCATGCAATTTTATGATTATAAGACATGTTCATAATCTCTGAGGATCTCAAATTTAAATTTGAAACATTTTTAATGAAAAGTGAAAATTGCATTCACTAAAACTAAAGAAATATTCAGTTAGTTTACAATATACAATTATTGTATCACTTGTAAAAATAATAAAGAGATGTGGACTTATTGTTCATTAAAGTGAATTGTTTGACAATCTTATAAATATCTGTCATGTAAGTTATTTTTTGATGTGGTATATGAACACCGTCCATTTTTTCCACTAAAAATTGGTTAAAAATTATGCAAATTTGAGGTTTCTGGTAGATTAGTGATTGCTCAAATAATGTAGGCAACCAGAATTTGTCACTAGGTAGCATTTGGATATGTGATTTTGTTTCACACGTGACTGAAATTTATGACATATACACATATTCTGAGAGGTGACATTTCATCACATCTTTCAAAATTATTTCTATGTGGATAATGAATTTTAAATGTTTGTCTATTAAACATAAAAATGAAGCTAAATGAGATGTATTTTTGTCATTTGATGCTCTTTTATTTCTGGAAATTGAAAAATCTGTAAAAACAGCAAAAGTAGATATGTGCCATTCATAGGGATGGTACCATAGCTAAGAGTATGATTCATAGGGATTTTGTGAGTTTCAAGAATCGGAATTTGGATCTGGAAAACTGAAAATGTTTCTGCAGGTCTGCAGTTGTGGTTGACAACCAAATTGAAATGCTGATTAAAAATAATCCAGATTGTATAATACTGGACATTGCAGGTATTTTCCATATATATCATATTAATGCTGCAAGGCATTTGAAAAGATTTAGTTATATGAATACCTATGATGTTTGGTGATCCCACAATTTATCAGTAAAAAATCAAATGGACCACATTTTTATTTGCAATTCTCTATTCAAACTAAAAAAATATGTCATTTTTAGAAAAAAATGATCACAGGTGATGCAAAATGGATTGTTTACAATAATGTGAAGTAAAAATAAGTCCTGGAGACAATTTAAAAAGTATTCTTGCAGTGTGTATCTGTGACATTCAAACAAAGTCATAAAACCAACAGAAATTGTAAAAGTTCTGCATTTTGAGAATCAATAAAATAATTGTAAAGAAAATATTTAATAAACAACTTTGCTTTTGAAATGATTTCAATCCAAGGAAAAATCAAATTAAATTTTTTTCAATTATAAGTAAAATTAAAAAAACCATCAGTGAGTAACTTCTTGCGACTTCTCAGGTTAACATTTTTCACTGACATGAAGTGGAAAGATTATATTGAATCAATTGCTAAGTCTACTGCTAGGAAAGTTGGTTCACTGTGTCACGCTAGACAGTTTTTCTTACCAGAATCTATCTTACATATTTATAAGTCTACCATTCATCCATGCATTGAATATTGCTGCCACATCTGGCCTGATGATTCTTCTATGTATTTAGAGATTCTTGCTAAAATACAGAGAAGAATTTGAGTTGACATTTCAGCTTCAGTCACTTTTCCACCACCATAATGTAACTTCCCTATGTCTTTTCTATAAATAGTTTTATGGTAATTGTTCTAATGAGCTTTTCTCTTTGATACACAGTACTAGATAGGTTGCAAGGTATCATCATTTTATAGTTGAAATGGCTAAATGTAAGCATTAGTTCTATGCTAACAGTTTCTTCTCTTGCTCTTCTCACTTGTGGAACTCTCTTTTATCATCTTGCTTTTCAGTCAACTTTCATCTTCAAAAACTGAATTGTCTATCATTATTTTCTGTCTTCTTAATTCCTGTTCTTTTATTGGTCTCTCTCAATAATGCTTTCTTTTTCTCATATTCTCTCACATTCAGTAACCTTCTTGCATCTTAGTTGCTTTATTGTCTTGCTTAGGGTGAAATTATTAAAAAAACAAAACAACAAATACACATATGAACTGCTGTAGGGAGTCTTAATCCTTATTAGATACTTTCTGTCAGATCTTGATTCATATGGATGTCATGCATAATGTCCAAAATTTAGAAAATGTCTAAACTATGATCTATATACAACCTTTTTCTCAGATCAATCACTAAGAATGGATTGAAGCAAATTAATTCTTCAAGTCTTAAAGAAGGTAATTCTTTATCAGATGCCATAGACTGGTGCTATAAAATCACAAACTTCACCAAATAGCAAAACCATATCACTTGAATACTTCCAACAACTACTACAACAAAAATGGCTAATATATGCAACTAGAAGAGAAAATAATATGATCAAGATATTGACTTTCCACCTGACCTTAAAAAAAATGTGTTGGAAGGACACTCCCATTGGTATTAGAAAAAGTGATACTAGTGAACTTGAAGAGTCTAATTTCCTGAAAAACTGTTTTCAGAAAAAGATTTCATAAATTTTAACTGTCTGTAACACTGTCTAGTCAATTTATGTCAAATGTTTTCTGTATAGAAATGACTAATTTCACCATTGTTATTAAACTTGTGACCTTGTGCCATACCAAACTAAACTTAATATCCATACAGAAATGTTCACTGACATAAAAAAAATGAAGAGTAAGTACCAAATGAAGAGTTTAAAAAGAGATATTAAATGACTATTTCACTAGTTTCACAGAAAAGTCTTAATGAAACTTTTACTGTTGAGATGAACAAGTTTCTTTATGAGAAATATGGTCAGTATCTCTTTATAGCAAAAATCAGTTCTCATTGCTGATGCAAATGACAACAAATTCCTTATTTGTTTGACTTAATTGAAGTCAACAGTCTGGCCTGAAATAAAATAAATTGTTTCACACTATATTTTTTTTTTATTAATGTGGATTAAAGAGACTGTATAAAAAAGTAGAAAGACAAGTTGTGCTGAATAAATTTCTGTGCCATGAGCAGATCCATAAATTTTATAACTTTACATCTCCATGTTGAAATTGTTTCTATATTCATTCCACTATTATTTACTAATATAGACGAATTGTTCATTCTTAAATAGCATATCTCTCTATATCTTAATTTATCAAATATAAAACTTTTTAATAGGATATCAAGATATACAGGGAATGTTGGCAGTGCAGTGGAACTTGATACAGAGAGAGGAATCAGCAAATAAAGTTCAAATTATGGTCTCATAAGTTGTGTTCACATTTGCACAGATGCCCTTGGAAAAAGCATGAAACCATCTACTGCCTAGACCAGGGGTTCTTAACTGGAGTCCACATGGGCCCTAGGGGTTTATGTAATATTTCTGGGGGTCCACAAGCAAAATAAAACAAATTGGGGGTTCGCAATGATATTTTGGTGGTCCATGAAGAATGCCAACTTAGAATGGTTTTTATTATTAAAAATTAAAATTTCTACTGTAATTTACACTATATTGAAATATATATATATATATATATATATATATATATATATATATATATATATATATATGAATGATTCTTTCTTTACTTCTTTTAATTTTTGATACCTAAGGTTTAAAATTCATTTTTAAAAATAAAAAATCATTCTTGAAGATTTCTTTTTAGCTTTAATTGAAATCTAAATGATTAAATAGACTTGATATTGTGAAAAGAGGTGATCTTTGACTATCATTAACATCAATGGAAACCAATATAAAGAAACTTGCTGAGCAGCATCAACTACACGAATCTCATTGAATAAATATGCCTTTCTTTTTTTTTCTAATCACACACTTAAATTAGTTTATTAAAATTTTTAACCAGTGTGCATAAATAAATGCTGCAATGAATTCAATTGCCTGAAGAGCTCTGCTCCCCATGGCCTTGATCATGGAAGAAACATTGTAATATTGTAATACAAGATATTGGTCAATAAAGATTATTATTAAAATTTGCTATACTATAGGGCATAGGTTCTCAACAGGGGTTCACATGGTCCATGTAATATTTCTGGGGGTCCACAGGCAAAATATAATAAATTGGGTTCCATAATGATATTTTGGTTGTCCATGAAGAAAGCTAACTAAGAATGGTTTTTATTATTAAAAATTAAATCTGTACTTTAATTTAGACTATATTGAAATATATATATATATATATATATATATATATATATATATATATATATATATATATATATGAATGATTCTTTCATTCTTTACTTCTTTTAGATAGGTAGCTCCATAGAATTTTCAATACCTAGGGTTTAAAATTAATCTTAAAAAATAAAACTTAATTATATAATATTTCTTTGATTATTAAAACATCAAAATTTTTATTAGTAAAAAATAGAATATTGTTGTCTTATGTCAAATAGCTATTAAGGGGTCCAGCAAGAAAAACAGAACGGAAAAGGAGTTCATGGGTAAAAAAAAGATTGAGAACCATTGGGCTAGATAGTAAGGTAGACTGGGACTTCTAACTTTTTTTTTTACTAAATGTTCACCCAATACAAGGCCCAAGAGACAGTCAAGGTAGAGGATTACTAAATGAATTTGTTGTATGAACAAAGGAGAGGGAAGTAAGGGCAGATTATGAGGTTATGTAAGATATGTGACAGTTGACCCTAGACATGAAAAATACCGTGTGTGAGGAAGAACCCTCTTGGGAGTTTGTTTCATAAAGTAACAGCTCTTGTAAGAAGCTGTCCAAATGGAAGATCCTTCTTATCAATGGTATAGGAAGGAAATGAGGATGGTTTCCCCCCATGTATATAACATGACTAAAGGTCTAATCTGGTGGATCTAAGAAATGGAGCTCCTCAGAACATTTTCCATGGAAATAGTTGTAGAGGAGTGAGAGGTTGTGATACTGCGACTATAGTAGAAGGACTGTAGAGTGAAAGTGGAATTTGTGGGTTGCAACCAGTCTAAGACAAGGAAAATTTTTAAATTCCCAACTTTGGAAAAAGAAATGGGAAACCTCTCTATAATGTTTTATTGAAATTTAAAATAATCAGAAAAATAAGACTAATCAAGCACAAAATAAAATGAAGATGCTGAATGGCTAAAGAATGGACCAGTCACTGCTCCTGTAAGGATCACATGATCCTGACTATATAAGTACCAAATTCAAAGGTGCATCATCTTTTTCCTCCACCCTATTAATCAGGCATCACGAAGCAATACTGTTTCCTCACAACACATCCAATCAGTGGTATCAAGTTACAGAGGAATTGGAGCAGCAACCTCAATAGAAAGTACCATCTAAATAAAGAAGCTAACTCAGGATTGAAAATGAATTCTCTTTGAACCAACACTTGACAAGATAACGGGATGCCTTTCACCTAAGCTAAGTCTGCAGATGCACATTGTCTGCAACCACTTTTTTTTTTTACATTATTTCTCTTGTTTCTATTTGTATATTAAATATAATCAAATAGTACAAGTTTGTGTATTTCTCTCTATTCAAAAGCTGTTGATCAGTTCATTTGAGCACTTATGCACTTTCCCAAGATGTCATGACAGTTCACAGATAAAAAAGAAAAGGAATCTGTGGAGACACATGATTGCCTACATCTCAAAGGGGGATAGCATTGAACAAAAATTGATATTTACAGAAAAAGCTACTTTATATGATCATTTGGGGAAAACAGGTTTTTTTTTTATAACAATAACCAGCTGGCAATGTTAAGCAAAGGATATAAAAATTGGAACAATTTATATTCATTGTTATTAAATTAATTGTTTTTATTACTTTAAATGTTATTTTTAGTGGATACTCATATCTGAGTAGACGCTCTGTTTATTTATAAACAATATATTTATTTATTTTTGTCTCTTAGCCTGAATATTTTCTTATTAAAGAAATAAATATGCCATGTGGTATATATTTTTCTTTAATAAGATTTCTTAAATATTCAGGCTAGTAGATGAAAATAAATGTACTGTTTAATAAATAAATGGAACATCTGCTCAAATATGGGTATCCATTAAAAATAGCATTTAAAGTGATAAAATTTGTCGGAGAAATAAATAAAAAATTCATTACTTCTTTCAAAATTAAATTAATTGTTATCAATAACATTTTAAAATATTAATATACAGTTTATTGGATATCTGTCTACATCTCTGAGAAGAGGTATTATGATTACTTGCATTATTTACATTATTCAGACTGTTATCCTTATCTTCATTGTTATATTCATAATGTTTCAGTTGTTGTATGCTCCAGCCTTCATCAGGTGATTGGATTTTTCAAACTGGAGCCTTTATTTTGTCCACCAGAGTAGACTGTTCTAGCTCCACATGCTATGCCTCTTCTGGATGCCTCAGCTATTTCCCTGTAACTCAACTCTCCAAGTGTTTTTGGTTCACCTTGATGATATATGGCCCAGTGGATAAAGATGTTGATCAGATCCAGTGATGAGACCCAAAGAGTTGTGAGTTCAGTGTCAGGCCACAGCAGTGGTGAACCAAAAACTTGGAGAGTTGAGTTAAAGGAAAATAGCTGAGACGTCCAGAAGAGGCATGGCATGTAGAACTAGAACAGTTTACCCCGAAATGAAGGGTTCAGTTTGAAATTCTAATCACCTGAAGAAGGCCGGAGCATTCAATGGCTGCAATGTTGTGAATGTGGCAATGAAGATGAGGATAACAGTCCAAATAATGTAAATGATGCAAGTAAAGTTTATTGGCTTGAGATTATTGAAACTATTTTTGATTATCCAATGATAAATTTTGATTATAAATGACTTGCTTTGTATTTATACAAGTTTATTGGACTTTAGAATAACATGTTTTGTCTTTTATCTGTACATGCTTGTATGTTTTCACTGTTAAAATTCATTTTGTTTACATTATTTTTGTAATAGTGTAATATGATGAGTGGGTTAGAACAAGAGACTTTAATGATTATTATTTTCATAATAATGCTAAACTGTGTCACCCTCTGGAAAACCTGAAATTTTAATACATATATTAACATATAGCATATATTATACAGGGTGGGGCAGAGCAACTTGCTTATTTAAATTTGGCGCCCTAAAGCGATGGTTGCTCCAAGGATGGTAGGGATGGACTTATTTGAGAGGGTGGAGCTTAAAGTTTGGTTCTTAACGTGCGTTATATATTTTTTGTTCATTTTTCAGGAACCCCAGTGAGCATCATGGAGTGGACGAAGTTGGAACGTGTTTTTGAGGCATTTTTTTCAAGCGGTCGCTCAATCGTCGCAACGCAACGTGCATTCCGTAGACATTTCAATATTGCCCCCCGTGGTTGTTTTCCTGGCCGGCAGTTTCATGGGTAAACAACTTCAGGGAAACGGGTGACATAAAGAAAAAGAAACCTGGCCTCCCATGAACAGCAAGGTCACCCCAAAACATTGAGTCAGTGTATAGAGAAGAATGGATGCCATCTTACTGATATCATCTTTAAAACTGGTAAAAAAATAAAATTTAAATGTTGAACTAGTTGCAGTTCAAAGAATTACATGTATACCTGCATTACTTGTGTTTTAATTGATATTCCAAATAAGCAAGTTGCTCTGCCCCACCCTGTATATACACCCTTGTGTAAATTAATTGAAATAACCACTTTAGTTTCCTTTCTTTCACCATATAGCCAGTTTTAGACCCCCTGGAGTCACAGGGTGTAACTGATTTCTATTCTTTCCTCAGATTAGGTCATTTGCAGTGGTGTGCAGTAATATGTATATATTTTTGGGGTGTATGATGAAATTTGTTTGGCTTTGAAATATATTGTGTCATTCATGATTGCATTAGTTTTTTATCACACCCAGATACTATTGTCTCGATTATCGATTAGTTGTCCTACAGCCATTGTCTGTGATGGACTTTACTCCAAGGAAGTGTACAAAAATTTGTAATGCTGTACAAACACACTGGTAAGCCTTACCAGTGAGCAAATCAAAGTACTATAGCACAGAAACTCTCCTGATTCAAATCTAATCAAGAATCTGTAGTCAATCTGCAAAGAATGACTTTGTGGAATGGACATATGAAGTACTAACATGTGCACTGGTTCATGTTTCACTGGAAAAATACAAAAAAAAGTCAATAATAATGGAATTATTTATTTTATTTCAATTAATTTGCACAATTGTGTATTATATCATAATATATAAATTAAATATTGCACATCGAGCTAAGGAAAAATTAAAACAACCAGAAAAAATTATATTGTATATAATAAGTGAAATAAGGAAATAAGTGAAAATGTATTATTTTGTGTAAATTACAATAACAGTTTTTAATCACTTTCAAATAGACACCAAATACCTGTAAAAACTTAGCAAACCTGAGAATCTTTATTATTTAATCTTTTGTGTCAAGAAGATGTAAATTATTTCATTCTTGCTTGCATTTATTTGTTTTAATTCATCATAATAATAAACACGTGGATGATTTCTGTAGCTAACAAGAGAAAAAGAGAAAAATAGCATTTGTAGAATAAGACGCTTTCTTTGGTTTAATTAAAAATTATATTATTTGTAATTAATTAATCCATTGTACTCAACAACAAATATGCAAATAAAAACTGAGAGATTAATTAAGAATAATATTCATTAGACAAAACCAATTTTGGCACAAAGTCATCTTTATGGAAGATTTAAAGCTGAACAATTTCATTGTTGGTAGATTTTGATGCAGACATGTTCACTATGGCAGAGATCTCATTATCCACACATATAAAGTGCAACATGTATCTACAGTATGCATTATATATTTGAGAACATACCTTTCGAAAACCATAAGTGACAAACTTTAACTAAAAATCATTTTTCTTTTTTTTTTCAGCCCTGCAATGGAAGATTCAATTCTAGTGCCAGAAATACAAAGTTATGTCATTCCTGTTGCTTTAGCTGCTAACTATACAGATTAGGAGACTGGCACCTTCTTAAATATCACCAGATCCTCCTTGTTTTATATAAGAAAAGTGTGTCAGGCCTCTGGTAAGAATGTGTGTTCAATAGACAAAAGAAAAAAAAAACATTCTTGATGGACAGACATTGTCAGGAAAGGTTGAGTTCATTCAGCAATTCCAAGGTATCGTCGATTAGAACTCCAGCAAATCAATGAGTGCAATTGCCAATCATCTCCATGTGTCAAAGTGTGGAGCCTGAAGACATCAGATACACATCCTATATTATGAAGAGAGGGCAGTCCATATCCATTAGTACCTGCAAGAATCATGTGATCCTGTCAAAGTGAACAAAGTCAACCATTTTCACAATCGTGTTACTTAACATTTGGTCTCTTAGCTCTTCTGATTTAAACCCTATGGACTATTATGTCTAGGGAGCCATTGAGAGAGATATCAACAATATCAAGGACTCATTGAAGGCTGCTATTGGTCAACATGAATAAGGAACACCTGATCAATATATGTAATCATTTTAGAAACTTTATTGAGGCTGTAATTAAAGCTGATGGTGGTTATATTGAATAGAGTTATGTTTTGTGTATATAAGAATATGCATACTCAGTTCTATAAAAATAGTTTTTCTCTGTTAAATAATATGATTTTTTTTAAAGGCAATTCACCCTAAGCAAGGCGGGAGTGCCACTAGCAGACAAGAGATTACAGAGGATTGAGTACAAGAGTAAAGAGGCATGTTTGAGAAAAGGATACAGGCGGGGAACAAGCTCAGGGTGTCAGAAAGATTATAAGCAGTTACAGCTATTACCCATAAAATAGTCCAGTGCATATTAATTCCCATGAGTCAGTAACCCTCCACTCCAATGGCATCACCAATATCTAAAAAACCAAACGAACAATTGTCATTTGATAATTATGAATACATACAAGCATGGCTTAGCAGCTAAAGCTAGAACAAAAAAGCTGAAGGATTTAAATTCAGTTGGGGGAGAAAACCAGATAACTGATCACTTTTTTGCAAGGTTATTATAAAATTATCAGCAAAGTTCACATCCAAGACAGTTGGAGGCAGTGACATTTCATAATTTAAGTCAACTATAAGAAATATAGCAACCAAGAAAATCTAGTGAATACAGAGAGAGCCAAATTCCTGAACATTTCTCAAAAATGAATGAACCAGTTGTTGAATATGTTCTTTGTTTAAATCAGGCTGCTAAATATTGCAAATTTGAGAAACTGGGATCAGAAAACCAGTCAATCGAAGCGAATTTGATCCAAATGAAATTGGTAAACAGCCTTCAAATTGAAGAGGATCAGTAAATGACTCTAATGCATTTACAACTGGGAAATTTGTTCAACAACAAGAATTGATTTGAAAATTTAATAGAACAAAAGTTACAGATCTGGTAGAGGAAATAGACACAGATGTGATGAAGAAAAAAATGGAATAATGTGTACTTTTTGTGGTTATCAGTATCAAAGAGAAAATCAAAATGTCTGGCATATAAAAAATAATGTGAAAAGTATTTGAAAATGAATCATTTTAAATGTATGCATAAATTCAAAAAGAGAAACATAGAGAGGGCCCAACAAAATGAAGAGGAAATATGTATGGAAGTCTCTTCATGGAAAAAAAATGAAAAAGGTTTATTAAAATTCGAATCAATAATGTTTTATTGGACATGCAACTAGATATGGGAAGTGATGTGACATTGATACCCAGAAATTTCTGGAAGAAGTTAGGAAAACCAAGATTAAAGAAAAGCCTTGTCCAATTGAATAAGTTTGATGGATCCGTGATAAAAACATGAGGCTATTTTGAAACTTACGTGGAACTTAAAAATAAGTTTGATGTATTACCAATTATCGTAGCAAACTGAAAAGAATCATGGTCTAATAAGAAATATTGTGTTGAACAAAAATTCAACAAAATTAATAAATAAAGTCAAGGCAGAAGAAACTGGAATGTTAAAAAACTATGAAGCAAAGTTAAAGAAAATGTCTCTGCCTCATATTTTGAAGCACAAAAAGTGCCAGTCTATCTACTACCAATACTTGTGGAAAAACTAACGAAATTTTTGGAACAAGATTTACTTGAACGAGTTCCGCCAGGAGGAAGCAAATGAGCCTCTCTGTTGGTAATTTTAAGAAAGAAGGATGGGGATCTGCACATTTGTGGTGACTAAAAAATAGGTATAAACCACAAAATAGTTGCAGACTCATATCCTACTCCCAGTGTAAATGGGCTTTGAACTCCCTTGCGAGTATGAAAACATTCTCTAAAATTGATCTAAAGTTGGCATGCAATCAAATATTTATTGATAAAAACTTTAAAGAAGTCACAACACTAAACACGCTTTTAGGCTTATTAAGATGGAAAAGAATGCTGCAGGGAAATTAAAACTACAAGTGCGATTTTTCAAAGGCCTGTAGAGCAAGTTATTGGTAGCGATATAAAAAATATAATATGCTACCAGGATGATATTTGTGTTGGTGCTATTAATCATGAAGAGTTAAAATGGAAAACCAGTATCATTCTGAATAAGTTAAGAAATAAGAGAGCAAGAAATAGTCAAAAGCTGAATTGGACTACTCTAATATTGAGAAAGAAGTATTGGCCATAATGTTGACGACAAATAGGGCTTGTCAGTTTCTGATTGGAAAAAAATTCCTATTAAGGTCTGACCATAGAATTCATATTTGATCCTAGGAAGGAACTTCCTAAGGTAACATCATCTAGAATTCTAAGATGGCCCTTAATGCTAATGGCATTCGACTTTGATATTGAGTACGTGAAAAATAATACCATTCTGCATGTAGAGTCTTTGTCAAGATCAAGGTTTATTATATCTGAAAATGAGAAAGAGGAGGAAAATTTTGAAAATACTTTCTTACACTGGGTAAAAACTGATATTTTGTTGATAGACAAATTAGCTGGGATACAAAGCTAGATCCCATATTGAACATTATAGTGTCCAGGATAAAAAAATAAAAGTGGAATAATTGCTCACATGCAGAAAGGTATTTTAAAGAGGTTAAACACAAGTTAACCGTAGAAAAGGGTGTAATTTGTAATGGAGATGTAGTGGTTCTGTCAGTAATGCAAAGGAGCGAAATTATAAAAAGTGTACATGATGATGTTCATTGCCGAATAACGTCTATGCAAAGGAGATTGAGGCTAGAGGCATGGTGGCCAGGCTATTCTACAAATGTAAAAGTCTACATAAAATGGTGTAAAATGTGAAATGAAAGAAGAAAATTTAAACAGACAAAAACACATACATGGCCTAAAGGGTCCCAATCTTGGAACAGACTACACATGGATCATGTCCATGTTAATTAAGTGGGTTTATTATTGATACTGGTAAATTTGTATTCGGGCTGGTCAGAAGTATTACAGGTTTCCAACTAAATAAGTTTGACTCTGAAATAAGCATTAAGGATCATATTTTCAAGAAATGGAATTCTGAAAATGCTAGTACCAGAGTTCTTTGATGATGAACTATACCAATGGTTGAACAAAATTGGATGCAAACCATATAAAACACCTCCATACCATTTGCAAATGAATGAATTAGCAGAAAGGATGGTGCAAACTATAAAAAATGGATTGAAAATATGTGTACAACAGAAGGAAAAGATAGAAACATTTCTTCCTAGATTGTTGCTAAGTTATAAGACAATATTACATGCTAGAAAATTGAAAAGTTTGTCTGCTCTCATGGGTAGATAAATTAGAGCCCCAATGACCATGACCTATGCTACTAATCAAAAACTATAGTACAAAAAGAATAGTGAATCTAACATACCAGGGGCAAGATTCATAATGCAAATTGGACAGAACACTATGATAATAGAAAGAAATGGAAATGGGATATTAGCACATATAGAGCAAGGTAAGATTGCAACATGATAATGATGAAGAAATGTTTAGTGAGCCTAAAAGTAATGAAGGTGAAAGTGTCATGTCAAGGCAAGAAAAATTAGAAAGTGCAATCAAGAATAATATCGACTCTGAAGATGAACAAAGACAATCATTGGAGGAACACTCCTATGAAAAAAGAAAAAGGTCAAGATCTCCCATATCTAGACAATCTCTTAGGGAGTGGCAGGAAAATAGTGAGGAGACAAAAGCTCCCAGAATTACCAAGGAAAATAAGGGGTTAAAACCTCTTCAGTCCAGGGAGATGAAGTGATTCATTTACATATGAAGTCACAAAACTATTAGTAGTTTCTGCTATTACCCATGAAGCAGTTCAGTGCATAGTACTTCTCCTGAGTGGGTAACACTACACTACATATATATTAGGTTGGTGCAAAAATAATGTCGTTTTCTCACATATGTTACTATGTGAGAAAACGACATTATTTTTGCACCAACCTAATATTTATATATATTCACACACTTATCTAAATACAGAAATGGTTAAAAATAATGGAAGCATTAGCAATAAAATAGAAGAAACCTACTTTCAGTAATATCAATTATAGACATGGCTACAATATTCAGTGTTTAGAAATTAAAATGTCCTGATAGCTATAAAAAATCTACATATTCAGACCTATATAAAAACATCTTTGATAATGGTCAATAGAATATCTGAAAATGCTTGGATCCACAGATTATTTCAACAGTTCTTATACACTCTATGTTAAAAAAAGAAATCTCTTGTATAAATGCAAGAAAAATATAATGAAAATCTTAATCACAATACATTATAAGTCGTCTTCAATGAAAACTGTATAAAAGAGGGATTGCTGTCCAAATACACAAAATATATAAATTCATTTATAGTAATTCATTGAGTCTAGAAGAATCCTCAACAGAATGCAGAAAGCACTGGACGGCTGTTTTGTCCTATTTGGGACTCATCAGCAGTGGGCATCCACTACTGAGATTCGAACCCAGACCATTACAATACAATGCAAGTGTCATACCACTGGACCAACAGGTTTTGGTGACAAAGAAGAAACTGACCAGACTTGATATAGTGCCATTACTCACTAAGTTCTATGAGGATACTTTTCCCAGTATTCAAAACACAACAGCTTGTGCCCCAAGAGCCATGTCTTCTTTCACCAAGCCACTCCCTGCAGAGCATTAGAAGCTGAATCAAGCAAGTGATAGAAATTTTGGGAGATTAGAATAATCATTTATAGTAATTCGTTGATGAATTACTATAAATGTTTATTCTAACCACCCCCAAATTTCTGTCATATATATATATATATATTTGGTTCATTGTTAAATAGTGAGAATATTAGTGTTCTGACCATGAGATCAGTGCTTTAATCTCATCATGATCAATTTATCAGCAAAGTGATTTCTTAATCATATCAACCTTGGGTGAGGATGTCAGTGTGCAGCATGTTTGAAAAGTATTTGAAAACCATACAACTGGTTGACCCTAAACTTGTAAGTGAAATTGGGTAGATGAAACTGTTTGAAGGCTGTTAATGATTGTGAAATGATGGACAAAAGTCATCACTTCTGAGGCTTTGAGCATATTGAACTTGATCAACAACTGATCATGCCAGATTATGTGCTCTCTTCCAGAAACTGTAATTAATGTGTCTTCTCAGTATAGTTACAGTATAAACTATTAGTTGGCTATGTGGGTGTTGAACAAACACAAATGTGCCTGGGCATGTGTCTGCAACAGAGATTTGCTATAATTGCAAAATAATCTGTTACAATTATTAGCTGAAAGCATATTGAAGAAGTGAGTTCTGAAGCTAGTTCTTGCAAAACAGCACCCTGTTAATCATAGACCTGTTAGCTATTTGTTTATATAAATGTAAACACAATAATTTCTTTAAGTTTTGATTTTCTGATGACCAAAAAAACCCTATAAAAATGTTTTAGAAAAAAAGGATCATAATTTTGATCTCTGTCTTGGAAATTTTCAAGCAGAAATCTACTTGATGCAGTGAAACCAAAAAGAGAAAGAATTGGCTTAGCTAAGGGACAAAGTAACAGTCTTGTTTAGTGTTATACTTACACTGTAAACAGACCCTCCTTTTCCTATGGGACGAGAACCTAGTCAAAGTGTTGGTTTGTGAATTTGGTGACACAGTAATTGGGTTGGGTAGTGTGTACTTGAACTTAGTGGACACAGGTTGAGCAATAACTGAGCATTACAAAAATAAGAATTAGACAAAATATCCCTAGACAGGAGCAGTGGAATGAGAACAGTGTACTTCTGAAAATTAAAGAGATCAGTTCAGAATTTCCTGTATACTGATTCCTTGTAACTTGGGAAGTATATGTATATGTATGTATATATGTATGTGTGTGTGTATACTGATTCCTTGTAATAGGACAGTATGTGTATGTAGAGAGGAAGTGCGCATATAGATATGCATGCTGATATATATATATATATATATATACACACATATTGGCAAGAACAGCGTGCACACACGCGAACACTACACAGCATAGGAAGTGTGTGTATGTGTGTATTTGTGTACAAATGTGTTTACTAATTCCTCCTAATAAGACAGTGTGTATGTATGGGGAGGGAATATACATATATGCATGCTGACAAAAACACAAGAAAATGGCAACAGATCTAAGAACACAGAGGGGTCATTAAAAGATAAGAATGCTGATAACTCCTTCACCATTTCTTGGACCAATATTAATTGTTTTATAACCCTTCACGCAGAACTTTTCACTGCCAATTCAGGAAGACATTTGGGCTACTAACACACAAAAAAGAGAATGTCTCATATTGAGAATATTTAACATCGAAAAACATAAAACAAATGAATTATTTTTAATAACATGTGGAAATCTCCATGCTTTGCCTGATGAAGGTTGCGAGACTGGAAACCTGTGTAGTAAAATTATGAAAAATAATGAATATTTTTTTTAAAAAATCCACATTACAACGAAAAACATTTGTGGTTTCTGTCTTCTTTTTAATATACACACTTTTCTCTCGTTGGAACTACTATAACCTCTTCCTTTTATATATATATATATTTACATTATTCGGACTGTTATCCTAATCTTCATTGCCGTAATCATAATGCTAGAGCCATTGTACACTCTGGCCTTCTTCAGGTGATTGGAATTTTGAACTGAACTCTTTATTTCATCCACCATGGTAGATTGTTCTAGTTCCATGTGCCATGCCTCTTCCAGATGTCTCAATTATTTCCCTTTAACTCAATTTTCCAAGTGTTTTTGGTTCACCACTGCTGTAGCCTGGTATTGAACTCACAATTCTTTGTGTTTAGTCACTAGATCTAACCAACGCCTTTATCCATTGGGCCATGTGTCCTTGAGAACAAGGCCAGTGCGTATAATGGCCAAAACGTTGTTAATATGGCAATGAACAAGAGGATAATAGTCCAAATAATGTAAATAATGTAAATAATCCTAATTCCTCATCTCAGAGATGTAGACATATATATATATATATATATATAAATATAATATCTGTTGATAATTGGTAGGGATAATTCCAAGGAGGACATGAATCTAAAGAGAGGTCAATGTAAGAAACAGAGCAATATAATAATAATTACAGATGATCCTTAAAAATGCATCTGGTTATAATTTATTTCATGAATATATATAAAGAAATTCATTTCTTCAGAGGGAAGTTTTTTTAATAAAATCTTAAAATCTATATTTTTTTTAAAAATCTTTGGTCTGAAGAGATGAATATTTTTACATATATTCATGAAATAAATTATAACTGAATTGATTTTTAAGGATAGTCTGTAATTATATATATGCACATTTCATTTTTAATGACAGACAAGGTGCTTTTATTTAGTTTTTTATACAATTTCTCATGTGATCTAATAATTTTTTTCTTTTCAGATGATAAATTATATAAAAACTGTCCCAATATTCTTTTTATCCAAGCACTTTCAGCTATACATTTAGCTATTTTCAAGGATTAAATATTTTAACTGTTTTCATTTTTTGCCTTGAAAAAGTCTGCATTGAATGAAACGTGTCAGCTAATAATACAGTTTTCCTATTGTCTTTTATCATTATACATATATATATATATATATATATATATATATATATATATATATATACACACACACACTCACAAACACACGTACATGTATATATATATTAATCCTCTATATAAATGTTTTAAACAAATTTAAAACTTTTTGCTCTTGGCTTTAATTCTGGTCGCATTTGCTTCAAAAATATTGTTGTGTCTTTCCTCATCCTTTTCCAGTTCAAAACTAACACAATGTCTCCTTGTATGATTGACAGTTCTCATAACAATCGCAGGTGGATAGATATAGATATTTATATATCACTTGGAGACCATTATAATTTGCTGAGTCTTTAAGCCTTCAACTCAAGAAAAACCTATATCAACAATTCACCACGTGTCATGTGAAAGTTGACTTTGGTGACACTGACTCACCTGTTCACATATCTGAAGGCAAGCATTGAGGGCTAACTGAAAGACAGGCACACTCAATGACCAACAAGGACTTACATTAAACCTCATTTAACACATAGTTCTTTTGCTGGTATTTTTAAACTAAAAACATGTTAGTTTTTTTTTTCATTTCTCAAATAAAGTAGTCATATGTTGTTTATAATCATTGAATCGAGTATAATACTTTTTACAACACAATAACTGACACATCATATCAAAGGATGTAGGGACTTTGAATTTGTTTATTGCTTGGTGTCTAAAAAGAAAGAGTAAATAACAGACAAATAGTAAACATTTGTTAAACAAAAACTTACAAATTTATCTACGCAGTTACTGGATTTGAGAAACCTATTTTCTTGAAGAATTGTTTTAATAGAAAGATTTTATAAATTTCAACTGAAATTAGCACTGGCTAATAAGTCAATGAATGCTGAATGTTACCTTATAAGGAAACAGCTAATATTGTCATTACAATTAGAGTTGAAGAGAACAGATACTACACTTTGATCCTGACTCAATGGCCAGGGAGTAAATAATAGCTCAACTCGAGTGACACTGGCTGATCAGTCAATGAATGCTGAATGTTTTTTTATAAGGTAACAGCTAATATTGCCATTACAATTAGAGAACAGATACTACACTTTGATCATGGCTCGATGGCTAGGGAGTGGAGAATAGTTCAACTTGAATGGCACTGGATGCTTATATTACCATTACCATAATTTAATGAAAAAAATGCATTTAAAATGTGCAAATACTGTACAATGATATCATTGAATGCTCTGGGGAAGCAATGAACAAGATCATGTTTATATCTTATAGTATCTTGTGAAAAGAGATGTTAACCAAAGATAATCAATCAGCATGTGGTAATAATCAAATTGTGGAATAACTGATGTATCATCCATATAATAAACTTTTAATTAATAAAATTCCCAAGAAAAGATGCCTGCAATTACAATCTGCAAATGAATTCTGAATTAAACAAACAAACATTTAACATGAAATAGATTTTTGCTCTTTTCAGGCAAAACTATTACAAGAAAGAAAGTCTAAGTAGCCTAAAAGTTATCATTAAACATTAAAACTAGGAATATTGAAATATTTTTGTTTTGTAAAAAGAAGCTGGTAAAACCAACTAACCAGTTTTAACTGAATAAAATTAACATAGCTTCTAATTCCATTAATGTTGATTTTAAAAATAATCCATTTAAAATAGAAATAATGTTAATACAATAAATTTCAGTAGTTGAAAAAAGTGAAGAAAGAGAAGAAAAGGGAGAGATGGAAAAGAAAAAGTTATGGATAAAGAGAAATAAATGTGCTAAACAATCACTAAGAGACATTGTACACTCCAGCCTTCTTAAGGTGGTTGGAATATCAAACTGAACCATTTATTTCGCTTGCTGGGGTAGACTGTTCTAGTTCCACATGCCATGTCTAATGGATGTCAGTTGTCAGTTATCTCTTGTTAATTCCCCTCTCCAAGTTCTCCACCACCTTAACCAGGTATTGAACTCACACTCTTTGGGTCCTGTCACTGGATCTAACTAACGCCTTTATCCTGGTTAAGACGGTGGAGAACTGGGTGAGGGGAATTAACAGGAGATAACTGATAACTGACATACATTAGACATGGCACGTGGAACTAGAACAGTCTGCCCCAGCAAGCAAAATAAAGGGTTCAGTTCAACATTCCAACGAACTGAAACGTGATAAATATGGCAACAAAGACAAGGACAATAGTCTAAATAATGCAAATAGAAATGCATCTCAGAAATATAGACAAACACTAGGAGGATGAGCTATAAAAAATCCAATTTTTTGTTTGTAATAATTGTTGTTGAATTTGAAACGGCATAGGCTGGCACATAGTCTAGGGATTGGCAACTTTTTGCAGACTATGTGCTGACTTAGGGTTTTAAAATCATTCAGTGTGCCAACATCATACATATTTTAATACAAGTCAAACTCAATATACCTGTTCTACAATATATTTTATATAGTAATATATACAATAATATATAAACCACATTAATAGAAATAAACTGTTTTTATTATTAATGTAAGTCAAATAAGAGAGCTGTTTTGAAACAGCTAAATATTTTCTTTGCATTCTAGTAGTTGGTTCAAACTTCATGATGATATTTGCGGCTGCATGCCTTTGGAAATTGCTTGGTGTGCCACGTGTAGCACATGTGCCATAGGTTACCAACCCCTGGTCTATATATACTGATAATGGTATCAATAGTCTGTGATATATTTATATTTAATCTTTAAATGTTGTTCTAATAAATTAAGACTTTTATTAATAGGAATATTAGTATATAGAGATCTTTGGGAAAGGTATGTATCCATCCATTCTCCCCACAACTATGGGTTGAATAGGAGGACAGACTGGATCCTATAGACTTAGTTGGCAACCAGTCTACCACAAAAAGAAATATCAACCTAGTAAGGGAAAATTTTCTGCCTAGTCAGTCATGAATAAAAAGAGACATGATTGTTCAAATGTGTATAATACGTGGCACTTAGCTGACTGACTGAGTACTTATAGATTTAATATCTACACAAGCCATGACATTTTTAATCATTTCATTACATAAAGAGAAATCGAAGCAAGTGAGAAATAAAAGCAAAAGATGGATGAGGAAAAATATTATCTTCGCTTAGATTTGGTTGGAAAAGAAACAATTTGGAAGGCAGAAGATTGTCAATGGTTTAAAATCAGACTTCAAACACTTGGCTTTTGAACTGAATTCAAAAATGAAACACGAATATAGATAAAAAAACTACATAACTATTTAAGAATGAATGACATGAAAGGACATAAGAGCAGAAAAATATGAGGGATCAAGTCAAAATACACAACAAACTTGGCAATGAAAGTGGAATATAAGGACATAAGAATCAAAAAAGATAAATGATGAAAAAATAAATTAATATTTCATTGAGGTAAAAGTACATCCTTGTGCAAGTTAATTGAAACAAAACAAATAATTCCATTATTATTTACTTTTTTGCATATTTTTCAATGAAACATGACCCAAAGCACATGTTAGTTTTTCATATGTCCATTCCACGAAATCGTTCCTTGCAGATTGACCACACATTCTCAATCGGATTTAAATCAGGAGAGTTTCTGTGCTAGTCTATAGTACTTTGATTTTCTCACTGGTAAGGCTTGCCAAGGTGTTATTGCAGCATTACAATTTTCGTATTTTTCCAATGAAACATGACCCAAAGCACATGTTAGTTTTTCATATGTCCATTCCATGAAATCGTTCCTTGCAGATTGACCACAGATTCTCAATCAGATTTAAATCAGGAGAGTTTCTCTGCCAGTCTATAGTACTTTGATTGGCTCACTGGTAAGGCTTGCCAAGGTGTTTGTGCAGCATTACAATTTTCGTATTTTTTCAATGAAACATGACCCAAAGCACATGTTAGTATTTCATATGTCCATTCCACGAAATCATTCCTTGCAGATTGACCACAGATTCTCAATTGGATTTAAATCAGGAGAGTTTCTGTGCCAGACTATAATACTTTGATTTTCTCACTGGTAAGGCTTGCCAAGGTGTTTGTGCAGCATTACAATTTTCGTATTTTTTCAATGAAACATGACCCAAAGCACATGTTAGTATTTCATATGTCCATTCCACGAAATCGTTCCTTGCAGATTGACCACAGATTCTCAATCGGATTTAAATCAGGAGAGTTTTTGTGCCAGTCTATAGTACTTTGATTTTCTCACTGGTAAGGCTTGCCAAGGTGTTTCTGCAGAATTACAATTTTCGTATTTTTTCAATGAAACAGGACCCAAAGCACATGTTAGTTTTTCATATGTCCATTCCACGAAATCGTTCCTTGCAGATTGACCACACATTCTCAATTGGATTTAAATCAGGAGAGTTTTGTGCCAGTCTATAGTACTTTGATTTGCTCACTGGTAAGGCTTGCCAAGGTGTTTGTACAGCATTACAATTTTCGTATTTTTTCAATGATACATGACCCAAAGCACATGTTAGTATTTCATATGTCCATTTCACGAAATCGTTCCTTGCAGATTGACCACAGATTCTCAATTGGATTTAAATCAGGAGAGTTTCTTTGCCAGACTACAATACTTTGATTTGCTCATTGGTAAGGCTTGCCAAGGTGTTTGTACAGCATTACAATTTTCGTATTTTTTCAATGAAACATGACCCAAACCACATGTTAGTATTTCATATGTCCATTCCACGAAATCGTTCCTTGCAGATTGACCACAGATTCTCAATCGGATTTAAATCAGGAGAGTTTTTGTGCCAGTCTATAGTACTTTGATTTGCTCACTGGTAAGGCTTGCCAAGGTGTTTGTGCAGCATTACAATTTTCGTATTTTTTCAATGAAACATGACCCAAACCACATGTTAGTATTTCATATGTCCATTCCACGAAATCGTTCCTTGCAGATTGACCACAGATTCTCAATCGGATTTAAATCAGGAGAGTTTTTGTGCCAGTCTATAGTACTTTGATTTGCTCACTGGTAAGGCTTGCCAAGGTGTTTGTGCAGCATTACAATTTTCGTATTTTTTCAATGAAACATGACCCAAAGCACATGTTAGTATTTCATATGTCCATTCCACGAAATCGTTCCTTGCAGATTGACAACAGATTCTCAATCGGATTTAAATCAGGAGAGTTTTTGTGCCAGTCTATAGTACTTTGATTTGCTCACTGGTAAGGCTTGCCAAGGTGTTTGTACAGCATTACAATTTTCGTATTTTTTCAATGAAACATGACCCAAAGCACATGTTAGTATTTCATATGTCCATTCCACGAAATCGTTCCTTGCAGATTGACAACAGATTCTCAATCGGATTTAAATCAGGAGAGTTTTTGTGCCAGTCTATAGTACTTTGATTTGCTCACTGGTAAGGCTTGCCAAGGTGTTTGTACAGCATTACAATTTTCGTATTTTTTCAATGAAACATGACCCAAAGCACATGTTAGTATTGCATATGTCCATTCCACGAAATCGTTCCTTGCAGATTGACCACAGATTCTCAATCGGATTTAAATCAGGAGAGTTTTTGTGCCAGTCTATAGTACTTTGATTTGCTCACTGGTAAGGCTTGCCAAGGTGTTTGTGCAGCATTACAATTTTCGTATTTTTTCAATGAAACATGACCCAAAGCACATGTTAGTATTTCATATGTCCATTCCACGAAATCGTTCCTTGCAGATTGACAACAGATTCTCAATCGGATTTAAATCAGGAGAGTTTTTGTGCCAGTCTATAGTACTTTGATTTGCTCACTGGTAAGGCTTGCCAAGGTGTTTGTACAGCATTACAATTTTCGTATTTTTTCAATGAAACATGACCCAAACCACATGTTAGTATTTCATATGTCCATTCCACGAAATCGTTCCTTGCAGATTGACCACAGATTCTCAATCGGATTTAAATCAGGAGAGTTTTTGTGCCAGTCTATAGTACTTTGATTTGCTCACTGGTAAGGCTTGCCAAGGTGTTTGTGCAGCATTACAATTTTCGTATTTTTTCAATGAAACATGACCCAAACCACATGTTAGTATTTCATATGTCCATTCCACGAAATCGTTCCTTGCAGATTGACCACAGATTCTCAATCGGATTTAAATCAGGAGAGTTTTTGTGCCAGTCTATAGTACTTTGATTTGCTCACTGGTAAGGCTTGCCAAGGTGTTTGTGCAGCATTACAATTTTCGTATTTTTTCAATGAAACATGACCCAAAGCACATGTTAGTATTTCATATGTCCATTCCACGAAATCGTTCCTTGCAGATTGACAACAGATTCTCAATCGGATTTAAATCAGGAGAGTTTTTGTGCCAGTCTATAGTACTTTGATTTGCTCACTGGTAAGGCTTGCCAAGGTGTTTGTACAGCATTACAATTTTCGTATTTTTTCAATGAAACATGACCCAAAGCACATGTTAGTATTGCATATGTCCATTCCACGAAATCGTTCCTTGCAGATTGACCACAGATTCTCAATCGGATTTAAATCAGGAGAGTTTTTGTGCCAGTCTATAGTACTTTGATTTGCTCACTGGTAAGGCTTGCCAAGGTGTTTGTACAGCATTACAATTTTCGTATTTTTTCAATGAAACATGACCCAAAGCACATGTTAGTATTTCATATGTCCATTCCACGAAATCGTTCCTTGCAGATTGACCACAGATTCTCAATCGGATTTAAATCAGGAGAGTTTTTGTGCCAGTCTATAGTACTTTGATTTGCTCACTGGTAAGGCTTGCCAAGGTGTTTGTGCAGCATTACAATTTTCGTATTTTTTCAATGAAACATGACCCAAACCACATGTTAGTATTTCATATGTCCATTCCACGAAATCGTTCCTTGCAGATTGACCACAGATTCTCAATCGGATTTAAATCAGGAGAGTTTTTGTGCCAGTCTATAGTACTTTGATTTGCTCACTGGTAAGGCTTGCCAAGGTGTTTGTGCAGCATTACAATTTTCGTATTTTTTCAATGAAACATGACCCAAACCACATGTTAGTATTTCATATGTCCATTCCACGAAATCGTTCCTTGCAGATTGACCACAGATTCTCAATCGGATTTAAATCAGGAGAGTTTTTGTGCCAGTCTATAGTACTTTGATTTGCTCACTGGTAAGGCTTGCCAAGGTGTTTGTGCAGCATTACAATTTTCGTATTTTTTCAATGAAACATGACCCAAACCACATGTTAGTATTTCATATGTCCATTCCACGAAATCGTTCCTTGCAGATTGACAACAGATTCTCAATCGGATTTAAATCAGGAGAGTTTTTGTGCCAGTCTATAGTACTTTGATTTGCTCACTGGTAAGGCTTGCCAAGGTGTTTGTGCAGCATTACAATTTTCGTATTTTTTCAATGAAACATGACCCAAAGCACATGTTAGTATTTCATATGTCCATTCCACGAAATCGTTCCTTGCAGATTGACCACGGATTCTCAATTGGATTTAAATCAGGAGAGTTTCTGTGCCAGTCTATAGTACTTTGATTTGCTCACTGGTAAGGCTTGACAATGTGTTTGTGCAGCATTACAATTTTTGTATTTTTCCAATGAAACATGACCCAAAGGATATATTAGTTTTTCATATGTCCATTCAACGAAATCGTTCCTTGCAGATTGACCACGGATTCTCAATTGGATTTAAATCAGGAGAGTTTCTGTGCCAGTCTATAGTACTTTGATTTGCTCACTGGTAAGGCTTGCCAAGGTGTTTGTGCAGCATTACAATTTTCGTATTTTTTCAATGAAACATGACCCAAAGCACATGTTAGTATTTCATATGTCCATTCCACGAAATCGTTCCTTGCAGATTGACCACAGATTCTCAATCGGATTTAAATCAGGAGAGTTTTTGTGCCAGTCTATAGTACTTTGATTTGCTCACTGGTAAGGCTTGCCAAGGTGTTTGTGCAGCATTACAATTTTCGTATTTTGCAATGAAACTTGACTGAAAGCACATGTTAGTTTTTCATATGTCCATTCAACGAAATCGTTCCTTGCAGATTGACCACGGATTCTCAATCGGATTTAAATCAGGAGAGTTTCTGTGCCAGTCTATAGTACTTTGATTTGCTCACTGGTAAGGCTTGCCAAGGTGTTTGTGCAGCATTACAATTTTCGTATTTTTTCAATGAAACATGACCCAAAGCACATGTTAGTATTTCATATGTCCATTCCACGAAATCGTTCCTTGCAGATTGACCACAGATTCCCAATCAGATTTAAATCAGGAGAGTTTCTCTGCCAGTCTATAGTACTTTGATTGGCTCACTGGTAAGGCTTGCCAAGGTGTTTGTGCAGCATTACAATTTTCGTATTTTTTCAATGAAACATGACCCAAAGCACATGTTAGTATTTCATATGTCCATTCCACGAAATCATTCCTTGCAGATTGACCACAGATTCTCAATTGGATTTAAATCAGGAGAGTTTCTGTGCCAGACTATAATACTTTGATTTTCTCACTGGTAAGGCTTGCCAAGGTGTTTGTGCAGCATTACAATTTTCGTATTTTTTCAATGAAACATGACCCAAAGCACATGTTAGTATTTCATATGTCCATTCCACGAAATCGTTCCTTGCAGATTGACCACAGATTCTCAATCGGATTTAAATCAGGAGAGTTTTTGTGCCAGTCTATAGTACTTTGATTTTCTCACTGGTAAGGCTTGCCAAGGTGTTTCTGCAGAATTACAATTTTCGTATTTTTTCAATGAAACAGGACCCAAAGCACATGTTAGTTTTTCATATGTCCATTCCACGAAATCGTTCCTTGCAGATTGATCACACATTCTCAATTGGATTTAAATCGGGAGAGTTTCTGTGCCAGTCTATAGTACTTTGATTTGCTCATTGGTAAGGCTTGCCAAGGTGTTTGTGCAGCATTACAATTTTCGTATTTTTTCAATGAAACATGACCCAAAGCACATGTTAGTATTTCATATGTCCATTCCATGAAATCGTTCCTTGCAGATTGACCACAGATTCTCAATCGGATTTAAATCGGGAGAGTTTCTCTGCCAGTCTATCGTACTTTGATTTGGTCACTGGTAAGGCTTGCCAAGGTGTTTGTGCAGCATTACAATATTCGTATTTTTGCAATGAAACATGACCCAAAGCACATGTTAGTATTTCATATGTCCATTCAACGAAATCGTTCCTTGCAGATTGATCACAGATTCTCAATCGGATTTAAATCAGGAGAGTTTCTCTGCCAGTCTATAGTACTTTGATTTGCTCACTGGTAAGGCTTCCCTGTGTGTTCATGCAGCATTACAAATTTTCATATGCTTCCTTGAAGTAATGCCTATCGCAGACGATGGTTGTAGGACAACTAATCAATAGCAAGACAATAGTGTCAAAACTACATAACTACTTAAGAGTGAATGAAATGTAAGGATAGAAGAACAGAAAAAGTAGATGAGTAGATTGGTGAGTCACAGTGAAAATACACCACAATCTTGGCAATGAATATGGCCTAAGTGGAATATAAGGGCATAAGAATGAAAAAGATACATGATGAAAAAATAAAGAAATATTTCATTCAGGTAAAAGTAATCATTTATGAAACACTGAAGTCTGTTAGGAATTTTAAAGATTTTGTGTAGAAATATTGTCTAAAGATCTCGTCATTATTTGGAATGGTAATTGCAATAAAAATCTGGAGAATTTGAGAATTTCAATTTGATCAAGTGAAAATGAATGTTAAATTTTTGCAAACTAAGATAGCATATTATGGATTTGTTATTTGAGTCAATCCATTAAAAACTTTTGTGTTTTGTTTTGTTGGTGAGTCACATAACAAACTTGTGACTAGTTAAAATTTAAGTCTTTTTTTTTATTGTATGTCACTAGAATTTAATTTTATTAGGAGACTAAAGTTAAATTACCAGCAAAGCATCCTTATTCAATTGTAGTTGTGTAAAACTATCCATATTGTTGTTCAGCTGTTCCATCAATTGTGCATCAACCCAGTTACTTCCTGTTTTCATTTTGAAAGCTGTTCATAATTAAATGTTCTCAAATTTTCCACATATTTAAAATTTTTCTAAAGTTTGATTTGTTTTGTTTTGTTTAATCAAATAGCTTAAATGGAATGATAAAAGCTGCCAGAAAGGGTGGATAATATCACTATCTTCTTAATAAAATGTATCCAAATTCAATTAAAATTTAAAGTCTTTCAATTTGGGTAAAAAAGTTTAGAAATAGAGAAATTAATGTCCACTATGAAAATGTATTTTATTTAAAGAATATGAAAATCATTCTGTATATAAGTGACGAAATAAGTTAAAAACCATTTTTTTTCCCAGGAAGATTACTTACATTTTCTTAAGTGATGGAAAAAAATTTACTTAATACATAAATAAAATGGAAATAAATGTTACATAAAAACTTTTGAAGATTTTATCAGTCTTTTTTTGTCTTCTTGGCAAAATCAGATAAAAAAAAATCTTACAAATAAATTGTCATAATTAGGGATGAAGAATAATTTTTACAATCCTTAGGAACATTTTGAAAACCATTTTTGAGATTAACGCCATATTTCTAATATAACTGATTAACAATGTCGTTCCAACAGATTTGATCTTCAAAATGGCTTTTGGCAATCTATTATATTAGCTTGTATATTTAAAAAATTTTCTTTGATTTAGGAAGGCCATGCTATTAAATGTTTTGAAAAAGCCATTTTACAGAGTATCTGTTTCCAAATATATATATATATATATATATATATATATATATATATATTAATAATAAACTGGTAATCCATATAGAATTTCCAACAGGATATAGATCCAAGGAGGGCAAAATTATTATTAATTAATGAATATCAAACACTTAAAATTCTATACATAATAATTTTTATTTCATGAGGCTACAATTCATTGTACCTCTAGACCAAAAAAATGTCCAGGGTAAGATGATAAACTACCTCCGTGTCTAGGGTAAGATGATAAACTACATCCGACAGCAAGGCCTCTGATCAGGAGGTTTTGAGGAGTGTGGAACCACCTCTTAATTGTTGGTGTTCCCAGGTCCACCCTGACCCAGGGTAATAGCACCTATTAGGGTCCCAGCAATGGGAAAATGGCTAACCCACAAACTGGAGTCAAAACATTATGAAAGTGTAAAAATAAGTTTAATACCAGAAATACTTTGTAAAAAAATTATTACCAGTGATATATTATTTCCAGTTATTTGAAAAAAAATATTACCAGCAATAAAAATTTTCGGCATTAAATAACTCATTGAGGTTGATATGCCGTATAACAAACCAAACCAAACCTAACTATTGTAATTTCATGAAATAAAAATTATTACCTATGGAATTTTAAGTGTTTGATATTCATTAATTAATAATTATATATATATACACACACATATATATATATATATATATATATATATATATATATATATATATATATATAGAGAGAGAGAGAGAGAGAGAGATGTTAAATAATGAATGTGTGTAATAAAAAGATATGTTTCACAGTTGCAAATCAAAATCAGATAAAATGGCTGAAAAACTAACAAATATTGTTATGGACAAAGGTGCTGAGTGTTGAGAGTAGAAAGATGTTTGGTAAAAAAATAAAAGAATTAGATGGACAGAAAGTAGAAGCAGACTATGGAAAAATAAAACAGGAAGAGAAAGAAAATAAAAGATGAAGAGAAGATAAAAGAACAGAAAGTTAAAGAACACAAAGACAATAAATAAAACTATTAGGTTGGTGCAAAAATAATGACGTAATTATGTCGTTTTTTGACGTATTTTTTAACGTCAAAAAACGACATTATTACGTCATTATTTTTGCACCAACCTAATAATATTTGAACAGCAAAAACATATGAAAAAAGCTTGTATATAAATTTGAAAGTATCTTGTTCGTTTCCAGTGGTAGAAAAATTTTTTTTTTAATCTGGAAGGGAGAAATGGCCATAGAATAAAAAAAAAAACTTAATTCTTTTCATCATTGTGGAAAATGTTTCTAAAATCTACTCTAAAAGTATCAATATATTGTCTATGAATATGTTAATAAGTATCTTAAGAAAACAAAATATTTTCTTGAATAGTGACTATATTTGAATGGCTTTAATTTCAAAAATGATTGTCAAGAAGTCAGCTAAAACTGTATTCCCAGATCTGAATAAAAATAACTTGTGATATTTATTTTCTCAGAAAACAATTATATATATATTATATTTATGATAAATATATTCAAACAGCATGAATTTATTTAAACAGATTTAAAGTAAAACCAACAACATCTGTCTATTTAAATATTTAAATATATATTGTATTTTTCAAACTTTTGAATAAATTGTTATGCATCCAAATCAAAACTGTGGATGAATTGTCCAAAGGCCATGTTTTTGTTCTGTTTTCTCCACATAATTTTGACTGGGCACTTCAAAGTGGTGTAATGGTTAACAAGCTTTTCTTGGAGAAATGGCTATAGAATAAAAAAATCTTAATTCTTTTCATTCTTGTGGAAAATGTTTCTAAAATTTACTCTAAAAGTATCAATATATTATCTAGGAATATGCTAATAAGAATGTTAAGAAAACAAAATATTTTCTTGAATAGTGACTATATTTGAATGGATTTAATTTCAAAAATGATTGTCGAGAAGTCAGTTAAAACTGTATTCCCAGATCTGAATGAAAATAACTTGTGATATTTATTTTCTCAGAAAACAATTATTAATACTGTCAATATTCTTATAAAACATTATAAGCATTATATGAAACATTGTAAGTATTAACGACAAAAAGATAACGAGAAAGCAAATAATGCAAAGATCATTATTCATTATCAATCTCAAAATGTAATTCATCAGAGCATTGGATTTTCTTTTCTCAATATTTTGTTATTTTAACATTGGATATATTTAATTTTTTTTTCTTTTTCTATCTTCTACACTCACAAATAATTGTAACAATACTCCAAATGACAAAGATGCCAAACATTTATCCTCCCCAAGGACACCAACATCAAGAAAAACTAATGAAATATGTTTAGTCTTTTATTTTCTGCTACAGAAGTATTCTTGCAAATCAAGAATAATTAAAAGGCAATATGACAGGCTAACCAGTGTCTCTTCTTCTTCCCCAACTTTTAGACTTGCAATATATACAAGGATTTGCTCAGCTTACCATGAAGTACTTCTAGCAAGTTGTTGCATGCACCATTACTATGTTAGAATGTTTGATCCTTACTGAGCATGCCACCTCACTTTATTAACACCAGCACTCATTGTGCACTATTATATATTATAATTATTTAAAAAAAAAAAAGATTCTTTTGCTACATAAGAGTTCTCATGTTTCAAAAACAAGAGCCAAAAACCTCAATATAATTATTGAAATTAAATTGATGAAATTAATTCAATTTAATTTCAATAATTATATTGAGGTTTTTGGCTCTTGTTTTTGAAACATGACAACTCTTATGTAGCAAAGGAATCATATTTTTTAATAAATAATTATAATTTAAGCTCTACTTCTGTATGGAGCACTGTTTTTTAAAAATAAAAACAAAAATACTAAAGTATTCATGTACAGTCCGGATGAAGAGATAACTTTTGAGAAATATTATAAAAAATATATGGACGTGTATAACGAAGACTGCCAATTGTGGTCTGAAGGAAAGAAGGTTAGACTTCTTTTAAGCAAGTTAGGAACTGCTGAGCATAACAAATTGGTAAACTACATTTTACCAAAAAAAAACTAGTGAGTTGACATTTACCGAGGCAGTAAATATATTAAGTGAATTATTTAGTAAAAAAGACATCTTTGTTTCACAAGAGGTGGAAATGTTTGAATCTGATGAAAGATGATGAACAAGACTATATAACGTACGCAGCCAATGTGAATAAGCATTGTGAAGAATTCAAGCTAGCAGAGCTGACAATTTTAAGTGCTTAGTGTTTGTTCAAGGGCTGGTATTGGAAAGAGACACAGAGTTGAGAAAATTAGTGCTGTCAAAATTAGAAAACGAACCAAGGATTTCGATATAGAAGTTGGCAGAAGACTGCACAAGATATGTTAGCGTAAAGAAAGATTCAAAAAAGATAGAACAGTCTAGTGTTTTGCATGTAAGGAAAATGCGCTACAAAGAAGAAAGTCAGTCTACCAAAAAGAATTCGAAAATTGCGGATTATCAAACAAAAAGTGAAATACCAGAGAAAAATAAACAAAAACTCCCGAAGCCATGTTTTGCTTGCGGTGAACTTCACTGGTACAGATATTGCAATTTTAGGAATAAAAAATGTTTCAACTGTAAAAGAGTGGATCATAAAAGCTCGCACTGCAGGTCAAAAAATAAAGACAATAAAATAAGAAAATTAAAGTCTGATGAGGTGAATGATGGAATAACCAGAAAATTTGTTACCGTTGAAATAAGTAATAAAAAAATAAAAATGCAACTCGACACTGGTTCCGACCTATCTATCATAAATTTGCATACGTGGAAGAAGTTGGGGAAACCAACTTTAATGAAAACAAATAAAATCGCGAGGTGAGTGACGGGAGAAAAAATACAATTTATTGGCGAATTTGTTACAAACGTCACGTTAAATAAATAAAAAAGCGTGAAAAGCTAAACTATTTGTCATAGAAAATACCACGAACTTACTTGTTACGGATTGGATAACAGAATTCCAATTATGGAATCTACCAATAAATTCTTTCTGTTACAAGGTAGATTTTTTTTAAACTATGAAGCCCAAAAATTAGTAAAGAAACTTAAGGGAACTTTTCCCACTGTTTTTTCTCAAGGTTTGGGAACGTGTACCAAGATAGAGGCAAAATTCCAGCTGAAAGAAAACGCTCAGGCGATTTTCAAAAAGAAAAGGAATGTGCTGTTTGCTTCAATTGAACAGATAGATAAAGAATTGGACAGATTAGAGAAAACTGGTGTATTTAAAAAAGGTTGAATGGGTAACACCGACAATATATGTGAAAAACAAGCTCCAGAAAGTAAAAATGAAGCCAACACGAGAAAAACTTGAGAGTGAGTTACCCGCAACCAAGGACATGCAGTATTATTAAATGATTTAAGTCAACTGAAGTCATCACAGAAAACGTTAAGAAGCACAAGATCAACAAAAGGAAAACTATAGGCTGAACAAATAGAACCACAAGAAGAACCTACAGAAACTGTGACGCCATCCTTAAGAAGCTCAAAGCAGAAGGTTGTTTCTGGTAACATTATGGAGGTATAAAAAAAAATATAGAAAAGCGGATTGGCTATATGATGTACTTGGTGAAAGGTAAAAAATTCATGTACAGTAACCAGATCAGACAACATTTTTCAGACGTGGTTGACAGCGGTCCTGCGGAAAAAACACCGATGGAGGTGATTTTCAATACACTTAATCTTACAATGCATGCAAAAATTTTACCTAAGGTACGTTGATCCAGAAGAAAAAAGAAAGGCAACTGATCATTTAAAAGTGGATAAAAAAGACATAGGAAATATGCTACGACATTGCTAAAAAAAAAAAATGAATTTTTTTTTTTGTTGTTTTTTCTTCATATTTTCTGTAAAAAATGAAAAATAATGAAAACTGTTTACTCCTACGGAGTAAAGTTTTAGGGGAGGATGTTATAGTGGAACACACCTATTCTATAGTTAATAGACTCTTCCACCTATAATAAGTAGGAGTAGTAAGAGTAACAAGTGAGTCAGCAGTGAGTTGGTCAGTCAGTCGATGTCGGACGACCGTTAGTCGGATATTAAAGTATCAGCCACCACAACTAGAATATTGTTAGAATATTGTAGAATATTGGTTAGCTTGCCAGTGGTCTAACACACAAGTAGGCAAGTGTAGCCAAAGCTAATCACTCTAGAGTCATTTCATAGAGAAATATATGGGTGAATAAAGACCACTCATATAAATGTATTGGGCAGGTCCATTCTAGCAAAATGGACCAACCTAACTGGTGTATTAGGCACCCTCCTATAAAATGAAGTAAAATTAGCTGGCTTGCTTTACAAGGAAACAGAAGAAGGCAGCCATGTTGGCAGGTAAGTCACTTGACTTCTACAATTACTGCATCATTACCTACCATATCAAGTTCCTAATGTTTTGTATGTCGAACCTATTTTAGGACCGACTTAGTACAAATACAAGCCTCCACTGTGAAACCACTACATAACAATATTATAAAGGCCTCAATGAAAAAATATGAGGCATATATAAAAGGGAACAAATTACTGACCATCCCAGAGGCAATTGATGCTGTGAAGACAAGGATGATCTCTCTGCTGACAATCAACATAGAGAGATGATGAAAGAGGCCTTGAAAAGCCTCAGGATAGGCCCAAAAATCCTAACCAGAAGGATGAATGACTTGTGGGACATCTTGTTGGCTACAGAAGAAGAGACAAAGAAGTTGGCGGGAAGCGCCCTGCAACTAAGTCTGTCCACCAGCAAACTGAGAATTTAAGGATGAGAAGGACAAAAGTGATTGTCCATGGAGTCCCTGTGGATATCAACGGTGATAGACTAGGGGCCGTTTTTGCGCAGTACGGTGCAGTGGAGGAGGTCTCGTCAACAATGAGCAAAGCAGGGATGGACACTGGGGTCTTTGTTCTTGAGGCCACCATAACAAGAAAAAATTTTGGGGAGATCCCCAACACATTAGTGTGCCATGGTGGTAGAAGAATGTCGCCCTTACTGTTGGTCCTGTGGAGCAATAGGATGCAAGGCAAAAGTATGTCCAGGCAAGAAGGTGTTGTCTCGGTCCAGCCAAGCAACAGCAGCAGCAGAGCAGTGGAAGCAGCGGTAATCTCCAGTGAGGGTCCTGCCAGGAGATGGAAGGATGTAAGGAAAGAAGGGACGAAAGATGCCAAGCCTTGCTCCCCAGCAGAAGGTCCTACAGCAACCTCTACCCAAGAAGCGGCTGAAAAAGCAGCAGCAGCTGCTGCCTCAGCCCCCAAAAGGGCAGCATCAAGAAATAGAGGAGTGACAACAACACCAGCTTAAGGCAAAAAAAACAAGACCAGCAACAGAAACAATAACAGAAACAAAACAGTGTGCTGAGTCAAACATGGGGGTGGACAAAATGCTTCCACCAGGGTCCTCCACATTGAAGAGGGGAAGGAATGAGCATAGAAGGACATGGACACAAAGAAGGAGAAATAGGTTAAACAAGGCAGGAAAGAAAGGGACATAGAAAGAGCCAGGACCCAATCCGTCCCTGCAGCCCCAGCTGAAAGTGAAAAAAATATCCACAAAACAAGGAGCCTTTCCCCTTCACCTACACAGGCTCCGCTTCCCACTCCCTTCACATCATCCCTTGGTTCAACTTCTACACTCTCTCCTACCTCCACTTCTTCCCCGCCCCACCCTGCCAGGGAGAAGAAAAAGAAAAAAATATTTTCCACGACCAGAAGATATCAGTAGAGTGACCAGACTGGAATGGGAGAAGGACTGATCCAACCAAAAAAAATCCCTTCTAGGCCCCTTATTTAAACTTACCACTATTGATGGAAAGTCAGTAGATGATCCCCGTAATTTCCACAAGCCGCAAGCGTCATTATGTTTATAAGGGACACTGGGAGATTCCTCAGAGTGTGGTACCACTTGGATGAAGTGAAGGACGCTTGTTAGTGACGGGATTGCCTGTACTGAAAAAGATGGCTAAATTTTGTTCAGGGAAGGTCCCGGTAATTCTCCACCCTTCGTTATATAGGGCAGTAAAGCTAACATATCCCATGGATGTTGGCGGTATTGTCCTAGATGGACGGATGATGTGTTAGATGGGGAGCCTAGGATAATCCATCAGATTTCTGTCCGGTATGTGAATATGGCTTTTGATTTCTCTTTTTCAGGCCTAAATCATGCCTATTAAGATAGCCAGCCTGAATGTGAATGGCTTGAGGAATTAAAGTAAGGGTGCCTGCCTTCTCTATGACCTCTTCTCGTTCAGTGTAGATATTGCTGCGATCTAGGAAATGCACTTTGTTTGCAACATAGATGCCTGTGTACTGTCTAACGACTTTGTCGTCTATTCAGCATATGGGGACTGACTGGCCAGAGGTGCATTTTTGCTGGTTAAGCATAATCTGGACGTGAGGGTGGACCTTGTTCATGTCGATGCCGAGGGCTGGTTGATCGTGGCCGATATTGCCATGAAATGTGATTCATTTCGGATCATTGCAGTTTATGCACCCAATAACTGGTCTTGTCTTGTTTTTTCGGCAGCTGTTCCTGATGGATTCAACATGTCTAGTCAATTGTGGACTGGAATGCTGTCCTCTGGACCCCAAGATAGACAGGAGGCAGGAGCTAGTGAGAAGGTGGGCAATTGTAGCTTGGTTAATCTGATCAGTGAGTTTGGTCTCATTGATAGATACCAGGTCGATCACCCAGAGGGAGAGATGTGGATGTGGGCTTCTTTAATATTACTTGTAGCAGTTTTTATTGCTTCTGACATATCCTCTTTGCTTGAATATTGCTTTCCATTCTCCCTCTCATTTCATCTAATGATGAAACACAATTTTTCTATTAGATTCATATTTAGAGAGACTGATGGGGTCTTTCCATTATTTTGATGTCTTTGAAATATTCTTTTTGACAAAGTGAGCAAAAGCCCATTTTGTAGAATGTGAAGAAGCATTATATTACATAAATATATTGAGCAGCATAAAGTTTTTTAGTTGTGACCTGTATCACTCAGGAAACATTTTGTACCAGAATAATTCTCTGCATTTGTCTTAATACCATCATCAACTTTGAAGTGACTAATAATTTCACTACCTACAAAACAAACACAAAATATTATTTCAACTTCTCTGTTGGTGCAGAGAAGGAAAACTCTGAATTCAAAACCTGCAGAGAGTTGTTTGGGGACCTTGTGGCACATTATGTGCACCAGTTCTCTGTCTTTGGTTATTCCAAAAAGAGTGTGGTTGGTTTTGCAAAAATCTTCACTACTAAAATCAAAATATATATACGGGTAGTCTGGCTGTTGGTTCTTAGAACTGAACTGTGTTTGGTTAGGAACGTTAAATTACTGTTTTTAAACTACAAACTTCCCATGATTTTTCTTACATGCTCATATCTGCTCAAAGTGTATCTCAACATAAACAAATGACAATATATTATGATATGGACAATTATTTTAATATATTTTTTGTTTATACATTATTTTTATAGGTACAAAGTAATTTAACCTTGCTAACCACACGCTTCCTCTGTAGCTAAATGGTATAGCATGTCAGGCTATATGACAGTTCTGTGTAGGATACAGGTTTGATTTTCGTCAGAGGACATATTTTCTATGAAATTTCTTGGACATTCAGGCTGGTAAATGTTGTTAATACTGTTTATTTATTATAAACAGAGCATTTACTTAAATATTTGTATCTATAAAAATAATGTATATATATATATATAATGTTCGCTTTCTGACTATGAGATCTGGGTTCAAATCTCACCATGGTCGAATTTGTCAGGAAGGAGCCTTCCTGATGTTATTGGAATGGATTGAGAGTGCCAGCGTATGGCACATTTGGAAAGTGCCTGAAAACCATACCACAGGTTGACCCAAGCCTTGTGAGCGAAATTGGGTAGATGTAAGTCTTTGCTAGCACATAGCCATAAGTCATCATGGCCGAGGGCTTAAGCGTGGTGGCCTTGTTCAAATTGATTTAGATTTTTATACAATTTCTCATGTGATTTAATAATTTTTTTTTCTTTTCAGATGATAAATTATATAAAAACTGTCTGATTGTTCTTTTTATCCGAGCGCTTTTGGATATGCATTTAGCCATTTTCAAGGTTGAAATATATTAACTGGTAACAAGAATTATTAGATCACATGAGAAATTGTATAAAAAATTAAATCAAAGCACTTTGTCCGTCATATTCAATAAAATGTGCCTATATATATATATATATATATATATATATATATATATATGGAGAGAGAGAGAGAGTAAATAGAAATAAAGTTGTAGTTAACAGTTTAGTCAAATAAGTGCTTATTACTGCAATGAGTTTGGTCTTAACTGTGTGTTCAGTATTTGATTTTTGTTTTGTTCTGCTTTGTTGATATTTATCAAAATACCTTAATTTGTAACATTCTTACTAGGATATTTTTTGCTCCGTTTGAATCTGACTGAAAACAAATATAAATCTTAGAGACAGATATGCAAAGGGAATGGTTCTGATCTGGCATCTTGTCTACAGTCACTTTCTCACAGATGTGTCATCGCTTTCCCCATACTTTCACAGTAACTGCTCCTATGAGCTACTCTCGCCGGTTCCCAAACTGCATAAATTTAAGTGTGCTACTAGGTTGGTATCTCAGTCCCACCTTTTACTGTCAAAACTGTTAAATGCAGCCGTCTCTTCTAATCCAATAGCTTCATGTCTTGCACTTCTGGTCTGAGGAACTCCCTTCCTCTTACTTGCTTCTCTGATAGCTATAATTTTCAATTATTCAAATGCAATATCAATTGACATCTTCAGATGCCTTGATCTAATTCCCCGTCCTTCTCTTCATCCTTTTGTCTATCACATCTCTTTACTCTTGCTCCCACTCTCTGTAACTCCTTACATGCTAGTGGCACTTTGCCTTGCTTGGGGTGAAATGCTAAAAAAAAAAAAAAAAAAAAAATCTGAAACCAGACATTCAAAATTTGTTTGATTTGAGCTTAATGTATAAAATGTTCTGTTGTAGAAAGTAAATATTTTGTATTCTTGAATAATCTCAATCTACACAAAACTTTGTAATAATTGATTTTGTTATTTGTTAGACCAAACTAATTGTAATCTGTAATAAAAGAATTTACTTTCAATGGCTTGCATGGCTGCGAATACATCATAGCAGGTGTTCTGTTTCAAATGATTTCCAGATGACTTTGAAAGTAATAAATTGGCAAATGTCTTCACAAAAACATTTGATTATTTCTATGTGAATCTATTTAAGCATCATTTCTTTTTTTAAATATGATAGTTATTTATTAATGTCTGTTTTAAGAAGTCATAAACATTTGTTTCTTAATCATAAGAACTGATTAATTTATGAAATGTCTTTATAAGTGTTATTAGTAATTGCCTGAAGTCTTCAAGTATTTAATGACAACCACATTATTTTATTGAGATGGACATAAACAAACTAATTGATCCGTTTGATTTTTATGAAATAATTATATTTGAGATATAGATATCTACTGAGAGAATATGAAATAACTGACGATTTATCACTGATATCTGTTTAATGTAGGAAAAAAGTAACTTGTCTATCAAAGAAAGAAATCTCATTAACAATGTAGCAAAGAGGAAAGAAAAAAGAAGAAATGAAAATGAAAGAGAAGAGGAGAAAGGAAAGAAGGAAAATATACAAAAAGAAAAAAAGTGAGAAAGAAAGTAAAAGAGAAAAAGAAAGAGAAAGCATTAAATGTGAGAAATGAGAAGGAAGAGGAAAAAAAAGTAGAACAGAGAGAGAAAAAAGAAAGAAGAAATAATGAATGTGAAGGTTGTGGAAGAAGAGAGGCAAAGACAAAGAGAACACAACTGGGTTAGCTTTCTTCTTTCCCCAAAGACCATATTTATTTTTTCCTTTCCCTCTCCCTTAGCAAGAGAGCCTCTTGATTTTGTCTAAGGACAGAATACAGTGGCCTCCTCTTTTTTGAGGGTTGGACGGGCCCAACTAACATTAGTTATTGTTTAGTTTGTTTTGATATTTTAGTTTCTTTTCAAGTTCATCCCCAGCCTCACTCATCGGTTATAATGTACAAATTTTATCTATACTATTGTATAATCATAAAATTTTTATTTCATGGCGTGTTTTTTGTAGGTCCCCCTGAGTGTATGGAGTATTAAATGAAAAAGAACAAGTTCTTTTGGTGAATGTGCAAAATTGTAATGCGTGAATGGGTTGTGAATCAGATTAGCGAGGTATAAGATATCACCAGGTATAAGACAACCAACCTCACCCCAATACTCCCCTTTTTCAGCCTTGTGCCACAATTGTATATTTTATACAACAAATCCTGAGAAGAAAGATGAAATTGATATTGGTTTAATATTCTGTGTTCTTTGTTCTTTTGTAAAACATTTAACAGAAAAAATACTTCCTTTTCTATAGAAAGTGAAAAATATTGATAAACTTTAGTATTCAAAAGTTTTTGTAATGTTTGCTCTGATAAGTTCATGATCTATTCAAACTGCTCATTATAGCTAGAAAGCAAATTAAATATTGTCAGATATTCTCCACTCAGCAACAACAAATCTTTATAAAATCAAATCTACTTACCTTTTCATACCATAGAAGAAATCTGAAAGAGAAAATATTATAAGTTTTATGCATTTTTCATATATATATATGAATATATATTCATATATATATATATATATATATATATATATATATATATATATATATATATATGAATATATATATATATGAATGACGTTTTCTTCCCAAAGGTTTCTTATTTCATTTTATCTGAAGATTATTTAAAAGTACAATTAATTTTTTACCTTTAAGAAATTGAATGAAAATTTATTTATGTGGTTATTTTTGAAAGCAGAATTTTAGCCTCTATTAAATCCTTTTAGCTCTTTTAGCCTCCATCAATCATTTTAGCCTCCATCAAATTCTTTTAGCTTCCATCAAATCCTTTTAGCCTCCATCAAATCCTTTTAGCTCTTTTAGCCTCCACCAAATCATTTTAGCTCTATTAGCCTCCATCAAATCCTTTTAGCCGCCATCAAATCCTTTTAGCTCTTTTAGCCTCCATCAAATCATTTTAGCTCTATTAGCCTCCATCAAATCCTTTCAGCTCTTTTAGCCTCCATACAAATCCTTTTAGCTCTTTTAGCCTCCATCAAATCCTTTTAGCTCTTTTAGCCTCCATACAAATCCTTTTAGCCTCCATCAAATCATTTTAGCTCTTTTAGCCTCCATCAAATCCTTTTAGCCTCCATCAAATCCTTTTAGCTCTTTTAGCCTCCATAAATTCCTGTCTTTTTTTTTTATGTATAATCCATTGGAAGAAACAGTATTGCATGAAAATTCTTCCATTTTTGTTTAATAAATGTTGTAATAATTTTTAAAGATAATCACAGAACTTTAAATATTTTTTTTGCTATATTTGCTGCCATTAAAGTCACACTTATTTTTTTTAAATCCTCCAAATTTACCCTGCATCTTATACACTGGTCTTTGTGTTTGGGAAAGCCCTAGAGGAGAGGCTATTTGTGCATGACAAACACCTAAATACCCATGTGTAATACACTTACCTCCTGATGATTCCAAAATGAAATATGTACAATTATATATATGACTAAATTATCATTACAAATCAGAACAATGTCAAAATATATAAACAAAAACACCTACGCACAAGTGCTATAGTTACAGTCCGAAATCTTAGGGAAATATGACATTTTCTTATTAATTATGATAATTGTCATAGGTCCTTACATATAACTACAGAATGAACTCTTCTTAACATTATGTATACTACACCTCTCAAGAGAGAGGGACGAATCGAGTCGAACTGATAGTAGTTCGCTCCAAATCAGACTGACAGTCATACTAACACCTTCCACATCTTGTATTATTATTTCATGTAATATACCTTTGTTATTTCTACTCTTGTGTTTGTGTTGTTCTTCCTTGGTTTTAACGTGGACTATAACAATAATATAATTAACAATATGCTGTTCATGATATGAGTTATTAAGGACAAATAAAAGAAATTTAAACAATTGAAATCAATGTAATTTTTTTAACTTTAAACCAAACTTGATAAAATTTGCATTTGGAGACATTTTTTTTTGTAATGTAAATTTTTGGTTTGGTTTGGTTTGTTTTGTTTTACAGCTTATCAACCTCAATTGGTTATAAATTGCCAACAATTTTTATTGCTGGTAATATTTTTTCTTAAAAAATGTATCACTGGTAATTTTTTTTTCAAAAATGTATAGCTGGTAATATTTTTTTTTCAAAAATTTTATTGCTGGTAATAATAAGTATTTCTGATATTAAAACCTATTTTTACACATTCATAGTGTTTTGACTCCAGTTTGGAGGGATTACTTATTTGCCCATAGCTGGGACCCTAACAGGTGCTACCACCCTGGGTCATGGTGGACCTGGGAACACCAGCAATTAAGAGGTGTTTCCACGTTCCTCAAATCCTCCTGATCAGAAACCTTGCTGTTGGATGTAGTTTATCGTCTTACCAAGGACGCTGTAAATTTTTGCAGCAACAAGACTTTGTGAATTATTTAAAATATGAAACCAGGTAAAATTATGATAATTATGACAATGATTTTGTTAAAATTAACTATTTTTATGTTTCATTTAAAAACAAAATTTATCTAAGAATATGAGAAAATTGATAAAAATGGTTGGTTAGAAATCAGATATTTTACTGAAAAATGCTTTGTTTGTGCCGAAAAAAAATGAAGTTTTGTTGCCGCAAATTCTCTCTTAGAATTGCCAAAATATGAGGTCATTAAAAAAAAAATTGAAAATCCTATTTCTTTCCTGTTGCTATAATGGTTGTTTGCTTTAAACAAAAGAAATGCCTGTCAAGGCTCTGAGAAGGTTAGGCCCAAGAGCCAGACTTGATGGGAAGAATTCAAAATAGCAGTTTGCAAGAGAAGCAAAGAAATGCACAATTTTAATGAGGTAAATTAGACCCAGCTCCAATGCAGAAAACAGGAAATTAATTGCAATTGGAGAAGAGAAAAAGATTTAATGATTCAAGATGAGCAATTAGCAAACAATATCAATTGTCATCATCATCATCATCACTGTCACCACCACCACCACTACCACCACCATCATCATCATTATTTGAAAAATAATGGCAGATTTTAAACTCTTTTTTTTTAAATATTCATAGCAGCGCAAATACAAAGCATAATTTACAAAGTTGCATATAAGGGAGAATTGAGATTTCTTGGCTTGAACTGCTTGCCAAAATCTGACCAAATGAGCAGACATCAGAATTTTGGATTGATTCACTTCTTGCAGAGGCTGAGTACTTTTCAGCACATTCATAGTTTTCAGCTGAAACACTGTTTTTTTCAATTGTCTGATGAAATATCTTAAAAGGAAACTAAATTCAACACTAAACAATAATAAATGAAAATTCAGAAAGCAAAAATTTACATATAACAATATTTATAGTAATAACAAGTATATATATATATATATATATATATATATATATATATATATATATATATATATTTATTTTGTCATTCACAGACAGTATTGCTTCGATGTATCATAGCTTCTCAGTACAACTAGACATCCGAATGCTTCAAGCCAGGATTGAAAACCAACCGATTTAGTGTCAGTCAGAGCTTCTACCACTGAGCTATTTTCACTTGGTAGAGTTACACAGCTAAATCTAGCGTATTGGTTTTACGAATATAAACAAATGCCAATCAGCTGAAGTGCTCCATTCATTTTTACTGAAGAGTTTTGCATTAGCACAGATGGCTGTTGTTTATAGAATTAGCTTATCACTCAACAGTGCTCAATTGAAATATATTTTCAAGAACTAAATTATGTCATTCGCAGACAGTACTGTTTCGCTGTATCACAGCTCCTTAGTGTGACTAGACATCCGATCTATGGAGGCACAGTGGAGTAATGGATAGCAGTTCAGATTGAGGAATCGGAGAGCTGAGTTTAAATTCCAGTCGAATCCATTACATTCACTCATGTGCTAATAACCTGGGGAAAGGAATTAATCCCTTCTTCTCCCTGACAGCTAAGGGTAAATAGAACAGACTGGGTTCTATTGCCTTGGATGGCAACTGGTCTAGGAGAAGGACAACTCTGAATTCAAAACCCGCAGAGGGCTGTTTGGGGAACTTGTGGCACACGGTGCACAAGATCTCTGTATTCAGCCCTGCAAAAAGTGTGGTTGGTTCTGCAGAAGGCCTTCACCACTATAATCAAATCATATGTACAGGCGTCTGGCTGTCAGTTCCTAGGAACTGAGTTGTTTGACTCTCATACATCAATAAACGACGGGAGAGTCCAGTATACATATATATATATATATATATATGTATATATCCTATCACTAAATTACAATAGTTATCTAGTTTAACATGATTACCAGATTCTGTTTATATATGTGTTATTGTGCTGAATGGTGATATTTTATCAGTTCTTATAATGGAATTGGCTTTTCCAAGAAAAGACTCAACTTTATCATTATCATTTATCATTATTAGATGACCCACCCAGGTTTACCACAAAAAAAAAAAAAATAAATATAATCCCTTGTTGGTCTGGGATCCAGCCTTCCCTGTGCACAAAAGTTGTGAACCAAGATGAGTACATGACAGGACCTCAAAAATCTGTTCCTGAACTATAACCTCCTTGACAGTTACACAGCTTACCCTCAATGACATTTTCAAGACTGATATACAAGTAAGTAAAATCTAAAGAAAAAAAAGATAATACACTAAAAATATTTTTAACACAATAGACCAATCAAAAGATCTTAATACTTACTGTCGTGTCATAGACAAAACAGACCTGTCCTATTTTTCACAGAGTCAAGCAACTACTAATAAATCAGTTATCTCTTGGTATGGAGGTAGATAAAATATAAAAATAAAATTCTATGTCACAGACTAGAAGGCATCATAACAATATGGCGTTGCCGATAGGATCTCTAATACCGTTGGATAAGCTGGACTTTGTGGAAACAAGGATTCATTGTTTTTCTGCCCAGGAATGGGTTAAGAACTTAAAAGACCATAAACTTGCAGGAGGAGGGAATGAGATTACAGATCTCTTTTTGGCTTTGGCAGGATATGAAGACATGAGAAAGATCTATCTCAGGCGTATCCCAGAGAATTAGAGGATTTGACCGTTTCACAAATTTCAGACATTATAAAGAGAAATTTGCAACTGAAAAAGAAGTTGGTTATTGCTGCGAGAACAAAGTTTCTTGCAAGCAAACAAGATTTCTGGGAATGAATGGGTAGATGCAAATTAAAGAAAAGTTGGTTTAAACTAAGACAGTTCAATGGCTCTTTCATCAAAACGTTATGTTTTGAAGGACATTTTGAGACCAACACACTCTTTGAAATTATTTCGATCACAGTAGTGAAATGTGAAAAATATCATAGACTCATGGGAATAGATGTTTTGAAAGTAGATGCAACCAAATTAATTAGTAGGGTAAAGTTGGAATGTAATGACATGGGGATGTGAAGACAATACAAAGTGAGTATTCAGTTAAAAGAAAATAGTCATTTCCTCTTACTTGGTGTCTTGCAGACTGTCCATTTACATGCTAACTTTTGTAGTTGCTAAACTAAAAAAATTGAATGGTATAACTTTTCCTATATAAGTAAAGACAGAGTAATGTCATCCTAATCCCTGGCAATGAATGGGCAGATGCAAATTAAAGAAAAGTTGGCTTAAACTAAGACAGTTTGATGGGTCTTTCATCAAAACATTAGGTTGTTTTGAAGGAATTATTGAGACTAACACACACTTCAAAATTATTCTCATCAAAATTATTATTCAGGTGGTTGGAATATTGAAATGAATTCTTTATTTTGCTCATTGGGGTAGACTGACATCCATTAAACATGGCACGTGGAACTATAACAGTCTATCCCAGTGAGCGAAATAAAGGGTTCAGTTTGGCATTCCAACCACCTGAAGAAGGCTGGAGTGTACAACGGCCGAAATGTTGTAATAAATATGGCTACAAAGATGAGGACAATAGTCTGAATAATGTAAATAGGGTAAATAAATACAAATTGATGAAAAATTTAAAGAGGTCACTACAATGGTGTAAAAACAGCAAGGGCTATTTTTCAAAGAGCCATTGAAAATGTAAACTGGTTATGTTAAGAATACAATCATCTATCAAGATGATAGATGTATTGATGCTACCAGTAGAACAGGGTTAAAACAAAAACGGATTATGTTTTAAAGAAATTAAAAAATTATGTGATGACCATAATCAAGGATAAATGCGATTTAAATTTAATTGGAATACCAGATTTTCAAAGATGGAATTTCACCAGACACAAATCTGATAAAGAAAATAGCAAAGGTATCTAAAGCTACAAATAAAAAAGAATTGGAATCTTTTATAGGGTTAGCTAATTTTTGCAGCAAATATTTGCCAAAGTCTAGTGAATTGACAGAACACTTTTCAGAGTTCTGAAAAAAGAACTGAATTTAATCGACTCAATGACAGAAGAAAGTAATTGAAAATTTAAAGAAAGAACTTATAAAAAAACCTATTGTAAAAATTTTTGATTCTAAAAAGGATGTGACTGTAATTACAGATGCAAGTAAATGTGACATATCAATGATTTTATCTCAAGAAGTTTATTCTATAATGTACCTTTTCTAGACGGTTAACGTCAGTCAAGGCTAGCTATTCAGATATTGTAAAAGAAGCATTAGTTACCATATGGAGCACACATAAAGCTTGACATTTTTTATTAGGTAGTTTCTGCTTAGATATGACCTTAAAACTTTAGAGTTTATTTTTAACCCCAGAAAAGAGTTACCTAAAGTTACATCTAGGATTTTAAGATGGGCCATAAAGCTCATAGCCTTTAACTTCAACATCGAATATGTGAAAGGAAACATTATTCCATATGTAGATGCTCTATCAAGACTAAAGTTCAACAATGAACGATTAGAAAGATCAGACAATTCAGAAGATAAAATATTGCACTGGATTGAAACAGATGCATTACCCTTAGATTGTTTGCATTTGAAACTTTACAGGATTTGGTATTAAGCAAGATTGTGTGTAGAATAAAAAGAAACAGAGTGATTGTTCTAAGGCGGAGAAAGTTTATAAAGAGATAAGGCACAGTTCTTATCTGCAATGGAGATTTTTAATATCATCAGAGAGATTAAGAAAAGATGTAATAAAATGTGTACACAATAATGTTCATTGTGGAATAACGTCAACACAGAGATGGTTAAAATTGGAAATGTAATGGCCTGAGTATTAACCTGATGTACAGAAATGCCCAAAATGTTTCGCCAAACTAAGATATATTCATAGTCTAAAGAAAAAGTTCCATGGGCCCACATTCATATGGATCATGTGCATGTTAAAGGCATGTGACTATTTTTAATTTTTGTTTGACTCATTCTCTGGATGGCCTGAAGTGGTTAGAGTTCAGAATAGGAAAGCAACCATGGTAAAGCAAATATGAGTAATATTTTCCAGAAATGGGATGCCAAAAATGTTAATCTCTGACAATGCACCAGAATTTTGTGATGAATCTTTGTGTTTCTGGTTAAAACAAACTGGATGCCTCCTTTATAAAACAGCACAATACCACCCACAATTGAAATTGCAGAAAGAATGATGCAGATAGTGAAAATGGAGTTGAAGGCATTTTCCCCATCCAAAGACACCATAAATTGGTATCTACTGAGACTATTACTGAGTTATAGAACTATTCCACATGTTGGTAGAATGCAAAGTCCCTCTGGATTGATGGAAAGACAAATTAGATCACCTATAACAATATCATATTCAATAAATGAGAAAATGTGGTACAAAAAAGACAGAGAATCAAATCCTGTAAAAAGAGACATAATACGGCTATAATAGCAACAAGTGGACAGAATTTATTGACTCATTCTGATCAAATAAGACTTAGAATTGATGATGGAAAAGTCAAGTTGGAAGATGAGGAGTAGCCTTAAAGGGAAGAAAACATGAGTTCTTCTGATGGAGAAAGCAAGCAGAGTTGTAATGAAACTATGAAGGATAGTTTGCACAAATCTGACATGGAATTGGAAGATCAGAATGAAAGTAATTCCAGATTTAGATCCCCAATAAAAAGAATCAGGTACCCACCCCAATAGAGAGAAATAAAATCTTGTACTATTGTTTGGAACAGTCACAGATCAATGAAGGGCATAAAACCTCTTTGTTTCTGGAAAGTGTAGTGAGATACACAAAATTGGCTGGCCCTATTTAGTATAGAGTCAAGTGACTACTAATAAATTAGTCATCTCTCGGTATGGAGATAGAACTCTATCATTATTTCTAAAAACAATAATCCTCCCAGGATTACCATATAAAAAACCTTCCCTGTACACAGAAGTTGTGAACCAAGATGAGTACATGACAGGACCTCAAAAATCAGTTCCTGAACTATAACCTCCTTGACATTTACACCAGCTTACCCTCAATGACATTTTCAAGACTGATATGCAAGTAAGTAAAACCTAAAGAAAAAAGATAATACACTAAAAAAATTTTTAATACAATACACCAATCAAAAGATCTTAATACTTACTGTAGTGACATAGACAAAATAGAATTGTCCTATTTTGCATAGAGTCAAGTAACTACTAATAAATCAGTTATCTCTTGGTACGGAGGTAGAACTTTTATGTTACAGACTAGAAAACCTCACAACATTTACATATACAGAAATATATTTGTATCTTTATTATTACCAAAGGATATATACAAAAAATAATGTCTGTTTTAACTCTGACTCCTGTTTTTGTCATCTGTTGTATGTTTTTCTTTTCACAATTCATTTCAGCAGTTCCTTTTTTTCTTCATCATTTATTTTCCTCTGTTACCATTTTGTTTCACAGGACCCAGTAACATGTTCCATCTATTTAACTACACCCCATCTTGTAACGTATGAGTTCCAGTAAGTTATATACTGAAAGTATTTGTCTTTCAGGATATTCTAGAATTGATGGGATTGCTTTGTAGACATTTTCAGGTTGGAATAAGATGAATAAAGAAAACTTACTTTTTTGTGTTAAGTTTACAACTTGTCAGTAATGACAACCAATTAGATTACACTGATTTAGAGAGCAGAAAATCACAACCTGTTCATTTATTTTAGCTGAAAAATAAAAAACCTTCCCTGTACACAAAAGTCTGTTGAGTTAATTTCTCAAATTCTGGTGTGGATTCCTGAAATCTGCATGACCAGGTTATATTTATTTTTAATATATATATATATATTAAATATAATTTAATAAACTATTCTGAATCTATCCATGTTCAAAACACCCAGGGAAATGTCAGATGAGAAAAATGGTGAATGTAGAATTGATTTAATTAATAAGTAGTTATATATATATATATATATATATATATATATATATATATATATATATATATATATATATATATATATATATATATATATATTAAAAATAAATGTAACCTGGGCCTGTCACTGGATCTAACTAACACCTTTATCCACTGTGCCATGTGTCCTTGGAGTAGACTGTTCTAGTTCCAGTGTGCCATGTTTAATGGATGTCAATTTATCAGTTATTTCTTATTAATTTCCCTCTCCAAGTTCTACACTGGGTATTGAACTCACACTCTTTGGGTCTTGTCACTGGATCTAACTAACACCTTTGTCCACTGTGCCATGTGTCCTTGAGGACCCAAAGATTGTGAGTTCAATACCCAGTTAAGGCAGTGGAGAATTTGGAGAGGGGAATTAACAGGAGATAACTGACAACTGACATCCATTAAACATGGCACATGGAACTAGAACTGTCTACCCCAGTGAGTGAAATAAAGTGTTCAGTTTGACATTCCAACCATCTGAAGAAGGTCGGAGTGTACAATGGCTGAAATGTTGTAATAAATATGGTGACAAAGATGAGGACAATAGTCTGAATAATGTAAATAGTGTAGATTGATAATCCTTTATCCAAAATTCTTGGGACCAGGATGAAGTGCTTTGGTTTTCAGATTTTTTTCAGGTTTTGGAATACAGGCCATTTAATTTGTATGTGCATTGAGGTGTAATGGATGGCCCAGAATGAGAAATCAAATTCCATTCAAGTTTGTTAGATTCATTTATGCACAAATACCCTTGAGAATTAATCTCTACTCCCCCTAGCTATGGGTTGAATAACAGGACAGATTGGGTTCTTTAGCCTTAGCTGGCAGCTAGTCTACTGTAGAAAGAAAGGGTAACCTATTGCAGGAAAAATCTTCTGCCTCATCAGTCATGTATTAAAAGATATATGATCATCCAAGCGTGTATCATGTGTGGCACTTAACTAACTGATGTTTGAAATGGGGCAGATTGGGAATCGAACCCAAGCATAAACATGATATCCATTTACATTCTATAACAGGTTATACATATACTCTGTAGCTAGTTTTATATAAATAACATATGCCCTAAAGTAGTTTTATATAAAATTTAATAAATTTTGTATATAGCATCTATAAAATGGGGCAACTTGGGAATGGAACCTAATCATAAACATGATATCCATTTACATATAACACAGCTTATCCCTTTAAGATTGTTTCATATTCATAACATATACCCTGAAAATAGTTTTATATAAATAACATTCTCTGAAAGTAGTTTTATATAAATAATGTATAACCTAAAATTAGTTTTACATAAATAGCATATACCCTAAAGTTAGTTTTATATAAATAGCATATACCCTAAAAATAGTTTTATATAAATAGCATATACCCTAAAAATAGTTTTATATAAATAACATATACTCTGAAAGTAGTTTTATATAAATAGAATATACCCTGAAATTAATTTTATATAAATAGCATATACCCTGAAAGTAGTTTTATATAAATAGCATATACCCTGAAAGTAGTTTTTTATAAATAGCATATACTCAGCAAGTAGTTTTATATGAATAGCATATACCCTAAAATTAGTTTTATATAAATAGCATATACCCTGAAAGGAGTTTTTTATAAATAGCATATACTCAGCAAGTAGTTTTATATAAATAGCATATACCCTGAAAGTAGTTTTATATAAATAGCATATACCCTAAAATTAATTTTACATAAATAGCATATACCATAGAATTAGTTTTATATAAATAGCATACACCCTGAAAGTAGTTTTATATAAATAGCATATACCCTGAAAGAAGTTTTATATAAATATCATATACCCTGAAAGTAGTTTTTTATAAATAGCATATACCCCGAAAGTAGTTTTATATAAATAGCATATAACTTAAAAATAGTTTTATATGAATAGGATATACCCTGAAAGTAGTTTTATATAAATAGCATATACCCTAAAATTAGTTTTATATAAATAGCATATACCCTGTATGTAGTTTTATATAAATAGCATATACCCTAAAATTAGTTTTATATAAATAGCATATACCCTGAAGGTAGTTTTATATAAAATTTAATAAATTTTGTGTCTATACAAATAAAGGTAATGGCATGAGTCATTTAATGCTTACACAGACTTTTAAATAGTGAAATTAAGATTTCACATTAAAATAATGCTTTGTACTTTCTGTACATGGAGAAAATACATGATCACTACTTACAAAAAATATATAAATGCAGGACTTTTTGATATTTTGCATAATAGCTTTACTGAGCATGAAGCACCTGGTAAATAATCTACAAATGAAGGTATTGCTGTGATGATCGCTAACAAAAAACAGGCACCAACGTGGGCTACATAGTTGGGCTAGGGAAACCCTACACAGGGCAGATGAGGTCACTTAGAACAGCTGCATATCACCTAGGAACCTTCCTAGTGCTTTTGGATATTTTCCATTTGTGGCAAATTGTGTCAGTACCTGAAAAACTTTTGGACATTGGAATTTTGGATAACCTGTAATAATAATAATACAACTGAAAAAGTATTGCTGTCATATATGGTCCAGTGCCCCAACCACTTACCTTGAGCTCCTTGATAAAATCCAAAGAAGAATCAGCAATATTATTGGTCTTGATCTGGCAGCTTGGGTTCAGTCACTTCCCCACTACTGTAAGGTTGCCTTTCTGTGTCTTTTCTATAAATACTTTCATGGTAATTTTTTGGATGAGCACTTTGCTATGGTACCTAGATGTTTTTTAACTTAAGTGCAGTACTAGGCTGGTGTGGAGCTCTCATCAATTTACAGTTGAACTGGCTAGATATAACCATAAATTCTATGCTAACAGTTTCTTTTCTCACACTACTCACTTATGGAACTTGCTTCTAGCTCCATGCTTTCCAGCCAATTTTAATCTGCAAAAATTTAAATGCAATGTAAGTTGTATCTATTGTCCTCCTGATTACTTTTTCATCTTTCTGCTCATTATTAATGTTTTTGTTCCTAATTCTTCCACACCCTGTAACCCCTTGTGTCTTAGTGGCTTTACTGCCTTGCATGCAGTGATTCTGACTAAAAAAAAATATATAGTCCCCACCAAAAGTATTGGAATGGCAAGGTTAATTCCTTTCTTTTTGTTGTTCATTGAAGACATTTGGGTTTAAGATTAAAAGATTAATATGAGACAAGAATTCAGAATTTCAGTTTTTATTTCCTGGTATTTACATTTAGATATGCTAAATAACTTAGGACATACCACCTTTTGTTTGAACTCATCCATTTTTGAAGTAAACAAAACTATTGAAACACATGACTGACAGGTGTTTCTTATTTTCTAGGTGTTGCCTTTTAGATTGATAGTTTAAATATTAAATAGCTCTGAATGATTACTCTTGGTTTTAGTTTTGGGTTTCACCTTTAAAGACTGCATTTCTTGTGAAAAAGGTAAACCAACATGAAGATGAGAAAGCTGTTTATGGGAGAAAAGCAGGTCATTTTGAAACTGAGAAAAGAAAGAAAATTGATCAAAGCCATTAGACAAACATTGGGTATAGCCAACAAAACAATTTGGAATGTCCTGAAAAAGAAAGAAACTATTGGTGCATTGAGCAACAGACATAGAACAGGTCGACCAAGATAAACAACAGTAGTTGATGACATAAACATTGTGAGAACTGTGAGGAAAAACCCCAAACAAACTTATGTCCCCACTCCATACTTTAACTTTTGGAAAAGAGTTAACACTTTTTTTTTAAATTCCCTTAAAAACCATTTAATCACCAGTTACTTACCATCGCCTGAAGAAGTACAATAAAAAGTTAATGGTCAGAGTTGAATCAGACCAGGAAACAGTAGTATTAAAAAGTGCTCAATGCACATGTGAAAAATTAAAAGTAAAAATAACATACAGATCTTTTAACTTCAAAAATCAGGAGTTCCTGATTTTTAAGGTATATATATATATATATATATTAATTATTATTAAGAAAAAGACAACTTTAAGGGTACATGATTATAATTTATTTCCTTACTTTAGAATTGAAATCTCGGTCTGAAGGAAATAAATTATAATCATGTACCCTTAAAGTTGTCTTTTTCTTAATAATAATTAATGTTTTCTCTGTTTTTATATCCTCTTTGGAATTATCTATATAGATTAACAAATAATATATATATATATATATATATATATATATATATATATATATATATATACTTACCATTTTGAACTTGTATTATACTGACCTAAACGTTAAATGTCTCATAGGTGGTTATACACTTCTTACTAGTGTGCAGGCTAAAGTCAAAGCTAGGATTTTGAATTCTGATTTTTAAGGTAGGTAGAACCATTCTTATTTAAAGGTTGTTGTAATACAATCTGCCTATATATATTCTCTCTCTCATCCATTTTGACCTAAAGGATTTAAAATCATCAGTGGAATTGAATTCATAAAATATATACAATAAACATTTAATGAAAACAGTTCCACAGGAAATTAGTTCCCAGATCCAAGATAAAGAACATTAGCCAAATCTGAGAAATAGTTGACGAACTTGTAGACCACTTGCTATAATATTAAATTTATTTCTCACTTGATACTCTATATTTATGTTTGTCTTTTGCCAGATGAAGCTTAGTAAATATCTATATAATCTCAATGAGAAGAAACAGAAACAACAATTTTGATCAAGTTGTCATTTTTTCTTATAAAACACAATTTAATAATTTTTTTTACTATTCTATTGTTTACTGGTTTCTGTTGATGTTATCTTTAGTTTTTCAGATGCACACACTGTCTTGGATCAATGAAGACATTTCAAGCAGAACTAATACTTAAAGACAGGAGCAGATTCTAGATAAAGCCTAAGCTGTTTTTATTGAATGAATAGGGAGTTGTGGCTTTGTAAGCTGACATACTAACAAGATTATATATATATATATATATATATATATATATATATATATATATATATATATATATAATAATAATTTACCTACCATTTTTTAAAAATAAAGACAAAAATACTAAAGAACTGCAGATTATTTACCTAACGTGTTCTTTCCTATTTTTCTATATATTTGCACACACACACACACAACACACAGATATATATATATATATATATTTGTGTAATTAGGCAGCAATCCTTCTTTCATGCACATTTCATTGAATATGACAGACAAGGTGCTTTTATTTAGTTTTTTTATATTTCTTATTTAACAGTTAAAATATTTAATCCTTGAAAATGACTAAATGTATAGCCGAAAGCACTTGGATAAAAAGAACATTTGGACAGTTTTTATATAATCTATCATCCAAAAAGAAAGAAATTATTAGATCGCATGAGAAATTGTATAAAATGCTAAATAAAAAGCACCTTGTCTGTCATATTCAATGAAATATATATATATATTATAAATTAACTGATTTAAAATATGTTTTTTTTCGCTACACAGTAATAACCATGTTTCAAAATCTGAAGCTAAAAACTTCAAATTTAATTATATAATTCAATTAAAAGCATTAGTACTGTTTCATCTTCAAGCGAATTTTGGAATAACTTATTTTTAAATTTACTGAGTTTTAAGTGCACATAAATTCATATAATATATATGTAATGATGTAACTTAAATTCTTTCACTCGCACAAAATTTGCCCAACTGAACATACAGACTGTCACATATGGACTGTCACCATATATATGTATGTAGAGAGAGAGAGAGAGAGAGAAACATTAAAATTTCCTTCCTTCCCTGCTGTGCGACTGGTCTAGAGGTAAGAGATCTGACTGATATCAAATCAGTCGGGTTTTGAATTCAGCTTGAAGCAATCAAACATCTAGCCACACTGAGGAGCTGTGATACAGTGAATCAGTCTGTCTGTATATATATATATATATAGGCAGCATATCTTCATTCAAGCATGTTTCATTGAATAATATAGACTTATGATGTCTATTTATTTTCATAATAATCCTTTTTAGTTCTCTAATTATCTTCTCGATGTTAAGTTGAAATTCATCAAGCAAGGTGCCATAGTTCTTGTTAACCCAAGTACTTTTGATATCCTCCAAGATCATCCTCAGTTTGAATTGCAGGACAAATTTAATGTAACTGTGATCATTGTGATAGGGAATTTTGTAAAGACATCAATTAATTTTAAAATAATTATAACAGAGTGCATTTATAAAAATTAATTAATATTTAACATTTACAATAATAAATGAATAAATGTTGTAGTGCTCAGTATTGGAGATAGAGCAAAATGTAGGCTGACAAAGTCACTTTTGTAAAAGCATATAAATTCAGGTCTTAACAAGAATCCTGTTACAAGTGTCAGTTTCATGACAATTTGATTTTAAAGCAACAAATATATATGTATATATATGTATGTATAGTTAAGTTATGAAAGGGTACTTTAGAAGGTCTCTGCTGAAATAAACTATTACAATGGAGCCTTAAAGTGGTCTGTTTTTCTTTAAAATATATATATATATATATATATATATATATATATATATATATTAGGATATTACACTGAAAACATGTAAAAATCATTACACAATTGCAGTCATGTTTCAATGTGTATCAATGCATCCCATCAGCTGATTGTAAATTACTGGCAAGTGAATGATTTATTTAGATTTAAAAACAAAATACAGCCTCTTTTTATGAAAAAAAGAAAAAAGAGGGTTATAAGCTTTGTGAGCTTTACTCTGTTCAACCAATTAAATATGGCCTATGTTAAATTTAAACCAAGTCAAGAAGCAAAAATTAAATATTATTTTTTATAAATTGGTCATGACTCGTAGATTGGCTGCTAATAGCAGCAAGACATAAACTAGAACTGATCTAAATGATTATATAAATTATACAAACTAAACAATGCCATTTCCTAAGAAATAAAAATGGGGTGGAGAGGCAATTTAACAAAATGCTAAACAAGGAATATACTTTGTGAATTTCCTACTTAAAATTTTTTTATAGTTGATAAATAAATAGCTTCTTTAAGAAACTAGTAAATAATTTAAATGCATAGAATTATTTGGTAATTTAATATGCAACTGTTGAATAAAAATTTTTCCTATAAGATGTTAATAACACTAACCAATCGATGTAAAATGTCAAAAATACTAACCAAATACCAATACATCTGATGTTACTAATACTACCAGGGGATTAATACAAAATTATATTAAATGCAAGTAGCCATATATGATGCAATGCAGTACAATTAAAAATATAAGAAAAAGCATAATCAAATTCCAAAGTTTAACTAAATTGTACGATAAAAGGTAAACTATGTCTACAATTTACTGTTAATGCACTTCTTTGATTTAATAAGGAATTTTTATTAAATCTGATAATTTCTAACTTTTCCATTTCACCTCAGGAGTCTTATTATCATCTTTTAAACTCTAAAAATATTTAGAAAGTGGTGTATTATTTCTGTAAGTAATATTAGTGAAGGACAAGATATGTTGATACCACCTAGTCTTGAAAAAATTCTTAGTACTACCAATATAGAATTTTTCAACCATCAGATTCTCTATTGTAGAGATAGTACAAAGATAAACATGAGAGTTAGTTAAACATTTGTCAAACAAATGTTTAACTAAATCTCATGTTTATAGGCATTGGTCAGAATTCCTACAATTACATTGGCCAGTATCATTAATGATATTTCCTTTGGAATGTGTATTATGATCCAGATTATTAAATTGGTTTAAAATTCCATTATTGTATAACTTTATAATCTTCTCAAGATTATTGGTGCAGCTATAACTTAGTTTTAATATGTTTCTGTTAAATATTTTACTAAGTGGCTTACTTTTAGGAAAACATTTATCAATCAAATAGAGGAACTTATGGCCTAACTTAGTACTGACTAATTGATTAAATAGGGGTTTCTACCAAATGATCTTCCTATTTTTGTTTCTTTTCATTGGACCACTATCATCATATTTTCTAAACTTGATTTCAGCACATTTATAACAACTATTCTTTACAACTTTATTGTACACACTGCTATATTTATCAAACACATCTTTGTCGGATGTATGTTCTACAGATGAAGGTATATGTTGGATTACAGATGGAGGGTGGTTAGAACTGGGGTGAATATAAATCAGATTGGCATTATTTTTCATATAAGGTTGAAATATATTATTAATGAGATCTAATGTAACATCAAAAAAATCTACTTGTTTAACATTAGTACTTATCTTAACCTTAAGATTTAAACCTTTTAGTTCACAATGAATCATTTATCTTCATTTATCAAATTCCACTAAAATTAGTGGAATTTTTTACTACCATAAGACCATCAATTAAATGTTATGAATATTGGAATTGTACTCTATCTGTTTTCATCATACCTGTATATATATATATATATATATATATATATATATATATATATATATATATGCTGAACCTCTTCATACCCAACTTAATTCCCTTCTTTTATCACTTCAATTCCCCATGGAAGTAGAAAACAGTTGTACTTGGCCTTTCTTGGATGTACTGGTTGAGCATAAAAGTGGTTTGTTCATTACCAGTGTTTATTAGAAGCCTACGTTCACAGGTCTATACACCAACTGAAGTTCTTTTGACTCTAAGTATCCTAAGATAATCTGATTTCTACCTTGATCCATCATGCATTGATGATTTGTTCTTGTATACTCAATCAAGAATTGGAGAACATTTGTCATGTTTTTTTTGGGCAATAATTATCCTGTGAATGTCAGTGAATATGTTGAGTATAAGATAAAATGCATTAAAGAACCAGTAGTGTTCGGTCCCAGCCTGTGTCCCGTTTATTTAAAAATTAGCATGGCTAGGTGGCAAAAGTCAAATGCTAGCTGACAGTGCCAGCTTGTGTTACATCAGGTTTTTCTACTGCCAGGTTGTGTGTTATTTTTGGAACTAGTTTGGAGTTTCCTTCATTTGTCAAAGATTGTTTGTCCAATTCTCAAAGTAGTTCTATCAGATATGAATTCAAATGTTAGTGTGAAGCTGAATATGTAGGATGAACCAACCAGTGACTGAAAAACTGAATTAGTCATCACATTCCTGCCAGTATAAGACTGGGTGGTTTGAGTCACTCTTTGAGAGTAACTCAGTCTGCACATGATTTGGCCATTAGCCAACACTGCACTTGCTTGACAACTCAGACTGTGTGAATAAATATGTGATCAATTCTTTCACAGTTTTGCACAGAGTCCAGTTTGCTCATCATTTACATCTCCTTGAAGCTGTCAATATTAAGTTACATCAACTGGCTCTGTGCAAACAGAAGGAGCATTTTATTTACTATATCAATCTTTTAGGAGGTTTGTAAGTACTATTTTTTCATTTTATACTCACTTGGAACTATTTATTTTTTATTTGTAAATTACTTTACCAATAAATATATTTTAGTGTTCTATAATTTTCCCTCCTCTCGTCTTTTTTTTCATTACTGTGTGAATTGTCCTTTCCATTGTTCCATAAATTACACCAATGTTTTCCTTCTGATGAAGTGTTGGCTTAAAGGAATCCTAAAGGTAAATATGCATATATATATATATATATATATATATATATATATATATATATATATATATATATTAATTTACATAACAGAGAAATTCTAAATTACCTCATGGGTATAGTCTATTTCAATGGATGCCAGGTATGTCAGTCATATTCAACCCAGATGGATGGACAGTCCATCTGTCTGGGTTGAATAAGACTGACATACTTGGTGTCAGTTGAAATAGATTATACTCATGTTATAGTGGAACACACCTATTCTATAGTTAATAGACTCTCCCACCTATAATAAGTAGGAGTAGTAAGAGTAACGGGTGAGTCGCTCAGTAGGTCGGTCAGTCAGTTGATGCTGGACGACTGTTAGTCGGATACTAAAGTACCAGTGACTGCTCTGCGTCATCACCTATTATATCAAGTTCCTAACGTTTTGTACGTCGAACCTATTTTAGGACCGACTTAGTACAAATACAAGCCTCCACTGTGAAACCACTCCATAACAACCCATGAGGTAATTTTGGATTTCTCTGTTGTGTAATTTATATGCTCTGTTATAATAAATACATTGAGCTCTTTTTGTGGATATTTTATGTTATTAGAATCCATTTGGATTATATACCAATGGATTTATTACCTGTACTATATATATATATATATATATATATATATATATATATATATATATATATATATATATATATATATTACATATTGACTGAGCAGACAGTTGGATGTTTTAGTGTTTTAGTTATTAAATGTGACCACCCAGCTGACTGGGCAGTAGTACTGGTTCCAGTGCTATCGCATGTTTTGAATTCAGAGTTGTTTTGCTTTTCTTTATCAACCAAGTCTAGTGAACTCAGCTTGCTCTACTGCTTAGCCTATAACTAGGATATATATATATATATATATATATATATATATATATATATATATATATATATATATATATATTTATTTTGATTTCAATAATGAATCTGCTATTAAAACACGTAAATTTCAGAAATAAGTTATTCCAAAAAAAATTGCGCTTGAAGATGGAACAGAGCTTACTTTAATTCAATTTAATTCAAATAATTATATTGAAGTTTTCGGCTCTTGTTTTGAAACATGAAAACTCTTATGTAGCATGTTGGAATCATATTTTAAAATAAATAATTATATTATGCTCTACTTTTGTATCGAGCACTATTTTTTAAAAATAATAACAAAAGACTAAAGAACTTTGGATTATTTACTTAACCAATTCTTTCCTATTTTCTATATATTTTCACACACATATATATATATATATATATATATATATATATATATATATATATAGAGATAGATAGATAGATAGATAGATAGATATGTATGTATAGCACTCAGAATTATGGAACATTTGGACAGTTTCTACACACTCTGTGTTCAAAATGAAAACACTCATTTGAACACAAGAAAAATTAAATAAAAAGGTTAATTGTAGTACCATGTCTGTCATCTTTAATGAAACATTTATAAATGAAGGATTGCTGCTTAAATACACAATCTGTATATATATATATATATATATATATATATATGAGAAGATTTAAGAAACAGCAGATATTTTTATATATAGTGCTCAATATAAAAATATTAAAATAATACTAAAAATATTATAATTTAATTAGTAATATAAAATAACAACTTCTATATAAACCATATGAAAAAAAATTTTATTCAATTTTGAAGAAAAAATTTACAACTGGAAAAAAATGAAAGACATAAACAAAAGCAAAATTTCATGAACATGCGCAGGTAAAAGAATGTTAAATTTATGAATACGCTCAGGTACAAAACGGAATAAAAAGTGGATTGAAAAAGACATGGAACAACCTGAAAAAAAAATTGGAAATATTGTTTAAAACCAAAACCCCCTGAATTTTACCAAGAAACTTTGAAGTAGGGATAAAATTGATATTTAAAAGATAAATAATCTTTTCTTATATATATATATATGTATGTGTGTGTGTGTGTGTGCATATATTGATCAAATTACATTATGTTCACTCTAATAGTCAGAAACTGTGATTAAAATGTTATGTGGATTATCTTTGTTAAAACGTTTATGTAGTTGTATTTTTGAAGCTGTAGATAAATTCATATATATTATGAGAACAGTATATATTAAGGATTTAATAAATGTATTTTATACTCTTTAAATTAATCTTTATTGTCATCGAACAGCATATTTGAATAGTCTGATGAATGAATCAGTTTTTAAAAATTTGCCGTAAGAAACAAGTCAGTATACTTCCAGAAGTTATGAGAATGGTAAAATGTTACAGACACCACAAGTAGGTAGGAATGAATTAACAGATTAATATACAGATATATACAGAAAAATATAATTATTAACACTTGAAATGATGATATAATTCATTTTCTTACAAACAAAACCAGACACTATTAAAGAATTATTCAAATAATGCTGTCTACATCTGAAAGGAGACCTTTTATAATATCCACATTATATATATATATATATATATATATATATATATATATATATATATATATAGTATGAGGCAAATAAATGGACCCACTCATAGAAGGTTGAATTTTGTATTTTTACCAAGACAAATGAGTAATAGAATTCTTTTATTAATACAGGGTATTAATACAGGTGTATATATATATATATACATTATAGAAGTCAAAAAATGATTTAGTATTTTGTTGAGTAACCTTTTGCTTTAATAATTCACAATTCTTGCAGTGGCCTAGTCAGAGACCAGACCTTAACCCAACTGAAAACATTTGGGCAATAATGCACAAGTGTGCCTGTAATAGGAAAGTTAACATGAAAGATGAGCTTTTTTGCAAATTAAAGAAATGCTGGAAAAATCTGGTGAAAGATGTTGACTCACTAAAGAATTTAGTCTGCGCATGCCACAAAGAATTAAGGCCATTATGGAGGCAAAATTTATCCAACAAAATAGTAAATCATTTTTTGACTCATATAATGTACATATGTACACCTCTTTTAATACCCTGTATTAATAAACAAATTCTATTACTCAATTGTCTTGGTAAAAATACAAAAATCAACTTTCTATGTGTGCATCCATTTTTTGCCTCGTACTATATATATATAATATAATAGTCTCAAACACTAATATTGCATGGTTATAATTTATTACATTGGAATTGTGATTATGATTCCAATGTAATAAATTATAACCATGGAATATTAGTGTTTGAGCCTTTTATATTATATTCTTACTCTGTCCTGGACATTGAGTTCTACCTGGATTCTATCCTCAGGAATTTATATATATATATGTGTGTGTGTGTGTATGAAGAAATATAGTTATAATGTATGATATATTTATGGAATAAAGGGCTGAATAGCAGAGATAGAGTGTATGTAAATATATAGGCCACCTGATGATTGTGTTTATTATGAAATTGTTGCCTCTGTGTATTGACTTCAACATTCACTTTTATACATATATATATATATATATATATATACATCAGTATTTGCACTTTATATTAGAACATAGAAATTTTTTGAAGAATCAGTCCTTTCATCCTCAGTTTGCTTGCTTGAAATTAGTCAAGCGAATAAATTCCCATTGTTCTTGCTTTGAGCAAAGCTATAAACTCAGTGAAAAAAGAAAAGTAATAAACACATGCCGATGTCTGAATTCCTCTTTTTATTAGACTTTTGATTAGAAAACCAGAGATGGGATTACAACATGTATTCATTTGACTGCATTGACTACTACTACTAGTAATAATAATAATCATACTTATAGTACTTCTACTTTCATAAAAATGCTTTTGGCTTATCTGGTAATGATTTTAGTTAATTAACAAAATGAATTTGGTTTGAGTCAATTATAAATCTTGTAGAATTGCATCAATATTTTTTTTACATTTCAACTCACTAATACATTATTTCAAAAGTCAGTATAAATCAATGATAGACACGTCTTTTATTGATTGTGTCTTAACCAAACAGTTTCAATTAGAAACTTATCTAGATTTTGAATAATATTTTACACTTCTGTCACCTGTGTAGTTATTTGTAAAATTTATGATACTTATAGCATAAATATTTACTGTTTTCTCCTTGAACTCCAAAACTCTCCTCAAACAAAGAACTTGCTGAATTTGCAAGCCATTGAGAATGAACAAAATGCTAATTCAGTGCTCAAAAAAAAAAAAAAAATTGTGATCTTGTTCTACATATACTTTTATCACATTGATAAATATTAAGGATTGGTCCTTATTCTCAGCATGAGGACAGCTGCAAGACCACAGGAATGTAAAAACTGGACATGATGTGTGTGTGGGAGCCGAGATGAATGTGCACTTCTAAAATAGGTTACAATACCATTCTGGTAGACAATGGCTACACAAAGAAGGCTAAATCAGATACAACCAAACTACTTTGCAAAAACAAAGATGAGCACATTAGTCGCAAGGAAATCATAAATGGTGACTAAACATTAAGGCTGGAATGGCAATTCAATCAAAGAAGAAATGGAAAATGAGATCTTAAATAACAACCCAAGAGAAAAGACTGGTAAAATACTGCTCTACAATTTTTATATTTAGTTACACTTTATATGCTTACCATATGTACTGCTTTGGCTGGTACTGTATTAGTGTTAGAGGTCTTTCCTGATGATATATGTATTCTATCAGTATTCATATAAGCTTAAGGAGTTTCAGGTTATGAAAACACTTTATTATAAAAGATGTTTGGAAGTGAACTAACATTTGTTTTGTTTTCGGTACAGAATATTTTTTCACTAGCATATATTCTTTCAGGCATAAATAATGTGAATAAACATTTTTATTTATAGTGCTGTGTAATAAGTAATATGTTAAAAAACTTACTTTTTCTTGTGTTATGTTTGAAGTTATTTTATCTCAGGCAATGCTAGTATTTCATACATACTAACATTTTACTAACATTTGTTACATCTGGTACAGGCCCAAATGGTGGGATTGAACTCACTCCTCTAGCAGTGGTCAGCAGGTGTAGATTATTAGTTTAAAGCCGGTGAACATTTATTTTAGAAAATGAAATAAAAAAAATGGCAAATTAAAAAATAATTTTTACCAGAGAAAATCTGGAAACAAATAAATTTTTCACTCCAAGCAAGGCAATAATTTCACTATGATGCAAGGAGTTACTGGGAGTGGAAGACAATGAATAGACTTTAGTAAGGAGAAAGGAGAATAAAAGAACAGGTTTCAGGAAGACAGAAGATTGTGCTTGAAATTGCATTTGAATTTTTGAAGATTGTAAGTAAGCAAGAATTCAGAAGTGAGTTCCACAAATAAATGCAAGAAAAGAAACTATTAAAACAGACCTGACAGTTGCATCTACCTAGTTTGACAGTAAAATGGTGAGACCTAGTTGCCGATCAAGTAGCACGCTTGAATGCATGCAGTTGACAAACCAAGGAGAAAAGCTCATCAGAAGAATTTCTATGAAAATATTTATAGGGAAAACAGAGGGAAGCCATCCATGTCAGTGAGAAAGTAAGTGAAGTTGATATGCCAGGTCAGCATTGATTACATTACAATCTTTTCTTTGAATTTTGTCAAGAATCTTAAGATATATTGTAGAAACACCAGACCAGATAAGACAGCAATAATCAATCCATGGTTGAATGGTACATTTATAAATGTGCAAGATGGATTCTGACTAGAAAAATTGTCAGGTGAACCAACTTTCCTTGTCAAAATTGTCACTGTGAACTAACTTTGCTAGGAGTAGACCTAGCAATTGATTCACTATAGTCATTCAACTTCATATCAGTGGAAAACATGAGCCCAAGAAGTGTTGTTCTCCTGGAGATTAGCATCAGCCATGCTGGTGGCTGGTAGAAAAGATTCTCTGTGATAATTAAATGAAAGCAGTTTTGTTTTGTAGGCATCAAAATTAAGAAGCCATTCCTTGTCTCAATTGACAACTGATTGAAGAGCCATTGCAAGAGCAGAACTGAATGATTTTATTCTTATTATTTTAATCTTAAGATTTTTATTCGTTTTTCTTCCCAGTTAAAACAATAAATTTTTAATTAAAATGCAGGATTTTAGTAAAATTATTTTATTATTATAGAAAATAAACAAGTTTCATATTTAAGAAAGAATTTATTTTATTTTTACCAATTCTTTTTCAAAGAACTGTGATTAAGATATAAACAAATACTTCTTGTAATAAAATATATAAACAAAATGAAAGTAACTTTATTGATTAGTGATGTGGCTGTTAATTTTAAAAATGATAATAATAATAATAGCACATTTACTTCAAGATGACTACCATTAATATTACTATCATGATGGCTATGGTACTGCTACCAAAAATAAAATGACATCTACAACTGATAATAATATATACAATAACACATTATGACAAATACAATTACTAAATTCTACTATTAGTACAAATACTAATAATACTGATACTATGACTATAACTGCTGACTATTACTCATTTTAATAAAAACAAAAAACAACAACAAAAATAACTTCATCTATTTTCAATGCTTTTTATAACATCATTCACATTCTTGTCTGGATATATTAATTGACTGTACATACCAAACTTAACATTTGAACAAGTTAAAACTGAAAATAATTACCGTGTTGAGATTTGTTAAGGGGCGGATGAATGAGAAAAAGAATTGCTTCTTTTGTCCTTGCAGCTGCTGCTGATGCTATAAAAGAAAGAAATCAAGTTGATTTAATTTTGCTTTCCTTTGGTCAATGCTTAAATGAAGTCATACTGTCACTATATTTTTAAAAACAATAGTAAATAAACTCTAATCCTGTTTACCTGTGCCACATAGAATTTTAGACGACAAAGTACTTTTATTGTTTTCTTTTGTTAGCGGATTTTCTGTTAGAATGTTTTAAATGTTTGCAATAAGAATTTAAATGTTGTTGTTTTTAATGAGAGGCATTTCCATTTGTCTGTATAATTTTCTTTAAGTAGGCTTATGATAATTCCCAAGGATACATTTCAATTTTTATAATAAGTTTCTTGCATAATGAAATGTTTTCATGGCTCAGCACCCCTTATATGCTAAGGTTGAACCACTAATCTGCAAACATTGGGACAGACCTTTCAAAATGAAGTAATTCCAGACAAACTGGGACATATGCTAAGCCTGCTATTTTAAGTAATAAAAATCTTATATTTTTATTTAAAATGCAAAAGGTGCTCTGTTTTTATCAAGGACAATAAATAAAAAGTAATTTTTCAGTTGCATCTTTAATTATTTTTTAAATGAAACTGATGTCTTGAATTCTGAAAATTATAAATGTCTCTTTACAATCAATATAGTAATCTATGATTTGGAACTTTTGGCAGGATTTCTGTAGTTATAACAAACTTTTAAGTTAAAATGGAAGTCAGTACAGGACAGGTGATGCTTATTATCAGGCATTTATTGACAAAAAAAGCATTTTAAATCAACACAAAAAGCATTAGATTATTACTATTCATTGTAATTATTCATTTTTAAAGTCAATCATCAATTCTTTTTAAAGAATAAACTTTAAAATTTTTTTCCGGTGGATTAGTCTTCCTAATAAATGAGAAAAATGGAAAATCAACATGCCTTGAGGCTATGGTGTTAATTTAGGAATTTGCCTAAAATTTATGACCATCAAGTAAGAGATAATTTGTATAAAAGATAGCATTTGGTAATTTTCAAATTTTCTTTGTGATAATAAAATTTGTTTTTGACTTTCATAAAAATATTTTATTGTCATCAAATATTTAGTTTTGTTTAGATTATCGTTTATCATTTGCTGATATACTTTACTCAAAAATATTTGTAACTTTTAATAATGAAACAAAGTAACTTTTAATATCATCTATTTCTGATGAAGCACATTTTTGTATTTGTTTCTAATAAAGATAAGTATAAAATCACAAGACCAGGCTTTCTCTTCTACATTGAGTTCTTTTTTGCTGTACATGAAGATGTTTTTTCATGTAGACTTGTCTACTGTATGTGTATGTATATATATATATATATATATATATATATATATATATATATAAAAGTGAAAAGGCTGTTTTATGCTAGACGGAATTATCAGGCAGCCTGAGTACTTTATCCCATAAATATAGCACACCCTAAAACTATATTTCTTTATATATATATAAATAAAAAGAAAGAACAGTGAGATACATAATCCAGTGTTTACAAAATAGTGTTCAAAGTAAATTTACAGAGCATTAATATTATAAATTAATTGATTTAAAATATGTTTTTTTTGCTACACAGTTCTAATCATGTTTCATATATATATATATATATATATATATATATATATATATATATATGTATATATAGCCCCCCACCTTGAAAATGGCTAAGAAAATGGCCAAAAGTGCTTGGAACAATGGATGGTATGTGCAGTTTCTGTACTCGCTCACTCCCACCAAATGAAAAAATGTAAGGATGCTGGAAAAACTAAATTAAAAATGTATTAATTGTATTTAATGAAAGATGTTTAAAAGAAAGGTTGCTGGTCAAATATACATGATTATATATATATATATATATATATATATATATATATATATATATATATATAGTCAATTGGTGATATCTCCTGACAGGTGGACCAAATGATTACAAAAAAAAGTTTGTCTACGAAACTCTGGATTCAGGGTTCTGAATATAACCTCAATCAGCTAAATGACAAATTTTATATTTGTATTAATATTAATCCTATATATATTTATATAAATACTGAAGTTTATACTGTGCTCAACACTGAGTGGTGACAGTCTGTTTCATGCTTGAATGCAATCTTTAGGCTGTGTGTGTTGAGTTTTGGCTCAACTATTTTTATGTGCTAGTTATATATTGTGACCACTCAGTGTTGAATTCAGACAGAAAGGGAAATGAGCCCTTGTCACAGAAATGTCCCTTTCACTTTCATTTGAATGTGCATGTATATATTTAATAAATTCTATTTATTTGTTTTTTTCCTTTTTTTCTTGCTTCCAACTTTATGATTTTATTGCTCAGACCAGGAAAGGGGTTGTCCAAACTGGGTTGGAAAGGAATGAACTATTCTAATGTCTTATTTCAAACTGTGTGTATATATGTATGTGTGCTTGTGTGAACATTAAATGACACAAGCACATGTAAGTCACACATACACAATACAGATTTATACACATGCACTACATATATGCAGACAGTATGTGATAGATAGAGAATCAGCTCTTGCTTTATAATACAGAGTATTATTATTATTATTATTATTACTATCATCATTATATTATTATTGCTATCATTATGATTATTATATCATCATTATCATTAGTATATTATTACTATCATTATATCATTATTATTATTATATTATTATCATTATTATGTCATTATTACTATCATTATCATTATGTCATTATTATTATTATTATATTTTTTATTATATTATTAGTATAATATCATTATTATTATTATATTTATAACATAGATTATTATCAATATTATTATATTTTCTAAAAATTCAATGTTTTGCAAATATTACAAAATTGCATTTTCCTACTGTCTAAAAAGCTGATAATAGGTATATTATCTTTCATTAAATATTTACACTATTTACATGCAAAGTAGTGTCCTCATCTTTGTTATTGTTTCAGCCATTGTGTCCTCAAGTCTTCAACAGGTGTATGTCAAGCTGGGTAACATACAGGCAATTTCAAACAGAACTTTTTATTTAATCTAAAATACTGACTTCCCATGTCTAGGAATATTTTGTTGAGTTCTTTATTTTATGATTACTCAATTATTGAAATCAATGTTTTGCAAATATTGCAAAATCTCATTTTTCTTTTCTCTATATACTTTCATCCTAATTGTTTCTAATGAACTCTTTTTCTATAGTACCTAAATTTTAGGAATTTAACCGCTGTACTAGATTGGTAACAAAGTTGCATTCAATTTACAGTTGAATTGTCTAAATGTAACTATAAGTTCTAGACTAACAGTTTCTTTTCCTTCACTTTTTGCTTGTGGAACTCCCTTCCGGCTCTTTACTTTCAGTCAACTTTGATCTTCAAAAATTTAAATGTAATGTCAATAGTTATCTACTGTCTTCTTGATTCCTCTTCTTTTATTGTTCTCTCTCCTTAATAATTTTTTTCTTTTTTCTTATTATTTCTTACCCAATAATCCCTTTTGTCTTAGTGGCTTGTCTGCCTTACTTGGGGTGAAATGACTTAAAAAAAAAAAACTAATTGATCACTTTGTTTATAACATTCTCTTGTAATTGTATGAAAAAGCCAAATCATGTCATGAACAATTTCTGCTCAGTCATTTACAAAATGTCAAATCATTGTCTACTTTCAAAAGAAAACAAAACAAAATCTTAAAAGAAATACTTTGTCATTAAATGATATTAGAAAGTTGTTAGTATATTTTCACTTATCAACAATATTAATTCTTCTAATTTTTTTTAGAATTTGTTTTATAATTTGGTCAATGTTTCTTATTACCAGCTTTTGGATACTAAACTAGGATTTAGAAATATGGATTAAATTTTTTTTTAGTCATTTCACCACAAGCAAGGGGATAAAGCCACTAAGATACAAGGGGGTCACTTAGAGAAAAATCATGAAGTAGAGAGATCAATAAAAGAACAGGAATTAAGAAAACAGATGACAATTGACATTGCATTTAAATTTTTGAAGATTAAAATTGACTGGCAAGCAAGAAGCCAGAAGTGTGAGAGAACAAACTCTGAGCATAGTACTTACCAAAATAAAAACTGAACAGAATGATTACATAAGGAAAATGTAGAAAATATCTGTCTATATCTATGAGATGTGAGGTACTATGATTACCTGCATTATTTACATTATTTGGATTGTTATCCTCATCTTCATTGCCATATTCACAACATTTTCTTCTGTTGCACACGCTGGCCTTCTTCAGGTGATTGGAATTTCAAACCGAACCCTTTATTTCATCCACCAGGGTAGATTGTTCTAGTTCCACATGCCATGCCTTTTTCAGATGTCTCAGTTATTTCCCTTTAACTCAACTCTCCAAGTTTTTGGCTCACCATTGCTGTTGCCTGGTATTAAAATCTTTATAAATTTGACATGTTTTTCTATTGAGCTTCTGTCTGAATTTATGGGATGAGGCATTACATTATTCACTAAAAAGCTGATAATTGGTATATTATCTTTCATTAAATATTTACACTATTTACATGTAAACTAGAGTCCTCATCTTTGTTGTTGTTGTTATCACAATGTTTCAGCCATTGTGTCCTCCAGTCTTCATCAGGTGTATGTCGATCTGGGTAACCTACAGGGAATTTCAAATTGAACTTTTTATTTAATCTAAAATATTGAATGCCTATGTCATGCAGGGATATCTTGTCGAGTTCTTTATTTTATGATTACTCAATTATTGAATTAACAATTACTATGTCACCAAATACATGAAGTATTGCTTTACTTCACTAGGCTATTTCACTGTAGGACAATTCTCAGTGAAGAACTTGGAGCCTTAAACCTAACCTGACTGCTGATGAGTGCTGCTGATGTGTTTTGTTATATCTGCTGCTGTTACTATTGAAGACCCACTGCTATTTGTCTTTCTTTCTGTCTTTATTAGCACCTTTCATATTGTATATCTCATAGCATCTGTGTGCATGTTTCATTTTGTAAATCTTAACTTATTTTAAGTGTGTATTAAGAATTGTTAGCTATGTGCCATGCATGATACAGGCTTAGGCAATCATGTATCTTTTGAGACATAACTGATGAGGCAGATTTTTTCCCACAGCAGGTTGCTATTTCTTTCTGCAGTAAACCAGTTGCCATCAAAGGTCTGTCCTGCTATTTACCCATAGGTAGGGGGGAGAAGAAGAGGATTCATAACTTTCCTAAGGGTATTAGCACATAAGTGAATGTAATGGATTCAATTGGAATTCGAACTCTGCTCTCCAATTCCTCATACTGAGCCTAGGAGGATCTGATAGCAGCTCTGATTGAGGAATTGGAGAGATGAGTTTGAATTCCAGTTGAATCCATTACATTCACTTATGTGCTAGTATCCTTGGGAAAATTATGAATCTTTTTCTTCTCCCCACTACCTATGGGTAAATAGGAGGACAGACCGGGTTCTATAGCCTTGGATGGCAACTGGTCTACCACAGAAATAAATGGCAAAAAAAAAAATCTGCCTCATCAGTCATGTATCAAAAGATACATGATTGCTTAAGTGTGTATCATGCATGGCACATAACTGATTAAGAGTTGGGTATAAAATGATGATTGTTGGAATTCAAATGTGTAATACTAGGTTTTAACATCTGCAAATGTTTGACTCTTAAGATCCATACATTTGTAGATAATATAACCTTGTATTAAATCATATTTATAAAGATTACTTATTACTTGGTACAAAAATAATGTCGTTTTCTCACATACGTTACTATGTGAGAAAACGACTTTATTTTTGCACCAACCTAATACTTGTTCTTTATTTAATCATCTTGCACTCTATCAGATTTTATCATGAGAAACAATGCTTTCAAATTGATTTTGGATTAGGCAAACAATGTTGATAAATTTTTCAGAAATTATTTATATTTATATATATATAATATATCAGGTTTCAGCTTTTAAGATCAATTCTTATTAAAAATATTTAAAATAATTTCTTTTAGGTATTATTATGCTTAAAGGTAATATCAATTTTTATCTATATTTTATTATAAAAGAAACAAGCCATAGAAAATTTTTAACCTAATATGCAATTATTTTATTATTTTACAATAAGGGCTCCTTGATATTCTAGAATTTTATCAGTTTTTTTTAGATTTTAATAACTTTTCTATTCTTTCAACTTTAAATTTAACAATTATTTATAATTTTATTACAGATATCTTCTGTGTTTAAATATTATTTTCCATTCTCATGTACATCTCTATTAATCATGACCCACAATTTTTCTGCTGGATAAATATCTGGAGAGCATAAGAGCTGATTCCGTTTTGGTGTTTTTGAAAACACTTTTGGCAAGGTAGCAATAATCAGCTTTGTAAAATGTGAAGAAGCATTGTTTTGAAAGTTGTGGAGAACCATTATTACCTAACATCCTAAAGGAGAACAGTATATAAAAGAAGCCCAAAATAAATGAAAAAAATTACTGTAAATTCTTGAGAAAGACCTTTTTAAAGTGATATTGGTCACAACTAAGAATGTGTGTATATATATATATATATATATATATATATATATATATATATATATATGTATATATAGTTTATGCAAAACTAGGTAATCCGCATGGGTAGACCCAAGGAGGATGATATCCAGAGAGCTCAATGTAAAATTCAGAGCAGATATGTTTGAATAAAAACAGACCACTTTAAGGGATTCATTTCAACCTTTGGAAGTAAAGTCTGATGATCCAGAGCCCTGTTAAAGGGGTTGTGGTGAAATAACTCATTACATGAAACCTTAAAGTGGTCTGTTTTTATTCAAACAAATATATATATATATATATATATATATATATATATATATATATAAAAGAGATGATATTAAAAATTACATAAGCACATGAAAAAGACATAAAAAATTATTTTTTCTAGATTTAAAACTCTCAGTGTCTCTTGTTCTTGCACATGTATAGTCATCTCAGCATAAACAAACTGTTGCAATGGAATGTCCCACATTCCCTATCATCTATGTGGACTGATTATATCAGTAACTATACTATAATGAGCATAGGATATACCTGGGGACTTGCTTCAGCAATTAGTTGGAGATTCGCCTCCAGCTAAGCTGGTTGAACTCTCTGCCAGGTTCTCAGGAACCCAGACAAGGCTATGCTGAAGGGCAGAGTCTCGTCTGGGATGATAGACAGCTACATGACCCTGTTTTTTATAGGGACTACGGGGAATTTTTGCCCGCGCTTACGGGCTCGGATTCCCCACATTAAATTCGGCCTTGTGTCACATCTGACTGTGTGTGGTGGTTGGCAAATATCCTTGCTTCAGCAATTGATTGGAGATTCGTCTCCAGCTAAGCTAGTTGAACTCTCTGCCTGAAGGCAGAGAGGAACCCAGATAAGGATATGCCAAAAGGTAGGGTCTCATCTGGCGTGGTTTTTATGGGGTCTATGGGGAATTTTTACCCGAGCATACGGGTTTGATTTTACCCCACATTAAATAATGGCCTTGTGCCACATCCTACCTCTCGGGAGGAGGGGGTGAGGAAAATAACCTTGCTTTGGCAATCAGTTGGACATTCGTCTCCAGCTGAGCTGGTCGAACTCTCTGCCTTCGGGTGGAGAGGAACCTAGATGATAGAAATTATAACCTGGTTATTACTAAACCTGATAAAGGTGTTGGTGTTGTTCTACTGGACTATTTGGATTATGTTTCTAAGATGTACAACATACTTGGTGATACAAATAAATTCTTAAAATTAGGTTCAGTTGAGACCCATGATCGTACTACCTCTATTGAATCTAAATTTCAAAGGCAATTATTAAAGTGGGTCAAGAGTGGTTTACTCTCCTCTGAAATTTCAGAGTTAATTAGACCCACTGGTTCCATTCATCCCCGTTTGTACGGGTTACCTAAAATCCATAAGGACAGTGTTCATTTACGAACCATTCTGTCCATGATTGGGTCTTCCCAGCATAAAGTCGCTAGTTGGTTCTCGAAAGTGCTACAACCAGTTTTGTCACACTTCAGTACTTATTGCATTCAAAAGATTCCTTCTCCTTTGTTGAAATTATACGTAGTTCTTCTACTTATGGTGGATTCATGTGTTCGTTTGATATCTGCTCCTTGTTTACCTGTGTTCCCCTGCCTGAGACTATTGAGATGTGCTGCAATATGTTGTATCCTACCTCTTTGTCTCCTCTGGTTTTTCCTGAGGGTGTGTTTGTGGAGCTTATGGTGTTCGCCACTGTGTCTGTTGAATTTAGTTTTGATAATATTATGTATTGGCAGATTGATGGTGTAGCAATGGGTTCATCTTTGAGTCCAGCATTAGTGAATATTTTTGTCGGATTTCATGAGGCTTCCTTATTTTCTTGTATTAGTCGTCCTCATGTATCATTGTTATGTGGATGATATCTTCTGCCTTTTTAATAATGAGGCTGAAGCCAACTTGTTTCTCACCAAATTAAACACTGTCCCTCCGGCTCTTAAGTTCACCATAGAAAAGGAGTCCAATTCTTGTCTTTCCTTTTTGGATGTTCTTGTTCATAGGATCATTGACAAGTTTGAGACTTCCGTATTTAGGAAAGCTACTTTATTGGGACTTTATACACGTCGAGACTCTTTTAGTCCCAGACATCGAAAGGTTAATTTGATCAAGACCTTAATTCATAGGGCACTTATGATTTGTTCTGATAGCTTTCTCTGCGGTGAAATTGATTTTATTAAGATGACACTTTCAAAAAACGAATATCCTTTGGACATTTTGGACTCTGTTATCCATGATGTCATCAATAAATTTCATAGGGTTAAGCTGAATTTTGTTGAAAAATGTCCAGTTTATTTGTGTCTTCCCTATATTAGTACAGAGGCTGAGACTTTATCTAGATGAATTTCATGTGTAATTAATAGCTAATCGCTAATGTTCGGGTAATTTTTGTTACCCATCCTGTTTTCTCTTTCATTCGTAAGGATGTCTTCCCCACACCATCATGTTAATTCAGTGATTTATAAATATAAGTGTAGTTGTGGACTTGATTACATAGGGAGGATGTCCCAATGTTTGAATCTGAGAATAAAACAACACTTACCCCCCCCCCCTTCCAGGATTTTGAATCCGGATGCCAAGAAAAGCCAACTAAACAATACTTCTGGTTCTGCTATTGCAGAGCATATAATAAATAGCAGGAATTGTGTTTGATTTTAGTGGTGACCATTTTTTGATTTTATCTAGGTCCCACTCCTCATATCACCTCAAGGTTCTAGAGTCCTTGTATATCAGATCTCGTGAGCCTTCCCTCTGTAAACAGATGGAATGCTTACTGGGTGTGAATGTTATTGGACTCTAGTTTTCTTGAAATTGTTTTTTTTTTCCTTCCATTCATTATATTAATTTAATTTACACACTTATATATTTTTTATATCCAGAAAATAAACTTGATAAGTCCTGGGACAAAACCAGTTGTTCTTTTTTAGCTTTTTAAAAATGCCATATAAATTTTGCTTATTCCTAGCTATCGTTAAATTTTGTACCATAAAAAACTTACTTAAATATATATATATATATATTTTAAAATGGATAAATTCTGTATTATTTTTTCAACCAGGTTTTTTTTTTCACAGTTAAATTTCTGTTTCTGACACGAACTCATTTATTTATTTTAATCTGCCGAAATAAGATTATTCTCCATCTCTGTCTATAAAAGGCAGGATGTGTGTGTGTGTGTGTGTGTAACAAATGCATGGCCACAATTTTCAACAGATTTGCACCAAAATTTACATGCACATGCTTGAAGTTAGCGGGAAGGCCAAGACCAACTTTACATTTCCCAACTCCCATCAATAGTAGAAATAATCGATTTTTTCATGCTTCTACGGCAGTTTTCATGCAGTTTGCAGCCATTTTATGCTGGTTCCGCAGAGCTAGGTTGGATGTGAAAAAGTATTTTTTGTTAACATTCTTTTTTCACTCGGTTTTTCCAGTTAGAAGTCCTTTTTTAAAGCTGATCATTTTGTTTTCATTTTGTTTAGTTCTTTTTTCGTAACAGATTTAATGTTTAGTATAGAGCTTAGAAAAAATTTGCAGTGTGAGATAGGCAAATAGGCAAGAAGTAAGGCATGTAGCAACATCAGCATGGCAAAGGGCACTCCTTTAAAGGCAAGGAAGAGCAAAAATATTTTAAGTCAAGTGATAGCGATTGCTGTATGTGTCGTACGATTTTTGAATCAAGCACGGGCAACACCAGGCCATGCTGCTAGTATGAGATAATTTGGGATTTTATTGTTTATTAATTTTATATATATATATATATATATATATATATATGTGTATGTATATACATATATATATATATATATATTTCATATTCTATATTACGTTTTGCTGCCTGAGGATTGTGTGAAAATAACATTACCACCTTTATATACACATGAAACTTCTAGTCATGGACGCCAGTGACATTCTTGTAGTATTTTTCATATATTATATATACACATGCACATGCGTGCACACACACATGCACACACACACACACAAAACAATGATTCAGAATAATGGAATATATTGTAGAATATTCTCTCAAATTTAATTAGATTGTTTACTCTTATCAATTAGATATATAAAAATAATCTGGCATTTCCTTGCTGGTGATTGAAATTTATTTCATCATTTACATATAATGTTTCTTCATAAGTACTGTCAGTGTAAAAATATTGTTATAAAAAGAGTTGTGTTGTCCAGTATATTGTTACCCTGTATCATAAATGGTGAAATTTAAGGATATAGCAGAGGCCCCAAAAATCATTGATTATGTGTTGTGGGAAGCTGGGAAGACTTAAAAGAGATGTCATAGTGATATGTTCTCAATTTGCTATTTTGAAGATCACAAGACAAACTTCTTCAAAATAGTTCACCTGTGGTTCCAAAGTCAAGACAACAGCTCGAGTTGAATATCAGCTGATTTGGATCTTTATTTCAAATTGATTTGATAATTATGGTAAAATTTTCAAAGCCTGGAATGATGCTGACATAACTCTTTCTTAATCCACAACATTCTGAAGACTATCAGCTCAGATATGACAGAAAGATACCAATTTTGAAGCCTCTACTAATTTTTAAGCAGAAATGAAAGCATTTAATCTGAGCTAGGGGCCATCAATGCTGGTCTGTTGATCAATAGAACCATGTCATTTTCAGTGATAAATCAAAATTCTGTATTTCCTTCAGTGATCATGGCCTCTTTATTTAGAAAATGTTGCATGAGAGATATGATACCAAATGTATAATTCCCTAAATTCTCTAAATTTGTGATGATTTGGAGTTTTCATATCTGTCACCAGTGTTAGAACTGTTTCTTGAAAAGGTCAGTTAATGCTGCTGTCTATCCGAATGTCTGAGATCATTTCCTTTTTCCATACATTGAAGACAAATTTGGGGATAATGAATTTATCTTTCAGCATAACTTTGCTCCACCCTAAGCAGCAAAATCTACAAAAGAATGGTCTAGGGAGAAGAGGGTAACTGATTTTGATCAGCTTGCAAATAGATCAGATATAAATCCAATAGAAATTTATGGGGAATCATCAAGAGGAGATTAAGAAAAATCTATCCATCAAATCTTGAAGAAGTGTGGACAATGGTCATGCCAGAATATTGTTATAGGTTAGTCAGTTTTTACTACAATGAATGAAAGAAATAATAAATGCTATAAGATTAGTAAATAGTAAATTCTATAAAGGTTCTATAAGAACGTGTTCATGAACTAATACAATCAAAATTGTGTTCATTAATAGATAATTCGTTTTGATAAAAAGTGGGTGTTTTTGTTGTTTTCTTACTAACTATAAGAATCTTCAAATCTTGCAAAGTTCACATTTTAAAGAAAACCTGGTTTGTCAGTGAAATACACTGAGATTATTTGCAGATATTAAATTGATATACAGGTAAGCATAAACTTTCTAACTTTGGAGGAATTTGGGCAAGAGATATGAAAATTATTCACAAAAATGGATTATTCTGTTTTATTTAATCATTGTTGTATTTATCACCACACATGCATAAAAACACAAATATTTGACTAGTCCTCTGTGAGTCAAATGTTGTTTTAGCAACAATACAAACTTCCTTTGCTCTGCAGCTGATAAAAGTTTTGATTATCTAAGAGACTTCTTTAATCTTTGTGATTTTTCAAGATATTTTCCTTTTTAGATAAATACAGTGAAAAGTTATCAGAAAAATGTTTAAAAAATAAAAATAACATAAAATAAATAAATAAATGTAAAAACTGAGTTGAAATTAATTAAAATCTAATTTCTATAATGATTAACAAGTTAAAAGAAAAATCAATGTAATGAATTATATTTTGTTTTGTTAAATTAGATTTTATTCTTGCAAAATAAAATCCTTTTTCTGATGAGTCTGATTCTTTGTCAAAATTTAAATTTAAATCAATTCTAGTTGATAGTCCAATTTCTGAAGTCAGTTGTAAGTCTCCGAGATAACTGAGAGAAATAAATATATATTGTAAATTAGTCTCAGAATACATTCACTTAAATATTATGATCACTTTATTCAGCTGGTAATAAGTGTTGAACAGCAACCAGCAAGATCTCAGCAAAAAAAAAAAAAAACTTCCTAATCCTAAACTTGCTATGATTTGGATAGTTGAGAAAATTTAATATACTCTAATTGACAAAAGGCAGACAATTTCAAATGAGAAAAGTATTAATCTGTTTGACTTGGATTAACTCCATCAACCTGTAATCCTTTAGAATTAATCTTCTAAAACTGACATTAGCTATTGATTATTTACTAAAAGCTAACTTGACTTTTCTTTGTCTCATTGCAAAATTGTAACAATTCTTTGTTTATATTTTTAAAACAGTAATAATTGACAAAATATATGTAAGCTTTTTGTGATGAAACGTTTAATCAGATTTCTTCAAGAAAATTATCTAATTTTCAAAATACATTGGTAGAAGCTAAAATTGGTACACCCTAAATATGTGTTTCAATTTACTCAAGATTAAATGTTTAGGTAATATAGCTGGATTACAGTAAATGATTACATCAACAGATCAATACACATGCAGGTTTCAAAATAAGGAGTCTATCAATTGTACTCAGACTCAATATTAATATACTTTATATCCTCTTTGGGGATTAACACAGGCTACTACATCTGTATGTATATATTTGAACAGATGGTGAATATTATCATGTAATTCATTATTCTATACTTCTTGTAGAGTTAAATATCATCCCATTATACTTGATACATGTTCAATAGGAGACTGGTTTGGCAAGTGTGTTAGCAAGGTAAGTTACTGAATATATCTTGTAGAGTATGTTGTGTAGTATGGGTATCATGAGGGTAGGTGCTATACTTCATCTCATCCTGTTAAAGGAATGTCAGCAGAATGGGTTGAACAATGTTCTGGATGCACTTGATATTGTTGTTATGTTCCCTTTTTACAAATACCAAAGATGAGCAATAATTGTAATATGGAATATCATGATGTCAGGGATTTGATCTGTGTGTCATGGGGGAATACACTCTGAAAGATGTCCCTCACAAGGTCTACATTGCACATGGAAACTAACATCACTTACATAAAGGTAGAACCTGTTCTCATCCCTGAACATGATGGAGCATCCTTTGATTACCCTGGTGAACCTATCACAACATTACTAGATACTTGTGTAATGACGTTGTGGCGTTATTGATTGTCTGACTAGGGGTAAATGTGCTTATATTGCTGCTGCAAATAGACAATTACCAATATTCTATGATAACACTCCTACAGTTCTGTGAATCCCATGCAGTTTGTACACTATTTACATTATTCAGACTATTGTCTTCATCTTTGTTGCCATATTTATTACGTTTCAGCCGTTGTATGCTCTGGTCTCCTTCAGATGGTTAGAATATCAAACTGAACCTTTTATTTTGCTCACTGGGGTAGACTGTTCTAGTTCCATGTGCCATGTCTAATGGATGTCAGTTATCAATTATCTCCTGTTAATTCCCCTGTCCAAGTTTTCCACTGCCTTAACCGAGTATTGAACTCACACTCTTTCTCCATACTGAAGTCTTTCCCCACACTGAACTCTATTTCCACACTGAAATCTATCCACACACTGAAGTTTTTCCCAACACTGAACTCTTTCCCTACACTGAGCTCTATCCCCACACTGAAGACTTTCCACACACTGAACTCTTTCCCTACACTGAATTCTATCCCCACACTGAACTCTTTCCTTACACTGAAATCTATTCCCACACTGAACTTTTTCCCCTGCACTGAACTCTATACCCACACTGAACTATTTCCCCACACTGAACTCAATTCCCACACTGAACTATTTCCCCACACTGAACTCTATTCCCACACTGAACTTTTTCCCCCGCACTGAACTCTATACCCACACTGAACTCTTTCCCAACATGCATCAATAAAGATCAGACACATATGATATAATGAAATTTATGTTAGACAAAAACTTTTGAAATTTTATCAGAATATCTTCTGTCCCCAAGCATGTAAATACTGGACCCAGGTCAAATTCAGTATCATCCTTCAGGGAGTTAGTATTTTATTTTCTATTTATCTATTATATTAGTTCAAGATTTCTTTAGAGATGATGAACATATATACCTATAAAAGCTAAAACTTTTGATGAAAATGTTTGATGAAAAATAGAGAAAAAAATAGCTGATGTGTACAACTCCAACAACATGGAAAATTGATGTCAGACGGACTGCACGAGAGTGAATCAATAAGTCTGTAACATAATACATAGTTATTAGTTGAATTTTGATCTAAAATTTTTTTTGCATAATGTTCAATCTATGTAATTAATATGTAATTAAGAATTAGATTTTATTTTTTAATCATTTCAACCAAGGCAAGGCAATAATGCCACTAAGGCACAAGGGGTTACTGAGTGTTAGAGAATATGAGAAAAAAACAATATTAAGGAGAGAGAACATTAAAAGAAAAAGAATTAAGAAGACAGAAGACAACGACCAACATTGCATTTACCATAATTCCCCATGTATAATACATCTTCATCCATAATGCACACCCCTAAAATTGTGCTGAAAGTGTTGGAAAATGCTTCTACTCACGCACAATATGCACCCCTTGTTTGGTAATCAAACTCTATAAATTGTACCTCTCCAATTTCATTGTGGCCAGAGTTTCCTACTCTTATTAAAAAAAATGGTTTTAAACAGAATAATATTATTCTAATTTAGTTTTATGATAATTCTTATTTTATTTTACATTTGTAAGTATTGTTAGGTATATATAATTGTATTTGACATCCTTATGGAGTCGCAATCGCCGAATGTTTGTGTCAAATTGCCATATGCTTGTGGTGAGTAGTCATTTCACAACTGAAATCAACCTATGAAATGCAATATTTTAAAGATTTTTTTGTAGCTGTGCATAAAATGCACCCCTAATTTTGCTTGTTATTTTTTAGAAAAAAATGCGTATTATACATGGGGAATTACGGTAAATTTTTGAAGATCAAAGTTTGACTGGGAAGCAAGAAGCGGGAAGAGAGTTCCACAAGCAAGAAGTGCGATAGAAGAAACTGTTAGCATAGAACTTACATTCACATCTAGCCATTTCAACTATAAAATGATGAGACCTAGCTGCCAATCTAGTACTGACCTTAAATTCATGAAATCTAGGCACCATAAAGGAAAGTTCATCAGAACAATTACAATATGAAACTATTTATAGAAAAGTCACAGGGTAACTACATTACAGCAGTGGGAAAGGGAGTGAAACTGAGATGCCAGGTCTGGACCAATAACATTACAGATTCTTTAGTTTTTATCAAGAATCTCTAAATATATAGCAGAATCACTAGGCCAGATGTGGCAGCAATATTCAAAGCAGGGATGAATGGTTGACCTATAAATATATGATAGATTAATTGTTTTGTTTTTTTAACTATTGGTTGATAGACTTACTGATGTACAATCAAGGTGAAATATGAAATAGTTTTTGTCTGTCTTATGGTGGCATAACACATATGTTCCATTATTTGTCAGAAGACATAAAAAGTTACATGGAATTTTTCATTCTAAATTTGAAAGAAAGCAATTTTGATGAAATAGAAAAAAGTAAATTTAGTTTATTTATAATTTTAAAAATGCTTAATCCTAGTTACTCAAAAATGTGTATATATTTCCTTCAAATGTTAGTATAATTTATTGTAGCCTATTGGAAATCCCACATTTCAACAAAAATTAAATTGCTCACATCAACAACTGTACATATGATACAAACTGGCTTAATTTTAAGGTGACTCCATGCATCCACTTCCAAGATGAAAAAGAAAAATTAAATGATATAAAAATATTTTCTGATCAATCAAAAAAGATCTGAACAAATTCAAACATTTCATTTTTGAGCTATTCCAACATCATAAACTGCCATCAATTCAACTCCAAGGCAGAAGGTCAAGATACTGTGGTCATTTGCCTGCCCGTTGGCCATTTTGAATGGTCACTTGTTGAAAACAACTATCTACTGAAATCTGACAACCAAAGACAGCCACAGAGATGCCAGGAGTCCAATGGTAAGAACAACAGCCAAAACCAGTACACAATGAAAACCTCTACGCTTACTATGTGATAAAAATTTGTTGTGGCTTGTATATTGTTCCACAGACAGATATCAAATGATGGAAGACAACAAAAAAAAAAAAAAAATTTGAGTAAAAAAATATAGCTAATAAAAAAAATGATGAAAACACTTTCATTAAAAATTTCATTTTGCATAATGATCAAAATATGCAATAGATAATGATTTACCAAAGCAAAAACATGATTTAGAAATGTTTTAGAAATGATGTAAAAATATCAGAAGTGCATAAAAAGTGTATAAAAATTGCAAGTAATAAATACATGCATATATACACACACACACATATATATATATATATATATATATATATATATATATATATATATATATGAACTACATAAAATGAAACTCGTTTGTGTCCCTTATAGATGGTCATTTCACTCCTTGAGAAACCTCACTTGTGTAGTAAAATGGCCATCTGTATGTGATACAATTGAGTTTCATTTTATGTAATTATTTCTATGCTCTATAATAAATATATTGAGGTCTGTTTTGTGAATCAGTTTTAATATTTAATATTATTAGGATTCACTTCAATTATATACCAACAGATTTATATATATATACATATAGAAAAACAAAAAAAACTTAACTGAATCAACCAAGCTGTCATACCCTCATACGTCAAAACTGACATGAAAGTACATTATATAAATATATATATATATATATATATATATATATATATACTTTATATGCATGGTACTTAGTGGAAAGCACTCAATATCAGTGATAGAGCTGACATAATAAGTTGTATGGATGTTGTGACCCTGGGCTTCATATTTTTGCAACAAATTCTGTCAACATGGCTTCTGCTGGCAGAAACCATGGTTGTAAGAAGGTCAGCGTTTGTCATATTTTTTATACATATATATGTATATATATATACATATATGTTTGTGTGTGTGTGTGAAAACCAAAACTATTCTCAAATCAAAAGTTTACAAAACTTGGTCTTGGACTTTTATTTTAGAGAGATTCTTCTTGATTTACATTAATGGGAAAAAAAGGTTTAAGAATATTTCCCTGATCCTGAAGGCATTTACCCCTAGATGGAACCTGGGAACTGATTAAATATTAAATAGTAGCATATTGCCCCCAAAATGACAATTATGCTAATAGCATTTGTAATTCTCAACACTTTTTCTTGGATAAATTACCTAGAAATAAATAATCAGCAAGTGTAACATCAACTCCTCCATGGTTCCAATTCTAATTCAAGTTAATAAAAAAAAAAACATAGAAAGTATGTACAAGTTTGAGGGTGACATCCTTCTTTTCAGATATTACCACAACAAGAAAAGGTCAACCATCTTAGTTTGTTACACTTTTAACCAATCCTGACATTTCAAACAAATTTGTTAATTTTCAATTGGTTGAGGACTGAGGCTTTGCTGTTAGAATTATTTTGATGTTATTCCAGTTGGGTGAGGAGTTGTATTTTACAGTTTTTGGGGGTAACCTTAGTTTTCCTGTGTCCTGATTTGCACAAATTACTGCATCCGGAAATATGAATAGGTCTGTAATCACCAAGAAATCCAATATCTGCATTTTTTGCATCTGTGTATATTTATGCATATATATATATATATATATATATATATATATATATATATATATATATATAGGCAGATGTGTGTGATTTTGCATGTATATATATATATATATATATATATATATATATATATGTATACTTATATATATGTGCATGTATATAGTGTTGTGTGGGTGCATGCAAGAATAAATGTATTTTAATTACTATAAATTTTTCCAAGCCTTTTTCATTTGAAATATAAACTGTTTAAGTTCTGTTCTTACAACATTACTGCAGTGTTTGGTGCTGTTGTTAGCCCCACAATAACAGGTCAACTATGAATTCCAACATTTGAAATTAAAAGAAAAAGCCCAAAAGACATGCATTTAAAATGTGCTAATAAAAAGCACTTGCTATGGTGTAAGAGCATCTCACAAGTTAATTAGAATGGATTTGGTTCTCCTTAAATAAAAAGTAGAATTAGTCTAACATCAAATATTCTTCTGGTACCAGTTTGTATTGTATCTTAATGTCGGTTGTTAGACAAAAGTCAGAAAAATTTTATCTCACAAGAAAATTGTTCCACCCTAAATTACTAACAATAAAGAGTCATATTGGATGTCAAGGAAAATTTTTTGGAAAGTCAATAAAAAGACAACTTTGTATTTAAACAGAAATAAAATAAAATTATTTTTCTTTATTTGACTGTCATTCTTTGGTGTCAGTTTTAAAATGTTTTAGCACTTGAGATCACTTTTCTGGCTGTACTTCCTCTTTGAAATTAAAAACTAAGATCAAAGTAATTCTTGATCTCTAGAGTAATTACTGAGTTAACATAAGAAAGAATTTTTAAAACTATAAACAGAAAAGTACTTTGTGTCATACAATAGATCAAAAAGAATTTATAGAAAATACCTGCTGAATATGTATGACAAGTATTTTCCAATCTGAGTTGTGACATTTGAAGAACTTAGGTTTGTGGAGGTTTTAATTTAAAAAAATTTTAAACTTGCACAAGTTTATTGAAAAGTGAATAATGAAAAGAAAGTTTTGTAAGATATAAAATTTTTATATGCAGAAGTGTTACAACAAAGTTTAAAATATTGTACTTAATAACAAAGTCTTTGTGCACCTGAAACAGACAAGCAATATGGCTTTCACTTCTCAAGGTCAACTGCTGATAGACTAATGATTATTTTTGAAAGAAACTATCAGTCTTTAGATAAGACTGGTGAAGCTCGGGCTGTTGCTTTGGATATCTTAAAAGCATTCAACAAGGTTTGGTATACCAGTCTTCTCCAAAAGTTAAAAGTCTATGATATTTCTGGATGGAGGCACAGTGAAGTAATGGATAATGGCTTGGATTGAGGAATCAGAGAGTTGAGTTCAAATTCCAGTCATATCTATTACATTCACTTATATGCTAATACCCTTGGGAAAGGTATGAATCCATATCTCCCCCCCCCAGCTATGGATGAATAGCAGGACAGATTGGGTTCTATAGCCTTGGATTCCAACTGGTCTTGGAGAAGGACAACTGAATTCAAACTGCCATGGATTGGGTTGGAATCTGTCAAGCTCTCCTGCCCAAGAAACACCACATCTACTGTAGATACAGTACATGTGAAGAATTTTTAACTGATTTAGTCTTTCTTATCTAATCACAAAATGAAAGTTATCCTGAATGGCCACTCTTCTAGATCTTTTTGTACTAATGCAGGTATCCTCCAGGATGCTATCCTTGAAACTACATTGTTTCTAATTCAATGACCTTCCTGATGTCATCAGTTCTCAACTTGGTATCTATACTGATGACACAGCCATTTACTTTTGTTTTGATAATAAGTCTGATCAGTTTGATAAGGTGAAATTGGCAGTTGATCTAAAAAATGACCTACAGTTTTGTTATGGTAATTTACCCATGCACACATGGACTATCCCAGCTATAAATAGGAGCAGGTAGAGGGAAGTTTCTAGCAGTCAGCTCTGACAGTTGGACCGAACATTCTTGCTGTAACACTCTCGTTTATATATGTTTGTATTACTGTTTCTGTTAATATATTTGTTTAACTCAATTCCTCTCTTATGTCTTTATTTCTGGCCCTAACAAGGCCACAACAAGTTTGTTGTTAACTGGAGCAAGAAATGACTTGTTAATTTTAATGCCTCCAAAACAAAACTTCTCTCTATTAATTTCCTGAAAGACCCCTTCTTGCCTCCCATCAGCATGGCTGATGCTAAGCTTCATGAGAGTAACTTGTGCCTTCTTGATATAACATTCTTGGCTGATATGAAGCAGAAGACTATCTTGAATCCATTGCTGCATCTGCTGCTAAAATCGTTGGGTGATTGTATCCTGTTAGACAATTTTTTCGCCAGAATCTATCTTACACACACACACACATATATATATATATATATATATATATATATATGCATGTTTCATTAAAAACATACTAGTAGAAAACACAAATATATTAACTGCATCCACCTGCAAAAAAAAGACTAAAATTAATGGAAGCTTTAATAAGAAAAAAGAAAAAGCATCTCTTAACAATATCAACTATGAACAAAGCCACAATGTGCAAACCGTATTCAGAAATTAAAAACATCCCTACCACACACTAAGATATACACAGAACACACACACTCAATTAAGCTGAAAAATCGAAACATCCTTGATAATGGCTAAAGTAATAGCCAAAAGCGCTTGGATATATAAAACATTTGAGCAGTTCTTACACACCCTTTGTCCAGAAAAGAAAGCTCTTGTTAGAACACAAGAAAAATTAAATAAAAAGCTTAACTGTACTACCTTGTCTGTTGTTTTTAATGAAACATGCATAAAGGAAGGATTGCTGCCTAAATATACAACTATATATATATATATAAGTCTAGCATTTGTCGATGCTTTGAATATTACTGCCACATCTGGTCCAGTGCTCCTGATGTATATTTAGAGATTCTTGATAAAATCGAAAGAAGAATCATCAATATTATTGGTCCTAACCTGGCATCTCGTTTTTAGTCACTTTCCCAGTGACATAATGTATCTTCCCTGTGACTTTTCTATACTTTCATGGTAATTGTTTGGATGAATTTTTCTCTATGGTACCTAGACCTTATGAAATTAAGTGAAGTACTAGATAGGCAGCAAGGTTTCATCAGTTTACAGTTGAATTGGCTAGATGTAACCATAAGTTCTATGCTGACAGTTTCTTTTCTTGCATTTCTCACCATTGGAACTCTCTTCCGGCTTCATGCTTCCCAGTTAATTTTGATCTTCAAAACTTTAAATGCAATGTCAGTTGTCATCTACTGTCTTGATTACACTTCTATTCTTCTTCCTCCCTAATGTTACTCTTTTTTTCTTGTTCTTTCACACTAAGTAACTCCTTGTGTCTTAGTAGCTTTATTATCCTGCATTGTGGCGATAGGAAAATGTATATATCATCTTCTGTCTCCTTGAATCCTCTTCTTTGTATTTTCCTCTCTCCTCGATAACAATTTCTCAGTTTCTTTCACTCTCAGTAAACATTTGCATCTAGTGGCTTTATTGCTTTGCATGGGGTGAGATAATTACAATATATATACATATATATGCACAAGATATACTTTAATGAAAAAATTTTCAAAACATCCTGCAGTGTCTCACTAACCTTTACATACATTAGCATCCAGAATATTTTCTTACACATATTTAAATATTAACTGTTACTTCAATACACATAACATGTATCTAACCAATAAGAAATAGCCAAATACAACATACCATTAATCTGTGTCTCTTTATATTTTATCATTTTTATCATTTCTATCTTGATCTCTGACAAAGCTTTAATAAAGTGAAACATGTTAGATTAAGATCTGTTTCCTACTTGTTATCTGATCATAAATATATGTGTGTGTGCGTGTGTGTATATTTAGGCAGCATATCTTGTTATCTTATCATACATATATATATATGTGTGTGTTTAGGCAGCATATATATATATATATGTATATATATATATATATATATATATATATATATATATAAAATATGTATACTTAGGCAGTAGATCTTCATTCAAGCATGTTTGGTTAAATAATCAAGATATATTGCATCTATTTATTTTAATTGATCTGTAAATTTGAGAGGACTAAAATGAAAATAGACATAATATGTTTAGATTATTCAACCAAACACATACACGCACACACACACACACACACAAACATATATATATATATCAGTTGTCCTTCGAATATAAAGATGATGTATCATTTCTACATCTCATCTGTGAACTTGGAGGTGGCTCTGCAACCCCAGGATGGAGGTGCAGAGTCTGTAACAGTGGGGACACTGAAAGTCTGTTGTCACAATCAATGCTGATGATGCCCTGTGGCGTTGATCTCTGGCAGTGGTGAGCTTCCAGTTTCAAGCATCCTGAAAGGTGACATCAGCATCATGGATTGTGATTTGCCAACATAGTCGATCATTGGCATGCTCCTCTTGTTCTTTGGATTTGAGCTTGCACCCCTGCAGATTTGCTTTCACAGTGTCTTTGTACCACACTTTTGGATGGCCTTGGTTTCTCTTGCATGCAGGAGCACTTTGTACAACAGACATCTTGGCAAGTGGTGCTCCTCCATGGAGATAACATGCCCTACCCATCAGAGTTGGGCCTTAATGAGCATGGACTTAATCCTTGAGGAGTGAGCACAATCCAGGACCTTAATATTGGTAACATAGTCCTGCCAGCGAATTCCAAGTATGGAATAGAGATACATACATACATATTTTAAGACATTTTTTATGTTTATACATTCTTTTTATAGATACAAATATTTAAGTAAATGCTCTGTTTTATAATCAACAGTATTAACAATGTTTACTGACCTGAATGTCTGAGAAATTTTCATAGAAAATATGTGTCCTCCGACAGGAATCGAACCTGTATCCTATACAGAACCGTCGTATAGCCTGATGTGCTTTTATCGATTGAGCCACAGAGGAGCATTTCAGTTAGCAAGGTTGATTTTACTGTTTTTAAAGTACAATTATCCATGATTTTCAAGTTTGAAAACATTTTAGAAAATTTTAAAAAATTTTCATGATTTATAAACTGAGCATTTACTTAAAATATTTGTATCTATAAAAAAAGAACATATAAACATAAAAAAATGTCTTAAAATAATTGTTGGATTTGTCCATTTCATAATATATATATATATATATATATATATGTGAAAAGTGTGTGTATATATATATATATATATATATATATATATATATATATATATATATATATATATATGTATATATATATATATATGTGTATGTATGTATGTATTATTATTATATATGTATTATTATTATATATATTTTAACCATTTCATCCCATGAAAAGTGATAAAACCACAAAGATGCAAAGGTTTACTGAGCATGAAATTACTGAGAAATTGTTATTGAGGAGAGAGGACAATACAACAAGGAGGATTCAATGAGACAGATGATGATTTATGACAGGAAATCAAGAAGCTGGACGAGGATTATATAAATGACAAGTGTGAGAGAAGAAGCTATTAGAATAGAATTTATGGTTACATTTCACAATTTCAACAGTAAAATGATGAGACCTATCTGCCAATCTAGTACTGTGTTCAAATTCATGAAGTCAAGGTATCATAGAAGAAAGTCCATCAAAACAATTACCTTGAAAATATTTATAGAAAAGGCACAGGGAAGCTATGTTATGGTGGTGGGAAAGTAATTGATGGTGAGATGCCAGGTCAAGACTGATAACATTGCTGATTCTTTTTTGGATTTTGTTAGGAATCTTTTGATATATAACAGGAGTACCAGACCAGATGTGGCAACAATATTCAATTCACAGATGAACAGTAGACTTATAAATGTGTAAGAAGGATTCAAATAGAAAAAAATATTCTAGCCCGACACAGTGGACCAACTTTCTTAACAGCAGACTTAGCAATTAATTCAATATAATCACTCCAATTCATATCAGGGGAAAATGTTGAACCAAAAAGATCTAATAAAACTCTCCTGGAGGTTAGTCTTGGACATGTCGATGGAAAGTAAAAAATGGTACTCTAAGATGATTAAAAGTGAGCAGTGTGTGTATATAAATGTTTTCTTTTAATTAAAAAAATTTTTTTTTTGTGAAGAGTAAAGAATAAAATGTGACGGAACAGAAAATAAGAAAGTTACTTTTTGGTAACTAACTATAAATTGAAAGTCTGTCTATATTTCTGAGACGAGGTATTATGTACAGTATTTACATTATTCGGACTATTGTCCTCATCTTTGTCGCCATATTTATCACAACGTTTCGCCTGTTGTATGCTCCGGCCTTCTTCAGGTGGTTGGAATTTCAACCACCTGAAGAAGGCTGGAGCGTACAACGGCCGAAACTTGTGATAAATATGGCGACAAAGAAGAGGACAATAGTCCGAATAATGTAAATACTGTATATAAATTGAAAGAGTTGATTTTTATGGATATGCAATAGTGAATATCTTGAAAGGCTTGAAATAAATCTCTCTTTCTAATGACTTGGCACATAATTATTTTTTAAATTAATTTTAATAATTTAATTATTATATATGTAATATTAAATAATTTGATACAGGTTTTAAATAATGTGTAAATTTTATCTTTTTATGTAAATTATCAGTTGACTAAATTCTAACTTGTTTTATGAGTTGGAATAAAGTATTTCCTGAATAACCAAGGTCTGATCAATAAGTATTAGGATTAGTGCTATAAAAAGAAAACTACGACACATATCAATTCTGCATTTAATCTCCTTTGAAGTAGTCTCCTTCTGAAGACACACACTTTCTCCAGCATCATTCTTGTTGATGGAACCATTCTTTGAACTCCTTTTGGGGATAGCAATCAGCTGCCTTGAAGCATTCTCTTGCATTTTCTCGATGTCTTGTTCCTTTCAAGTGGAATTTGATTTTTGAAGAAGAAAAAGGAGCAAGGACTAAAATCTGGGGAATATGGTGATTATCAGACCGGGGAAATGTTATTCTTGTGCAAAACCTGCTGCACAAACCATGTTCACTAATGGAATCTCTGTGGTGTGGAAAGATGACCACACTCTACACACTTTCCTTACAAGTATTGCTATAAACAACAGAAGTGAGCAAGAATATTATAACTTAGTGAATATGCACAACAGAGTTCAGCTTCAATCTGCATACTTTAGCTCTGTTGCCATAGTTACAGTCCCAATACTTTTGATTAGACTTCATTGTGGAGTGAGTAGCCATGATTAAATCCAAAATAAATAACAAAACAATCCAACAAATAGAAGTGAAAAAGTTTGCAATAAGCAATAAAAACAAAAGGAAAGGACAAAAAAATAATATAAAGCAAGCAAATGATATATGCAAATTAGTTTAATAGTAATATGGCAAAAAGTTCACAAACTAATAATTGGGGTTGACACTCAAAAGCAAGTTTAGACAAGTGAATGTAACATTCTGATTTCAAGACAAGACAAACTGGGACTGAGTCAGATGAAACTAAGAACTGGCCTATTTTATTGGCTAAGAAAACCCCCCAACATGCATTTATGTGCTTCTGCCTATAAATTGGGGAGGGGCAAGTGTTTTGCAGTTATTCCAATAATAAAAAGCAGTAAGTTTCATTTTGCTTGAAGTTGTTCAATTTGTAAAATGTCAGTTATATTTTAAGAGTATAAAATTTACTTGTTTTATTAAATTTTAATTCATAGAAATTTTCATAAATATCAATTTATTTCTGTTCATGTATTTTTAAATATATTTTTGTATGTTTGCAAATAGATATTTATACTTATTTATTGACTGCCAAGTTATTTAATTATATCTGACCATAATTATGAGAATTTGAAAGGGATAGTAAAGGGAGCAAACCTGTTGCCATTCAAAGATCAGCATTGAACTTGAAATCCTTACTAATCTGGGACTCTGATTGGCTAACTTGTGTCCAATCAGGATCCCTTCTTGGGGCCATGCAGTAAACTGATGGAATTTAGAAGCCATGAAGCCCACTTGTCACTTGGACACTCTAACAGTTAACAAATATAAATTATATTTGGTAGCCTTGTTTTGCCCATTGTGTATACATCCTTTTCTATGCATTAAACCTGTTGAATTTAATACTGATATTGACTTGCTTCTCTTCTTTAAGTAAGTTTGTCTTTGTCTTTGACTTTGTGGAACTTAACTGCAATAGAGAAAATCTTTATATAATTTCCAAAATTCAAATGGCAACGGTTTTTATTGTAGATTTGTTTATTTTCATATAATAGTATTTTTCATGACTTAACACCTCCTAAGCTGCAGGACCTCAACATCTGATAAGCTTCAGAACCTCAAAACCTGATAAGCTTCAGGATCTCAAAACCTCCAAACGTTCAGGACCTCAAAACCTGCTAAGCTACAGGACCTCAAGACCTCCAAACGTTCAGGACCTCAACACCTCCAAAGCTTCAGGACCTCAACACCTCCAAAGCTTCAGGACCTCAACACCTCCAAAACTTCAGGACCTCAACACCTCCAAAGCTTCAGGACCTCAAAACCTGCTAAGCTTCAGGCTCTCAACACCTCCAAAGCTTCAGGACCTCAACACCTCCAAAGCTTCAGGACCTTAAAACCTGCTAAGCTTCATGGCCAATACAAAAACTTATATCACCAGGCCAAACCAGGACAGTGTTGACCAATTGAAGATGTATAATAAGCTGATATATGAAGATTGTATAATAATAATATTTCAAGTATGAAAGGTATACATGTCTTGAAAGTTAATTAAAATCCTACCTTTTGAAGATTAGATTTGCGTGCATGGCATGGAGGCGGGAGTGAATGTGCACATGCAGGTATCTGATTAATAATCATATCTAAAGTAAATAATTAAATTAATTGTTTTTGAATAGATTGAATAGAAAAATTTTAACTTAAAAAGACTTGTTGAAAGATATTCACATACAGTGCAACCTTGGTTCTCGAACTATCACATGTCAATCAAATTGGTTTTCAAAGAGAATATTTGAGATGAAAATGCATCAGTTATGAGACAAAATTTCAGTTCTTGGACAACATTACTGAACCAAGTTAACCTGAATAGAATCATTTCTTAGTCGACTGCTGTGTTGTATACATTTGTGTGTTGTGCTGTGCTTTTCTTTTCCAATTTTATTGTACTGTAACATTTTTTCTCTTTATTAGTCCTTAGTCATGGTCCCAAAGAAAACTAGTAGTGATACTGGTAAAGGAAAAAGAAAAGTTAAGAGAAGAACAATTGTTGATGATATTGTCTCTTCCTACTCAGTTTGATATGGCAAAATCAACGCTCTATACTATTCTTATAAATAAAGAGATGATCATGTCTTTCCTTCCCTTTTCCAAACAATAACATTTCTTTCCTTCCCATTATGCCATCAACTCTAGTACAGTAAAAATGAAGTGTTTCTCTATCTGTTTATTATTGGGTTTATTTATTTTTTCTTAGATTTAATGATTTTCATTAGTTTTGTGTATAAACTTGTGCATAAAGTACTGTTGTTAAAGTTTAAATAAGCAATCATCTTGGGACCAGGAATGGATTAATCCAATCTGCATTGATTCCTATTGGAAAAATAGTTTCAGTTTATGAACATTTCAGGTTACGAACAGGCTTCAGGAACGAATTAAATTTGTGAACCAAGGTTCCACTGTATATGACTAATTTAGCAAAACTGACAGTACATATGCACATTTTGTAAACATTTAAACATAGAGAAAAGAATATTGTATGTTAAATGCGGCTTTGTTTTCATGCCACCATATTGAAAAGAATTCATTAGTTCCAAGGTACTTTTAAAATAGTGTTAGTGTCTTGTTTGTGAATTAATCTTGCTTATTTTTGAAGTCAAATACCAAAAATTAAAAATAATACATGAAAAAAATAGACCCTCCTGGGAAACAAACCCCCAAATCTGAAAAGTCAATGCTTTGGAACCCAGGAGAATACTGCAGAAAGGCTTTTATCCTACAACTGAAAAGTTATTTTCTAAAGAGAAATGATTGCAGTGAGTATAAAATAATAATAACTCCCTTTATTTATTCCATTTAAATTCAGTGAACTGGGGAAAAAGACAGAAAGAAATTTGTGAGCCTATGTGAAATTTTCTTTAGTTCAATGAAAACCTTGCCTTCAGAGAGATTGGGTGGCAAGCTGAGAAAAAGACAGAAATAAATTGGCAAGCCTATGTGAAATTGCCTTTGGACCAATGAAAACCTTGTCTTCACAGAAATTAGTCATTGAGTCAAGAAAAAGAAAGAAAAGAAAATAGCAAGCCTACGTGAAATTCCTTTTTGATATAAAATGAGGAAAAAAATGAAATTAACAAGAGAAGAATATCTGAAGTCATGTGAAAGGTTTTGTTTCTATTCAAATGTCCAGCATACAAGTTCTTGCCAGGGTAAAATTACTCGCCAATTATATTATTGGATTTTTACCAAGCTCATGGTACTTCAAAGATTTTTCCTTCAACAATCCAAGAAAGCTAAGTATTTCAAGCTATCTCGCTTTGTCTATTTTTGAATGTATGCAACTGTATAATCCTTCTGTGAACAAACTCTCTTATCTTTTGTTTTAAACATTTTTGAATATTTTGTGTCTGATCATTTAATCTGTTGTATGAACATTTCCTCTTCATGACAATACATTAAAACTACAAACTTTAAGAATTCTGATTTATTTTCCTGAAATGAGTTGCTGACACTACTTTATGTATGTAAATTTGTAAATAAATCTTGTTTTGTTAAAATTACCTGTGTGTTTCTTCATCATTATCATCCTCCATCAACCTTCTTGGCTTGGGTAGATCAACTGTTCATTTTAAACCTGAAGCCCCACACCACTATATGATAACATACTTTTTTTTCCTTTCATTGCAAAAACAACCAAAAAGTGATTTGAGAATAAGTCCATCATGATGATGTTTTGGCCTACTCAGAGTACAAATTTGAACTCTAAAGAAAATATTTGCTTTTATATTAAATAAAACTAACCTGGAAACATTTTTCAAATATTCATGAACTTTTTAAAGCCATTAATAATGAGTATAATGGTATTCATTTTTCTTTCCATTAAAAATTGTTCACAATTTTACCAACAAGACTTAAACATTTAAAGAAATCAAAAGGAAAATTAAAGTTGGAATTTATTAATTTGTTTAATTCTGTTTTTTTTTTTTGATTAGTGATTTATTAAAACCATAAAAAAAGGTTATTTGTAAAGTAATAAACAAGCTGGATTAGTAAAAGCCAACAAAACTTTTCAGGCATTCCTCATAAATTAATTTTTCAGAAATAAATTTCTTTTTAAGAAATTCAATTTCAAAGCTATAAAAAGAGTTAAAAATTCTCATCTTGGTAAAGAATCAAAGAGAATGTTTATTATGCTCATGTGTATGGACATATACAAAATATGTGTGGATATATGTTATATGTGTGGATGAATATGCACCAAAATATGCGTGGATGAATATATATATATATATATATATATATATATATATATATATATATATATATTGTATATGTGTGGATGACTACACATCCACACGTATACAAGTGGGTGCTAAAAAAGGAATGAAAAATATCTGATGATTGATCATTTGGTGAAATAATTTTATCTGAATTTCTAGATCTAATTATTGTTATTTACCTGTCAATCCAGGTAACCTTCCTGATAAGAATGTCCCTAGAGATAATCAGGAGAATTAGAACAATCTAACATTGTAGATTAAATAAAGAGTTCAGTTCAAATTTTCTTGAAAGTTACCTGAATTGACAAGCAATTGATGAAGGCCAAAGGACACAAAGGCAAAATGTTGGGGTAATAAAAACAAAGATGAGGACATTAGTCCATGTTTAAATAATGTAAGTAATTTGGTGATATCTTGGGAAGTGAGTTGAGATGAGAACTTTTAAGCATTCCTTCATACAATGGCTTCAGTGCTTTACATTCTGTATCAGTTCTTTGAGGATTTGCAATAATCCTATAACGTCATTGCTCAAAGTTCACACATGAACAATATCCAAGGACAACTAACCAGATTCCACCATTTTGATATCTTCCTTTGTTAGAGTAAAAAGTCCCATCCTCTTGACCATTTTCACAAAATTTGCAAAATGATAATATGGCCAATATCTGCCTCAAAATGCTTCATATGCATAACACAATTAACTAGAACAGTCTACCCTAGTCAGCGAAATAAAGGGTTCATTTTGACATTCCAACCACCTGAAGAAAGCTGGAGCGTACAATGGCCGAAACGTTGTGATAAATATGGTGACAAAGATGAGGACAATAGTTCGAATAATGTAAATAAAGACAATTATAGGCTGGGATAAATGAACATAGATTTAGTGTAACAGCTTGGCTGAAAATTTTGTCTATCCAGTTTAGTATATTTCATAGCATCATGACAAATGCACCAATTGAAATATGGAATGCGTAGTTTAAATCTCTAACCACAATTACACAGCATACAGGCAAAAAACACAATAATATATTCAAAGAAAGGGTAAAAAGCATTCCTTTTTCTAGGATGCACCTCAGTTTTGGCCACAACTGAATTTATCAGAAAATATGCGTTCACATGTAATTTGTCTACATATTTGGGTAATATATCTTTTCATTTTATCAATAAATAAAATGGACATATGGCTTCATATTCCCACAACTTATAAATGTAAATCTCTATTTTCAAACACACTTTCAAATATAATTTCAATCTCCTTCTATATCTTTTGTACAGGAATAGAAGTTTATCTGTTGTTTCCTGTTTAGGATTAGGTTTCCAGTTCCGTTTAAATTCTTCTCAGTCTCATTCATTCTTGCATCTTAGTGTCATTATTGCTTTGCGTGGGGTGAATTATGGTCAATCGTCTGGTTCACAATCCTCCACAGTCTTTTGAACAGGAATAGAGATTTATCCTTTGGTCCCTGTTTAGGATTAGGTTTCAAGTTGCTTCTAAATTCTTCTCATTCTCTTTCACGCTCAGTAGCCTCTTGCATCTTAGTGTCATTATTACTTTGCTTAGCATTTGTGTTTATGTAGGCAAATATTTGATCGAAAATACAGCTCCGTGTATTTTAAAGCAATTCTATTTGATGTTTATTCTATAATCTGATGATGTTTAGGTTAAAAAAAAAGTATTTGATTCTATGCTTTGCTGAACAGTGGATTGCACTGAAAAACCCCACACATAAATTCTAGGCACTTATTCCAATATTTCTCTATCAGCATCAAAGAATTGTTTCAAGCTAGAAGAAATTCCAGATGAACGTAATTAAGAAGATAAAAAATAGTATTTTAGTCAACCACACACACACACACACACACACAAAAATGCACAAATTATGCATTTTCTTTTTCAGATGAAAACTGACAGTAAAAATGGTCAGCAAATGATTCTGTTTGAACTAAAAATGTATACTAATTGAATAGTGGAATTATGTGTGTGCATGCATGTATACTATATATATATATATATATATATATATATATATATATATATATATATATACAGAAACACACAAACATACACAGTTATTTTTATTATCGTATCAGAAAATACTAAAAATGTTAGCCCAGAAATGTAGATATTACAGGGAGTAAGGTAAGTGTGGCACAAGCTCATATTAAAGTAAGAATGAATGTATATGCGTGTACACAAATACACACTCACAGATATTACATATATATATATATATATATATATATATATATATATATAGTTCTATATATATATATAAATATGTATGTATGTATTTATGTGTATATATATATATATAGTTCTATATATATATATAAATATGTATGTATGTATTTATGTGTATATATATATATATAGTTCTATATATATATAAATATGTATGTATGTATTTATGTGTATATATATATATATAGTTCTATATATATATAAATATGTATGTATGTATTTATGTGTATATATATATATATATATATATATATATATATGTATGGTTCTATTTATATATATATATATATATAAATATGTATGTATGTATTTATGTGTATATATATATATATATATATAGTTCATATATATATATATATATATATATATATATAGTTCTATATATGTATATATAATTATTTATTTGAAAGTTATAACATACGTATGTTATAAAATCACTACTAAAATAGCCATTTTGTTTCAACACTTCTGGCATCTTATCAAGCAATGGTGTTGAATGTAGAATAAAGGATTTTGATGGATCAAATATATATATATATATATATATATGTATATATATATAGTTTTTAAAATATATACATATTATATATAATATATATATATATATATATATATATATAGTTTTAAAAGGTTCAAATATATATATATATGTATGTACATATATTGTTCATATATATATAGTTCTATCTATATATATAATTCATATATATAGTTATATATATATATATATTGTTTATATATATATATAGTTCTATATATATATATATATAATTCATATATATAGTTATATATATATATATATATTGTTTATATATATATATAGTTCTATATATATATATATATAATTCATATATATAGTTATATATATATATATATATATATTGTTTATATATATATATAGTTCTATATATATATATATATATAATTCATATATATAGTTATATATATATATATATATTGTTTATATATATATATTGTTTATATATATATATATATAGTTCTATATATATATATATATTGTTTATATATATATATAGTTCTATATATATATATATATTGTTTATATATATATATAGTTCTATATATATATATATATATATTGTTTATATATATATATAGTTCTATATATATATATATATATATATATATATATATATATATATATCGTTCATATATATATATATATATATCGTTCATTATATATAGTTCTATATATATATATATATATATATCTATATATATCGTTCATATATATATATATATCGTTCATTATATATAGTTCTATATATATATATATATATATATATATATATATATATATATCGTTCATATATATATATATATATATATATATATATATATATATATAGCCCATGTATATAGTTAAAAGTGCATTTACACATATGCACATACACACATGCATTCATAATGTGTGTAGCTCTTTTGATGTGATTCTTTAGATGTTTAACTTGAAAAATGATAAACTCATTTCCGTTTTCATTGGTCAGTCAACCACGAGCAGATCCAGGTTTTTAAGTGCTAATGTATTTATCAAGTTTCAAGAAAAATGTCTAGCCAAAAATTTCCTTCTTTTTTTACTGATCAACATGAATAGACATTTCTGAATTATTTTTACATGTCAGGCTTGTATTTCTAATTTTGTTTTATAATCAATCAGTCGAAGAAATATTTAAAATTGTAGCAAATGCCTTAATTTATCTTTAATTGTGGATAAAATATCTTGATAAATGCATGCTTGAGTTTTGACAAGAAAATATATTTTCAAAGATCATAGATGCAAATATGTTTTGTCTTTCACTGAAAGGACTTAAAGAAAGTTTGAAATTCATCCTTTATTGGCAATATAGAATTATTATTTCAACATATACGAAAACATAGAATAGGGGATGATTTTAACGCATATGACAATATAGAGTACGGGATTATTTTAACATATATGACAATATAGAATAGGGGACTATTTTACAACATATGACATTATACAATAAGGAAATATTTAAGAACTATGAAAATTTGGTTTCATGAAATACATGAGAATGTGCTTCATTTTTTATTGTCCTTTCATCAGTTAAAACAACAATTTTGTGTCATTCTAAAGTGTATATAATACAAATATTTTTATCACATTAAATATTACTAAATTTCAGAATGAGATTGGATATTTTTTATGACTGAAAAAAAATTCAAAATTCTCTAACAGTTGATGAAAATAAATATTATTTGGAAATATTATTTCATTATTTCATATTTTGTATTTCTGGTAAGAATAATTTTTCAAATATATTAAAAAGGAAAAGGACTTGAAAGAAAAATTTTGTTATGATTTGTGGGAATAATTTCAATAATCAGAAAAATATTCAACAAATACTCAGAACATAATAAACCTTAAAAAATCATGAATGCCTCTAAATTAATTAAAACAATAATGATTTCTATTAAAAGTTATTAAGTTCACTGTTATCTCTCTTTTCAGTATTGATGCAAGTTTTCTTCTTAACATTTGTTTTAAAGTAGAGTTGCCAAGACGATGTATGTCTTGTAGGCAAACAGCATTAAGATTTGCATGATGCATTGTTTTACAATGAGATTTATCCAAGAAGCATTCAATCCTGATTGAATGTTGATTTATCTTACTTTTCGCCTGAAAAATGTTTTTAAGCTTCAGTGTCTGTTTATATTTCTGAGATGATGTTTATGGACATTATTTACATTATTTGGACTATTGTCCTCATCTTTGTCGCCATATTTATTACAATGTTTTGGCTGTTGTACGCTCCGGCCTTCTTCAGGTGGTTGGAATGTTGAACTGAACCCTTTATTTTGCTCACAGGAGTAGACTGTTCTAGTTCTACGTGCCATGTTTAATGGATGTCAGTTATCAGTTATCTCCTGTTAATTCCCCTCTCCAAGTTCTCTACTGCCTTAACCGGGTATTGAACACACACTCTTTGGCACTGTGGATAAAGGTGTAAGTTAGATTCAGTGACAGTACCCAAAGAGTGTGAGTTCAATACTCGGTTAAGGCAGTGGAGAACTTGGAAATGGGAATTAACAGGAGATAACTGATAACTGACATCCATTAAACATGGCACGTGGAACTAGGACAGTCTGCCCCAGTGAGCAAAATAAAGGGTTCAGTTCAACATTCCAATCACCTGAAGAATGCTGGAGTGCACAACAGCCGAAATGTTGTAATAAATATGGTGACATAGATGAGGACAATAGTCTGAATAATGTAAATATTGTTTTTTAAGCTTATTTGATATTTTGATTAAATTTCTAGTTCTTGTTGATAGGTGGTTAACTAATTATTAAGTTAAGAAAAAACTAAAGTAAAAATCTCTACTAAGGAATTTTATTAAGAAAATAAGAATTTAAAAACTGTATAGTAAATTATTATGAAGAGATGAAATGTTGATATGTCTGATGACAAAATCATGTAACTTTATATATCTTCATTCCCCTTTGGTTAATTCTAAGTTATCTGGCCTTCTACATTCAGTAATATGAATTTTTAAATTTCTAGTTTCTTATTGGGACAAGTAACAGATTTTAATTTGGCAGTTGGACTAAACAAATATTTTCTTTGAAAAAAGAAAAATGAAATTTGAGAAAAAGTGTAAATAACAAGAAAAATATTACAGTGTTTCAAAAGTATCAGGTCATCCCATAAGTTCTGTCCAAATTTTGAATAAATAAAACAAGTGACCAAATGTTACATTTAATTACAGATTCAATTAACAATGTATTTTCCCTGATTATCTCTGACTTCCTTCCATCTATTAACAAGCTTACTAATTCCGTTACTGTAAAATTCTTTTGGCTTTGATTCGAAGAACTCACAAATGTCAGTTTTAAACTCTTCCTGTGTTACAAAAGCTGTTTCTTCCAAATGATTCTGTAAGCTATGAAACAAATGGTAGTCTGAAGGAGCAAGATCGGGAGAATAAGGTGGATGAGGAATTTTCTTGCAACCAAGTTCTTCGATCTTTTGTGACGGGATTCTTGCTGTGTGGGGTCGCGCATTGTCCTGATGAAACATCACCTCTTTTCGATTCACTAGAGCAGGTCTTTTTTCCTCAAACCTTGGTTCAAATGCTCTAATTGTTGACAGTATATTTGAGCATTAATTGTTGCATTAGGTGGTAAGAATTCAAAGTAGATTATTCCTTGGCGATCCCACCAAATTGAAAGAAGAACCTTTTGCCCATGAAGTTCCCTTCTCAGCTGTGGCTGGGGTCCTTCCCCTTTAACAAGCCACTGTCTATGATGCTCAACATTTTGATAAAAAATCTATTTTTCGTTGCCAGTCACAAGTCTATCCAAAAAAGGTGAAACAAGTTGGTGAGAATGGAGAGAAGAGCAGATGTCAACTTGGGATTTGAGGTTGTTTTCAGATAATTCATGAGGCACCCATTTTCCAAGTTTAGGAACTTTTCCAAGTTGTTGAAGATTTCGATGAACAGTTGTATGGTTTAAACTGAGAACCACTGCTAATTCCTCTACTGATAAAGCAGGATTTTCTTCAAGGGCTGCTTCAAAAAGCTTTTCATCAAACTCAACTGGATGTCCGGTTCGATCTTCATCTTCAAGGGTGAAATCTCCATCTCTGAATTTTGCAAACCGTCTTCTGCAAGTTCTTTCATTCACACATTCCTCTCCATAAACTGAGTGAATGTTTCTAGCCACTTCGGCTGCTGAGTTTCCTTTCTTGAACTCATAAAGCATTATGTGCCTCAAATGATTCTTGGGTACTTCCATGTTAGCAGGGTTTTAATCAAACAAAATTTAATTTTATTGTTCTCTGAAATAAAATTTGATCAGTTTAAATATGCATCTAAACATAAAAATAATGTTCAGACATTATAAAATACTCTTTAAATTTCGTTCATTTTAAAAAAAGGTAAAATTCAGATAGAACTTATGGGATGACCTGATATTTTCATTTTTACAGACCTTTACTCTAAAGCTTATTTCATGTACACATCTAAAGACGATCTAGGACTCCTCTGTTATTAATATTATATTAGGGTGTATCAAAAGTATTTTCATTTTTTTGGCATACCTTTACTCTAAAGCTTATTTCATGTACACATCTAAAGACGATCTAGGACTCCTCTGTTATTAATATTATATTAGGGTGTATCAAAAGTATTTTCATTTTTTTGGCATACCTTTACTCTAAAGCTTATTTCATGTACACATCTAAAGACTATCTAGGACTCCTCTGTTATTAATATTATATTAGGGTGTATCAAAAGTATTTTCATTTTTTTGGCATACCTTTACTCTAAAGCTTATTTCATGTACACATCTAAAGACTATCTAGGACTCCTCTGTTATTAATATTATATTAGGGTGTATCAAAAGTATTTTCATTTTTTTGGCATACCTTTACTCTAAAGCTTATTTCATGTACACATCTAAAGACTATCTAGGACTCCTCTGTTATTAATATTATATTAGGGTGTATCAAAAGTATTTTCATTTTTTTGGCATACCTTTACTCTAAAGCTTATTTCATGTACACATCTAAAGACTATCTAGGACTCCTCTGTTATTAATATTATATTAGGGTGTATCAAAAGTATTTTCATTTTTTTGGCATACCTTTACTCGAAAGCTTATTTCATGCACATATCTAAAGACGATCTAGGACTCCTCTGTTATTAATATTATATTAGGGTGTATCAAAAGTATTTTCATTTTTTTGGCATACCTTTACTCGAAAGCTTATTTCATGCACATATCTAAAGACGATCTAGGACTCCTCTGTTATTAATATTATATTAGGGTGTATCAAAAGTATTTTCATTTTTTTGGCATACCTTTACTCGAAAGCTTATTTCATGCACATATCTAAAGACGATCTAGGACTCCTCTGTTATTAATATTATATTAGGGTGTATCAAAAGTATTTTCATTTTTTTGGCATACCTTTACTCGAAAGCTTATTTCATGCACCCATCTAAAGACTATCTAGGACTCCTCTGTTATTAATATTATATTAGGGTGTATCAAAAGTATTTTCATTTTTTTGGCATACCTTTACTCTAAATTTTATTTCATGTACACATCTAAAGACTATCTAGGACTCCTCTGTTATTAATATTATATTAGGGTGTATCAAAAGTATTTTCATTTTTTTGGCATACCTTTACTCTAAAACTTATTTCATGAACACATCTAAAGACGATCTAGGATTCCTCTGTTATTAATATTATATTAGGGTGTATCAAAAGTATTTTCATTTTTTTGGCATACCTTTACTCTAAAACTTATTTCATGAACACATCTAAAGACGATCTAGGATTCCTCTGTTATTAATATTATATTAGGGTGTATCAAAAGTATTTTCATTTTTTTGGCATACCTTTACTCGAAAGCTTATTTCATGCACATATCTAAAGACTATCTAGAACTTCCCTACATTATTATTATTATTATTATTATTATTATTATTATTATTATCATTATTATTATCATTATTATCATTATTATTATCATTATTATTATTATTATTATCATTATTATTATTATTATTATATTAGTGTGTATCAAAAATATTTTCATTTTTACAGACCTTTACTCTAAATCTTATTTCATGTATGCATCTACTGCCATAGACTATGCGTTTAACTTGAACAGTTTGACTGGGATCACGTTTTCTCTTTCACAACACTTATGCTTGGCATTCCTTTCAATATGGACCCTACATCATCAGTCTCATCTATTATAAAAAATAACATTTCATTATTCAATTCGTCTAAAATAAATGCAACCAAATTTTCTAATCTTCCTAATCCTAATAGATTTCATCCTTCATCTACAGTTGACAATTCTAAGAGACTCTGTGCCCTCATCAATGTTAAGTTGATTGAGGGTGATGTCTCAGCTGCAGTTAGAGTATTAGCCCCAGCCAATACTATACTAGCTACTACACCAGATGTTCTCACAGTGATTCATCGGAAACATCCTGTTCCACCATCAGATGTCAGAGTTTTTCAGATGAAAAACAATGATTCCAATACTGTAATCTTGAAGGAAGCAATGGTTGCCACCCTGAAGTCTTTCCCTGGATGCAGCAGTGGTGGTGTGAATGACCTACGACCTGGTCACATCAAGGATTTAATTTCTGACCACACTGCCAAAGCTGGTGAACATTTGAAAAGATCCATAACAGCTCTTATAAATCCCTTCTCCAAGCTGAGATAACCCAACATGCTCGCAACTTTTTCAGCCAACTTAACGGCTTCAAAAAAAAAAAAGATGGAGGTATTCACCCTATTGCTGTTGGTAACATTTTTTGTTCACTCACAGCAAAATTTACATGTAAAGTTGTTGTGAAGGAGGTAAGGCATGAACTGTGGCCTGTCCAGCTTGGGGTAGGCATACAGGGTGGGTGTGTAGCCATAAAGTTCATGTCACAAGATCATTTTTCAAGAATACATCACCTATTTCCCGACATATCTTATTAAAACTGGATAAGAAAAACACATTCAGTAGTATAAGAAGGGATCATACCCTGGAAGTTTGCCATCAATGGACTCCTTCCATATTTCAACTGGCTCATCTTTTGTATGGTCATCCAAGTATGTTGATCGCCTCCAATGGTATTATCTCTTCTGCTACTGGAATCCAGGAAGGTGATCCACTTTGCCTGCTACTATTTGTGATGGCTGTCAGTTAGATAGCTCATTACATCGCCTCTCCTTTCGGCATATGGTATCTTGATGATACCACACTGGAAGGACATGTTGAGGCTGTAGCTGATGACCTCTGACAAGTTATTCCTGCTTTATCTCTGCTTGGACTTGAGATTAACTCATCCTTGAGGATATAAAAATAACTCCCAAGGAGGAATTACACATTCTTGGTTTTCCAGTCTTTCCAATAGACATTTGAGAGTGTTTGGATACTAAACATGTCATTCTAACAAGAATGACTGAGAGATTGCAATTAATTGATGCATACCCAGTCCTCTTTATCTTGAAGAACAGTTTTTCTCTATCGAGGTTCCACTACACTCTCGAAAATGCCCCTTGATACCTTGAACAGTATGTCATAAACAAGATAGATATCACAATTAAGAGATGCATGGTGTGAATTTGCAATGTTAATTTCAATGACACAGGCTGCAGGCAAAGCTCCCTTTGAGTTTCAGAGGCCCAGACCTTCAATCAGTGACAGACTTGACCCTTCCAGCATATCTTTCTTCATTTTCTTCAATTCAATTGATGAGATACTCAGTGGATCATCTCAGTATTTTTCAAGTAGTTCTTTCAAACAAGCATGCAGCAACTGGGCCCAAGAATTACTTTCTGTCCCACGAAATATATCAAAACAGAAAAACTGGGATATAATAAAATGTGAGGCCAATTTTAAAAGAAATAAAGCACAATCTGATTTTACTGTCCCAAACCAGTTTAGCCATTTCGAGAGTGAGTTATTTGCCTTTTGAAATAAATCCAGAACAAACAACCTTCAATTGTTAATGATGCTTTAAAATTCATTTCAAAGGAGAATCAAACAAACATCTTTTGAAAACTTTCAAAAGTGTTCTGACCATAAAAAAATAATATATGTAGAGCATTAGATATATCATTTACATTATTCGGACTATTGTCCTCATCTTTGTTGCCATATTTATTACAATGTTTCGACCGCTGTATGCTCCGGCCTTCTTCAGGTAGTTGGAATGTCGAACTGAACCCTTTATTTCGCTCTCTGGGGTAGACTGTTCTAGTTCCAATGTGCCATGTTTAATGGATGTCATTTATCAGTTATCTCCTATTAATTTCCCTCTCCAAGTTCTTCACAGGGTATTGAACTAACACTCTTTGGATCTTGTCACTGGATCTAACTAACGCCTTTATCCACTGTGCCATGTGTCCTTGAGGACCCAAAGAGTGTGAGTTAAGGCAGTGGAGAACTTGGAGAGGGGAATTAACAGGAGATAACTGATAACTAACATCTTATTAAACATGGCACATGGAACTAGAACAGTCTACCCTGTTGAGTGAAATAAATGGTTCAGTTTGACATTCCAACTATCTGAAGAAGGCTGGAGTGTACAACAGCCGAAATGTTGTAATAAATATGGCGACAAAGATGAGTACAATAGTCTGAATAATGTAAATAATGTCCATAATACCTCATCTCAGAAATATAGACAGATAGCATTAGATATGTTTCAAGAAAAGTTTGAATGATTAAAACAATGAATATATTTTTGATGCAAAATAATAATAATATTATCACAGTAGAAATATTCCCATCTAATTTTGAATATCTTTTTCAAGTTTTCAATTTTCAATCAGTTGTTCTTCTGACCATCATATTCTTGTTTGGCCATTTCTTTGCTATGACCTTTATAACTAAGTGCCAATCTATATTTGATCAAGACTTGCTTTCTCTCAGCATGCTTCAGTAATGAAAAATGATCAGAATTCTTCAGCCTGTCCCTGTCTATAAATCTACACGTATCTTCCTCCAGCCTTGTCTATCTTTAGAACTGATATTTCTTGCAGTGTAACTGCCATTTTGTTTCTGATATGATCCAGTGTTGAAATTAGATATTTATCTTCTAACTTTCTACTGCTTCTTTCTTGTATAAGGGCTGTTACTTTCAGCATTCACAGCTACAAAGCAATCAATCCATAATTTCCCTGTATTTTGCATGGAACAAAATAGGTTTTTAATACAATATAGATTACACCTAATATATACTTGGTAAAATAAAGATAAAGAAAGTACTATTCAGACAAAACAGATTTTAAAAGAAAATATTCTTTTTGTCAGATGCAGATATATTTTAGAGATTAGAAGGGCAGATTTAAAACGGTGATCATCACAAATTAAAAATAAAAAGGACACCAAATTAGATATGAAAATCATTAAATAAACATAATAATTTATATCTTATTAGTTTAATAAAAATATTAAATCTTATAAAAAAATGATTAAGTATTTAATAAAAAGTGAAAAACTTTCTTCTGGAAAACAAATACATTATTTTCTTATTGTAAATATGAAATACTTATTGATATATAGGAATAAAGTGTCCCTATCGAGACTGGAGTTTGAATACAGATTGCCAGAGAGCAAACACAGTGTGATTCCATTATTGAATTAAGTGGATCACATGACCATGAGGGAAACACATAAGTAGGAAATAGCATGATGTCTAAACAATCACCATTTCTATTCTATCCTCTATTACCATATGGTTCACTATTCTCTATACTATTCACTATTTCTACTCTATTTCTCTATACTGATCACTATATGGATTATTATTTGGTGGTTACTTTTCGAGTGAGTATTTTCGAGTAAGTACTATTACTGCAAGTGATATTTGAAGGCGTCTGACACCAGTATTTTTCAATGACGTTACTATAGTTGTATCTCTAATTACAAAGTCTCTACTATAACAAGCATTACAAAAGTGAGAATGAGTATTTGTTGACATTACAAAAGTGGCAACGAGAGTTCATTGACAACACAAAACTTCTTAAATCTAAAATATTTAGGACCTTGAGTATTTTTTAAAAATTCAGTCAGTGCGTAAACTAGAACTCATTTTGACTTTTACAATTGTCAACATCTACGTATCATCAGTAAATATTTGAATGTACTGTAGGCTTATCAAAATTTCATTATAATTGATTCCTGTAGCCTTATAGAAAATATACTGTTACATTAGCAGCTTCAGTAGTAGGACATTTTTTTCACAGAGTCATCAACTCCATGAATTCTTTACCTATTGGGATTCCTGACTTATTTTTTTTTTTTGCAGATTGATTTTTCTGTAGCTAAAGGCTTCCAACTGGTTCATTGTTGATTCACAGCAGAGAGAAATGGATTCATAACTTTCTCAAGGATTTATTTATGCTTTTACCATGAGCAGTATACAAAAATGATTAGAGAGTTTGTTGTGGGATTCTACCATATACATAGCTGTTGCTATAAGTATTGGATCCTACAGCATATTTGGTTTTGGTATTGCATCGTAGTTGCAGAGAAAGATTACATGAAGAAAATATCCACATGTATGAGCTTTATTGTTTAGGGTAAAGGTTTTCATATAAGGGACTCAGCTGCTGCTATTAACATTGGACTTCTGGCACCACTGTGGTTGTTTTTGCTCATTATTATCAGGTTTTATAGCAGTTTACCAAATTTGTTTTCCATGCCATTAATCCAGGTTACCAAATCTATTTTCCATGCAAATAACTGCTACATCAGTATCTGTCTATATTTCTGAGATGAGGTGTTATGTACACTATTTACATTATTTGGAATATTGTCCTCATCTTTGCTGCCATATTTATTACAACGTTTCAGCTGTTGTATGCTCCAGCCTTCTTCAGGTGGTTGGAATGTTGAACTGAACCCTTTATTTCGCTCAATGGGGTAGGCTGTTCTAGTTCCATGTGCCATGTTTAATGGATGTCAGTTATCAGTTATCTCCTGTTAATTCCCCATCTCAAAGTTCTCCACTGCCTTAACCAGGTATTGAACTCACACTCTTTGAGTCCTGTCACTGGATCTAACTAACACCTTTATCCACTGTGCCATGTAACCTTGAGGACCCATGGCACAGTGGATAAAGATGTTAATTAGACATGGCACATGGAACTAGAACAGTCTACTCCAGTGAGCAAAATAAAGGGTTCAGTTTGACATTCCAACCACCTGAAGAAGGCTGGAGCATACAATGGCCGAAACATTGTGATAAAAATGGTGACAAAGATGAAGACTCATCCAAATAATGTAAATACTGATACACTTTGAACTATTATATAAAACTTTCATAAGTGCGAGAAAGGAGAAATGTTTTATTACTGAGCTTCACTTGCTTTGCTGTAAGTTATTATTCATTCTTTACTGGACAAATTGTTAATTCATTATTAGCATGGCACAGATATTTATGTAAAATGTTGTTTTGCAATATGGTCACTGACAGATTTGATGATCTTTTAAAAATTCTGTCACTACATTTGTATATGCCCTGTTGGAACTCCTGCTCTTCAATAAAAATAGAAATGCTCATCTTGACAGCCACTATTCAAATAACACAAACTGACTTAATTATAGGCTGGCTTTGCATATTTCTGTGATAAAAAAATTGAAAGATCACAAAAAATCATTTTCTGATCAGTCAGAAAAGATGCATGCAGTTTCAACCGACAGTTCATTTTTGAGCCACACCAATGCTATTTAATCTGCTATCAATTTGACTCTGCAGCAGTAAGCTCATTTGAGTTCATTTGTTTGTCTCTTGTGCATTTTCACTAGGAACTTTTGAAACCTGATAAAATGACTAAAGACAGCTATAGAGCTGCCAGAAGACCAATGTTAACAGCAGCAGCAGCCAAGGCCCTAATATGTAAACCTCTACCCTGAGCAATTTAAATGCAATGTCGATTACTATTTACTGTCCTCCTGATTACTCTTCCTTTGTTCTTGATCCTTAGCAATGTTCCTATTTCTAATTCTTCCACACCCAGTAACCCCTTGCATCTCAGTAGCTTTGCTACCTTGCTTGGAGTGAACTCGATTAAAAAAAAAAAAAAAAAAAAAAAAAAAAAAAGCATATATTTTCCTCATGCAATCTTTCTCTATAACTAAAATGTAATACTAAAACCCACATATGTTGTAGAATCCTACAACTATATCAACACATATATATGGTAGGATCACACAGCAAACTCTTTAATCATTTTTGTATACTGCTCATGGTAAAAGCATAAATAAATCCTCCTTTCCAATGCCCCATCTCTAATAGGTCTGTTTCTTTTCTCTTAGCATGAATTATTGTACCCTTAACAACACACTCAAACAAAACCCTTTCATACTTGTTCATATTGTAACTCCCACAATAAATCCAACTCTTATTATAAATAAGAATTTTTTTGTTTTTAAAATTCTTCATTTTGGTAAAAGGCCATTTTTAAATTTTATCACATGTAATAAAATAAAAGAACAAAACTTTGCACATCTTTAGATGTTCACTATCTTGATGCTTGTGCTTTTTACTGACTAGCAATTATGTTACATCAAAATGCAATTCTAAAAATCACATAGTGAAGCAAAAGAAAATCAATAATGGTTGAAAAAGTTGAATTTAAAATAATTTTCAAAATTATTACATAAGTAAAATATGAAGAAGAAAATTTTCAGAGTGAGAAAATATTTTTTTTTGTAAATCCCATATGAATACTGAATTTTAATTTACGTTTTCTTGTTTAAATGCCATATTTAGAAACCTCCACTCAATATTGTCAATTTCTGATTATAGAATTTATAATTATCTGCAAATGCTAATTATCACTTAACTTAATTACTATCATTATTATTAAAGTAATCACAGGAATATCATTATAATTGATAGAAAAGAGTGCAGGTTAGTGAAAAATCATTCCTTGCTTATTACACTTATATTTCTTAAGAAAACTCAGGAATTAGCAGTTAATAGACCTGAAATGATCTCCCTTGGACAGACATTTTTTGTTAAGTTATACTTAATTAATCATTAATTGGAAACCAGTGGCCTAACTGGAGTGGAAAATGCTTTATTTTACATGTTAAAGCAGTAATAGTGTCAGGCAAACAGAAATTGTGCTAATGACTTGTTCTTTTGCTGTATTGCAGTAACATACATAAAAATATAAAATGAAGCTGTCAAATTTAATGGTGTATATAGAAGGTGATATAAGAAAGTTACTATATTGTATTGTTCAAGGGAAATGTGTGCATAGCTAACATTCATTTGTACCTAGTCAAATGAGTCAGTCTGCCAACAGGTTTTGTGCTCTTGACTTCTGTTTAATTTTAATGTGACTTTTTGAAATTTATTGGAATGGTTCTGCAATCTTTACAATATTTGACAAATTCAAACAGTTTACTTGCATCCAATTTTATGTGAAGTTTAGCAAATCTGCTGTGAAGATGATTGAAAAGCTTTGTCAGGTTTCTAGTGGAAATTCTGGAGATTGAACAAAAGTGAGGTGTCAGTTCAAAATGATGCGTTTTCAGGGCAACCAATCACTTGCAAAATAGCAGAAAATGTAGAAAAATCGGTGAATTCATCCTGATAGACCATTTCTAAACAATCCATTTTATTTACTGGAGTAATAATGAAATAAATATTTTTAGTCTAGAAGTTTCTGACACAATCTCATATATATATATATATATATATATATATATATATATATATATAAGTTTTGTTAAAAATGACTGAGAAGGTACTGTGGTTATTTAATTTTTCTTGTGTTCATATAATTTTTTCCTTTGCTGGACATAAATTATACAGAAATTGTTTGAAATTTTCTGAATGTCTGAGTGTTTTGGCTATATTTTTAGCTATTATCAAGGATGATTTTATTTTTTACTTTTAACTGAATGTATGGGTTGTGTTATATATATATCTAGAAATACAGGAATGTTTTATTTTCTAAATATGGAACATTATTAATGAGAGTCCAATGAGTGAGCAGTTTTGAAACAGATAAATATCTTCTTTGCATTGTAATAGTTATTGGTTCAGACTTAACGTCATTTGCGGCTGTGTGCCATTGGAAATTGCTTGGCGTGCCGCATGTGGTACGCATGCTGTAGGTTACCAACCCCTGGACTACATAATAGATTCAAGTGGGAGAAACATAACGTCAATTTAATTTATCTTTCCTAATTTAGTCTATTATCACATACCATTAATTTAGTCTATTATCACATGCCATTAATTTAGTCTATTATCACATGCCATTAACAATATCATGACCCAGATAATGAATGATAAAAAGAATACAGGGTGAATTGGATGCATGCCTTTCATAAGAAATGTAGAAGAAATATGACTGTTGCAAACATAATCCAAATTTGAATGTCATTTTAATTTTTGCACCAATTCATGCTTCCTTAAAACACACTATCAATAGTTTGAGAGATCAATTTATTTCTGTCTTTGAAGATGGCTTTCACAGAGTGTTATGATATTTGGCTTCTGTTTGCTCAGTTGGAATCATAAAAAAGATAATTGCAGCATTTCACTATATTTACCATTATCATCAGTTGTCTATAAGGCAACTTTTGATGACTGCACAGAAAAAGAAAAAAGGATTTGTCATGTAATTGAATATGTGATATCAAAATTCCATTGACTATTGACCTCCAAGCTGGAACATCAGTTTTTTTTCTGAGAAAATGGAAAGAAGTTGCAGACAGAAGATTTAGAGAAAATTGTATAAATCATAGTGTCTGAATTTCTTTGCTTAACAAAAAAACAAAAATTTAAAAATTAACCAAAAAGATTACAAGGCAATGCCGCATGTAAAATATGTAATTGTTTTATAGTTGACCTGGTGAGGATTAACATACTATGCAAATCCTGTCAGTATATTTACAACTATTCTTCTTCTGTTTTACAGAATTGGTGAATATTCATATAGACTAAGAGCTCTCCCCTCTTTCCATGCAGATTGTGTCCCCTGAGGATTACAGAAGAAATGATGCATTAACAATAATAAAAAAGTAAATAAATAATGTGATCAATAGTCTGAGCAATTCATGGAAACAACCTAATTTAGTGAACACCAAGTTCTTAACTTATTCTCCTTCATCTTTCCTTTCTTCTCTTATCCATGATTATTGTTACAATATAGACACATATAACTACATATATACACTAAAATAAAATTGAAATTCCCTGAATATGTATTTCAATTTACACAAGATTAAAAACACAAGTAATAAAGATGGATTACAATAAATGATCACATTTACAGATTAATATGTGCACAGGTGTGACAATAAGGAGTCTTTAAATAGTATATAGACACCAGATCCATACACAGTCTATCCTCCTTGGGTATTAACAGAGTTCTGTACTTTTGCTTGTATGTGATTGTACAAATGGCAAATACCATCATGTGATACCTTGTCCACCTGATAACCCAATACATTTTGACCTCGGATGATTGAAGATGTTAGGTGTCATCCTACCATGTCACATATAGAGGTTGTTCTGGTCAGGAAATAACATAGGGGTAGTAAATGCTATGGTACTGAAATGGCACACATCACCTTTCATGTTACAGCAAAATGGATTGATCAATAATCAGGAAGTACTCGTAGAGTTCAATGCTCCCTCTCAAAAATTCAAAGTCAACTGATATTTATCACACGCATGACCACATGCCTCCAGGTGTAACGCTTTAGTGTCATAAGTGAGTATATGTACTTTGCAAGATGATATGCATTAATGTGTATGGCTCAAGATTTCTATGCATTGATGTGTATGGCTCCTAATTTCTATGCATTTATGTGTATGGCCTCTGATTTCTATTGCATTGATGTGTATGGCCTCTGATTTCTATTGCATTGATGTGTATGGCTACTGATTTCTATGCATTGATGTGTATGGCTCTTGGTTTCTATGCATTGATGTGTATGGCTCCTGAATTCTATGCATTGATGTGTATGGCTCATGATTTCTATGCATTGATGTGTATGGCTCATGATTTCTATGCATTGATGTGTATGGCTACTGATTTCTATGCATTGATGTGTATGGCCCTTGATTTCCATGCATTGATGTGTATGGCTACTGATTTCTATGCATTGATGTGTATCGTCTCTGATTTCTATGCATTGATGTGTATGGTTCCTAATTTCTATGCATTAATGTGTATGGCTCTTGATTTCTATGCATTGATGTGTATGGCTACTGATTTCTATGCATTGATGTGTATGGCCCTTGATTTCTATGCATTGATGTGTATGGCTCATGCTTTCTATGCATTGATGTGTATGGCCTCTGATTTCTATTGCATTGATATGTATGGCTCTTGATTTCTATGCATTGATATGTATGGCTCTTGATTTGTATGCATTGATATGTATGGCTCATAATTTGTATGCATTGATGTGTATGGCTCTTGATTTCTATGCATTGATGTGTATGGCTCTTGATTTGTATGCATTGATATGTATGGCTCTTGATTTCTATGCATTGATATGTATGGCTCTTGATTTGTATGCATTGATATGTATGGCTCTTGATTTGTATGCATTGATATGTAAGGCTCTTGATTTGTATGCATTGATATGTATGGCTCTTGATTTGTATGCATTGATATGTATGGCTCATGATTTGTATGCATTGATGTGCATGGCTCTTGATTTCTATGCATTGATATGTATGGCTCTTGATTTGTATGCATTGATATGTATGGCTCTTGATTTGTATGCATTGATATGTAAGGCTCTTGATTTGTATGCATTGATATGTATGGCTCTTGATTTGTATGCATTGATATGTATGGCTCATGATTTGTATGCATTGATGTGCATGGCTTTTGATTTCTATGCATTGATGTGTATGACCTCTGATTTCTATTGCATTGATGTTTATGGCTCTTGGTTTCTATGCATTGATATGTATGGCTTATGATTTGTATGCATTGATGTGTATGGACTCTGGTTTCTATGCATTGATGTGTATCATTCTCAATGTTCTATCTGATTTATAATTCTTTTTTTTATATCATTTATATTTCTATTTATTTTCTTAATAATCATTTCAAATTTACAATCAAATAACAAATTTATCTGTTTTTATTTCTTTTCAAAATTATTTTCAGAAACATTTTACATTGTGTATATTTGCAATTTTCTTGATATATGTATACAGATTAAAAAAGAAGCAACTAATTGAGTAGCGTAATAAAACTAGAAGCTGTGACATATTTATAAGTATTTATTTATATATCTGCTGAAGAAAATGATATATGATTTCTGTACTCAAACTAAAGATGGGAATTTAAATGACAAAATTGAAACAATCCTATGTAGCACATTTCATCTTTCAAATGGACATCTTCAGTTTTATATTACGATTATACATATATTATATATATATATATAATGGACTCTCCCGTTGTTTTCGACGTATGAGTGTCAAGCAACTTAGTCCCTAAGAATGGTCAGCCAGACACCTGCACATATGATTTGATTTTATTATATGAACATTTTGCAGGACCAACCATACAATTTGAAGAGCTGAATACAGGGACCTAGTGCACCATGTGCCACAAGGTCACCAAACATCCCTTTGCAGGTTTTAAATTCAGAGTTGTCCTTTTCCTAGACCAGTTGCCACCTAAGACTATAGAACTCAGTCTGTCCAGCTATTTACCCATAGCTGGGGGGGAGAAGAGGGTTCATACCTTTCCTAAGGGTATTAGCATGTAAGTGAATGCAATGGGTTCAAATTTGAACTCGGATCTCTGATTCCTCAATCCCAGTTGCTATCCATTTACTCCACCATGCCTCCTTACTGCACATACAGCACATATGTTACCCGCACATATTACTTGATTACAGTGGTGAAGGCGCTGTGTAGGACCAACCACACTTTTTGAAGAGCCAAATACAGTGACCTGGTGCACTATGTGCCACAAGGTCACCAAATGATCCTCCGCAGGTTTTGAATTTAGAGTTGTCCTTCTCCTAGACCAGTTGCCTTCCAAGGCTACAGAACTGAGTCTCTTCTTACCCATAACTGGGGTGAGAAGAGGAAGACTCATACCTTTTTCAAGTGTATTAGCATGTAAGTGTATGTAATGGATTCCAGTGGAATTTGAACTTGGCTCTCCGATTCCTCAATCCAAGCTATTATCCATTTACTCCACCATGCCTCCTCCATATATATATAATGTCACATATCCATCCATATAAATATAATCTCACATATCTATCCATATATATATATACAATGTCACAAGAAATACATAAGTGAAATTTTTATGAATATAAATAAAGGAATACAAATGAATGCAAAAATGATCTTTTACAAGACAACACACTCAATAAGTTATTCTGTGTAATGAGTTTGACTATAAATTTGACTTAAATAATTCAGTTTTAATTGCCTTTCTTAACTAGTTCACTCCAATGTGGGATATTTAAAATCAACAACACTAAAAACAAAGCTGCACATGTTGACACATCAGATGCAAGAAATTTAAATTTCAAATTTAAAGTTAACTTTTCCTGCATCCTCAGTGTTTTTCTCGATGTGCAATTTTGACTGATGTTTGTTTATATTTTCATTCTCCCCCATCCCATGTTTATGATTCCATTAGTAAAAGCATAATTTAGTCTGAAGAGGTCCTTTGGAAGGCTGAAATGTGTTACATAGCATTTTTTCCACTTTGTCTTTCAGTTTCCCCCATATTTGTTTGTCTATTTCTTCTGGAGTGCAGCTCAAATTTGTTTCTTTCCAGAACAGTTATTTTTATTTTTTATTATCTCTTTGTTTTTGTTAAATCAATTTTGGAAGTTCATTTTTTGATCTGCCTTCAAAACATTAAAATGTCTTAAGACGAAAAATAAACTAAATTATATTACATAGAAAAAGTCTTGTAAATTATGAGATTTTAATATGGAGGACAAAATTTTACATGTATCATTATATGGCATTGTTTATGTGTAAGGCTTACACACATACGCCGTCATGTATATACACAGATCTTAGGGTCTTGAGAAATATATTTCTATTTATAACAGTGTCACCAATATGCTAAGAGTTTTGTGCCCATTTTATGGCTGTTATGTTTCAGAAGGAGTGGCTCTGCTTAAAAACATACTTGGGATGTATATATATATAAATATATATATATATATATATATATATATATATATATATATATATATATATATATGGAACAAATACATTGAGTGAATTGCTTCATCCACCGCAAGGAAAGTTGGCTCTCTGTGCCATGCCAGTAAATTTTTCTCCCCAGAATCTATCCTTCAGATCTACAAATCAACAATTCCCCCTTGCATGGAGTATTGCTGCCATATATGGTCTGGAGCCCCTTCTGTTTGCCTCGGGGTTCTTGATAAGCTCCAGAGGCAGATATGCAATATAATTGTCCCTGTACTGGCATCTTATCTACAGTTGCTCTTTCACAGATGCGGCATTGCCTCTCTCTGTCTTTTTAAAAAATACTTTCATGGTAATTGCTCCGAGGAGCTGCAGTCGCTGGTTCCCAGACTTCATGAATTCAAGCGCCCTACAAGGCTGGTATCACGCTCTCACCCTTTTACTGTCAAAACTACTAAATGTAGCCGTCTCTTCTACTCCAATAGCTTCTACTCTGGCCTGTGGAACTCCCTTCCCTATTCCAGTTTCCCTGAGAGCTGTAATCTCCAACTATTCAAATGTAATGTCAATCGACATCTCCAATTGCCTTGATCTATCCACTATCCTTCTCCTCATCCTTTCCTCTATCACTCCTATCTGATCTTGCTCCAAACCTTCTGTAACCACTTGCGTCCTAGTGGGTTCCCGCCTTGCTTGGGGTGAAAAGCTTAAAAAAAAATAAAAATAAAAATAAAAACATATATATACATATGTGTATATATATATATATATAAAGAAAGAAGAGTAAGATATATAATCCAGTGTTCTTGTTATTTTTTATTTTTATTTTTACAAAACAGTGCTCAATGTAAATTTACAGATCATAAATATTATAAATTAACTGATTTAAAATATGGTTTTTCGCTACACAGTAATAACCATGTTTCAAAAATGGAAGCTAAAAATTTTAAATTTAATTATATAATTAAATTAAAAGCATTAGTTCCGTTTCATCTGCAAGCAAATATTGGAATATATATATGTGTACATATATATGCATACATATATATATATGCATACATATCTAAATATATATATATATATATATATATATGTGTGTGTGTGTGTGTGTGTGTGTGTGTGTGTGTGTGTATACTTTGTCATTACTATGCAGAGAGATGTTCGAGACTTTCTCATCACACGCTCTTTTCATGTCACCTGTTACCTCTCTGACCACACCCTGCTTTGCAGCAAAGTTAAGTTTCGTCTTAAACATTAACAGTTACAAAAGTCATCCGTACCAAAATGTCTTAATGTCTCGTTGCTAAAAAACCATCAAGTGCAAGCCAATCTTTCTGATAAATTGGACACTGCTCTTTAGGTAGTTATTATCACTGCTGATGTTAAATCATTATGGAAGGTATTGCGCGAAGCAACTTGTCCTGCCTCTCTAGGAGTTCTCGGACTTCCACTACGCAAACATCAAAATTGGGTTGATGAAAATGATATAGAAGTCCAAAAACTAATTGATGAAATGCATAAGTATTATAAGGTCTGGGTAAATGACAAAAACTGCCAGTCAAAACAAGGCAACTACAAAGAGTATTAAGCAAGAGTACAACGTGTACTCAGACAAATGAAAGAGAGTTCATAAATGGCTGCTGACAAAAAGGAATCAAAAGCTTTTTATGATGGTTTAAAAGCAATGTATGGTCCCCAAAAGCATGGTGTCTCTCCAATTCTAGCCAATGACGGGGATACTCTCCTAACATAAAAAAGCCATACTTCAGCACTGGAGAGATCATTTTGAAAAAGTGCTCAACAGTACCCCAGTCACAGATGATGAAACTCTGTCCACTGTAACACAACATCCTGAAATTCCTAAGTTATCTCTGGAATACACTTTTCTGGAAGTGCAAGTTTCTATTGAGCAGATATTGTCTGAAAAAGCTCCTGGTGAGGATGCTATCCCTGTTGAAATCTACAAACATGGAGGGCTTACACTTTGGAGATCAGGTCATGTTCCTCAGGACTTCAAAAATACCACTGTGCAACATCTCTACAAGAAAAAAAAAAAGGTCTTAAAGCAGTATGCAATAACCATAGCGGCATTTCACTTTTGTCTGTCAGTAGAAAAATTTTGGCAAGGCTCATCCTCAACAGAATTATAAAACACATTGTCGACACCAACTACCCTGAATATCAGTGTGGATTTAACTCCAGTCATGGAATTATTGACATGATCTTTGCCCTATATCAAGTTGCAGAGAAGATTCATGAGCAAAACAAGGAGCTATTTATGGTATCTGTAGACCATGCTAAGGCCTTTGATACTGTAAACAGAGAAGCACTCTGGAAATTTCTGAAAAAACTTGGTATTCCTGACAACATGTTGAATGTCATCATTTCATTTCAAGTCGGTATGCAAGCTAGTGTTATATCTAATGGTCATGGAATTAATGGAACTAAACAAGGCACCTGTTTTGCTTGCACTGTTCTTCTCAGTGATGCTGAGGTATGATTTTCGAGATACAAGATCTGGCATTAAATTTTATTTTTGAACTAACTGTTTAAACACTAGCAGTTTAAGTCCAAAACACTTCTACATACCAGTATTATACTTATATAGTATATATTTTTGCAGACAACACTGCCCTTGTAGCTATCTCTTTGGAGGAAGTTCAAGATTTACTCAACTGGTTTTCTCCAGCATACAAGGCATTTGGACCTACCATCAGTGTCAAGAAAAGTTATTCATCAACCTTGCCCGACACTAAAGCAAATTAGAGGTGTAAAGCAGAGACCCCCTGTTTGTGAATTTCTTAAGGACCCTTTACAAGTTGATGGAAAAAATCTCAAGTATGTGGAATCTTTCAAATACCTCGGGAACATGGTAAATTCAAGTGCATCACTTAATGACAAGATTGTTAATCGCATCACTAAAACCAATGCTTCCTTTGGTTTGCTGCATCATAGGTTGAGGGATGCAAGAGGAATAAAGCTTTCCTCTAAAATCCAAGTGTAAAAACTGTCATTTTGTCAACTCTTTTGTATGGCTCTGAAACTTGGACAACTTATAGATGGCACACTAATCAATTAGATATCTTCCATAAAGGCTGTCTCTGTACAATCTATGTCAACTGCTGATCTTTTTGAGAAATGCAAGATTGGTACCATCAAGACCTTCATAATACAAACACAACTACATTTGGCTGGCCATGTGGCAAGGATGAGCGATGATCCTATACCAAATGTTCTTTTCTATAGTTAACTCCATAGTTGTCATAGAAATGTTGGTAGACCTTGGCTCAGGTATAACGATAAACTGAAGAGCAATCTTTCTTGTGCCAACATTCCATTCAAGAACTTTGAAGAGGCAGCTATTAAGAGATCAGAGTATCATTTTGGCTACCATTCAGGAAAAATGCACCATCAAGATGTAAGGATCAGTCAACTATGTGAAACACAAAAGAAAAATAAGACAGCTAACTGTGTTCCTGCTGCTATATATACTCAACTCTCCCGTCGAATCTGACATATGAGAGTCAAGCAGATCAGTACCTAGGAAACTGACAGCCTGACACCAGCACATGAGACTTGATTATATTGGTGAAGGTTTCATGCAGAACCATCCACACTTTTTGAAGGGCTGAATACAGAGACCTGGTGCACTACATGCCACAAGGTCCCCAAACGACCCTCTGCAGGTTTTGAATTCAGAGTTGTCCTTCACCTAGACCAGTTGCCATCCAAGGCTATAGAACCCAGTCTGTCTTACTATTTATCCATAGCTGGAGGGAGAAGAGGAGGATTCACACCTTTCCCAAGGGTATTAGTACATATATATATATATATATAGTAGTCAACTCTCCTGTCGAGATTCGACGTATGAGGGTCAGTCAGATTAGTTTCCAGGAAACCGACAGCCCGACAACAGCACAAAAGATTTGATTATAGTGGTGAAGGTTTCGTGCAGGACCATCCACACTTTTTGAAGGGCCGGTTACAGAGACCTGGTGCACTACATGCCACAAGGTCCCCAAATGACCTTCCGCAGGTTTTGAATTTAGAGTTGTCTTTTTCCTAGACCAGTTGCCATCCAAGGCTATAGAGCCCTGTCTTGCCTGCTCATAGCTGGAGGGAGAAGAAGAGGATTCATACCTTTCCCAAGGGTATTAGCACATAAGTGAATGTAATGAATTCGACTGGAATTCGAACTCAGCTCTCCGATTCCTCAATCTAAGCTGCTATACATTTATGCCACCCTGCCTTCTTAGATATATATATTTATTTGGGACTGTTTGAAAAATCCTGTAAATTTAATTTTACAAGGTGAAAATGATCATTTACATAATGGTATCTTAATTCCGATTGTATGATGTATATTTTTATATATCTATTTGTGTGTGTGTGTTCATTTTGGTACATGTATATAAAAAGCTTGTAAAATAGCTGATATAAATACTTATGGACTTTAAAAACTGCAATTCTAACATCTTATGAAAAACTGTTTTCTTGAGATTTTGTAAAATTTGCAAAAAACGTTTATCACAGAAATTCTAGAACACTCTATTTCATGACAGCAAAATTTTTTATAAGTTTTCTTTTCCTGGGAAGAAACATGTAATTTTCTTGTTTTCATCTCTGCAAAGGTGCCTAAATCTAAAGTCTTGCATTTGGCCACATGAAATGGAATACTTGCATCAATTTTATGCACATAATAACCAACATTAATGGAAAAGAAATGAAAAAAAAAGATGAACAAATGGATATAAATTGAAAAAAGATGAAAGTACATTTTTATCGGAGTCCAAATTTCGGAGAAGAGGAATTAGGTTCATTATAAATAGATTGACCAGGACAAGTATTTACATCTTGGTCTGTCATAGTCTGTGTAAAGGTTTCACATTTTGGCACTTATTCTAAACAACAGAAAAATATAGATGTCGAAGATGTGATAAACAATATATTAGGTTGGTGCAAAAATAATGTCGTTTTCTCACATATGTTACTATGTGAGAAAACGACATTATTTTTGCACCAACCTTATATATATATATATATATATATATATATATAAATATATATATTATATATGTATATATACAGGTAAAAATCCATGGGTAAGTAATCCAAGTGAATCTTAATAATATAAAATATTAAAATAGATTCACAAAGAGAGCTCAATGTATTTATTACAGAGCAATATAAATAAATTACATATAAAGGAAATTTAATACCCCATCTGTATAGCAATTTCACATTTGATTTTCAAATTTAATAATTCTAATTTTCTCTTCTAGACATGTTACATCTGCCCTTAAAATTACTAGGAGTTTGAGCGAAACTTATGAAAAATCTTTAAGCTTCTTTTTATTTTATCTTCAAATCCTTTGGTGTTAATAAACCTTGGGGTTAAATAGCTATACAGATGGAGTATTAAATTTCCTTTGTATGTAATTTACACACACACACACACACATATATATATATATATATATATATATATATATATATATACACACAAGTATAGGATTGGTGTACACAGAATAAATTCCAATAAACAAAAAATAATATTCTTAAAAGAGTGCTCAATACAGAGTAGAGCAAATATAATTATTTATTCAAAAATTATAACATAAATATGTTATAAAATCACAACAAAAATAGCCATTTTGTTTCAACACTTCTGGTGTCTTATCAAGTGATGGTATTGAATGTAGAATAAAGGGTTTTAAAAGGTTCAGATCAATCAAATATCCCTTGCTAGGAGAAATGTTGTTAAATAAGCTGGATGACCAATCAAAATACAAGTATATGAGAATTCAAAAAACTTAACAACGGACTTTGGTTAGAATAATTATTTAATTCTTTAATGTTAGGGTTAGACTAAAACAGAATTCATTCTAACTAATTAATATTAAATTATACTATAAAAATCAAAATTCAAAATTACCAATTTTAAATTTTAAAATTAATCTATATTAAGTTTAAAAAATTATAAAATTATTTAAAGAAAAAACTGAGGAAAAAATACATATGTTTTGTTATTTATTTTGTTTTTATTGAAAGGCCAAAAATTCAGTTAGAATAAATGTTAAAATCTAATGTTGCTCTGAGCTCTGTTACAACTTAGATACATTTGAAGTGATGATATGGGCAGGGGGAGGGTGAAATCTTGCAAAAGACAGTACATACACAATCAGATTATAATATGCAAACACATAGACATATTTAGATATATAAACACGCAAAAAAGCAACGAGACAAGAAATAGGTGTTCACAACCCTTAAAAAAAACTAACAATATATGCATACAATGAAAGGCACATATAAGTGATTATACACACATACATTGATAACGACTTGCACATATACCCACCGAGAAATATTCAAATTTGAAACTGTTAGAAAACGAATTCTAACATACTATTACAATATAACTTATATGGGCAAAGATACAGTATATAGATAAAAATGGTTGAATAGATAAAGTTTAATATGGGTAGAATAGAAAAACAAATATTTGTCAATGAATAACACAAGGAAAAAGGACACTAAAATATATTGAAATGGATAGAAAAAATAAATATATATGCATAAAAATACCACTATCTAATATATAAAAAAGAAAACTCCTAAACACAGAAATATATATAAATATCTTGTATATACTTATATAGGTATTAGTAGACACACACAAGTATAAATATATAAAAGTATGTGAAAGAAAATAAAAAATATATACAGACATATGTGTACACACATTCTTCACTATAGATAGAAACATACAAAAGTATATCTATGCACAAATATATACACACATATACCCATATACATATATATACCTATATATACATATACATACATATATGCATACATACACCCATACGCATATGCATATATACACACATAGAAATAAATATATCAACTTACACAGCAACATAAAAAAGTAAATACACTAAATATATATATATATATATATATATATATACATATATGCACACATACACAAACATATACATATAAATTTATAAACACATGGACACACACACACACACACATATATATATATATATATATATATATATATATATATATATATATATATATATATATATATTATAAAATGGTCTAAGTCCGATAATTATCTTAATATATTTTCTGTTTATACATGTATTTTCTCATCTCAGAAATATAGACAGATCCTGAAGAAGGCCAGAGTGTGCAATGGCCAAAACATTGTGATTATGACAATAAACATGAGGACAATAGTTTCAACAATGTAAATTGTGTAAATAAATAGACAGATCCTGAAGAAAGCCATATATATATATATATATATATATATATATATATCTGTATTATAAGAGAAAGAGCAAATGGAATAAAAATTCACAGTTCGTAGCATTTAAAATAGTGCTCAATATAAAGTAGAGCAAAATATTATTATATGAAACATGAAAGCTTTTGTGTAGTGATGTAAAATGTTTTTATTATAATCTATTATAATAAATATATATATATATATATATATATATATATATATATATATATATAATTAAAAATGATAACATGTCTAGAAAAAAATGGAAAGCAAATACCCTCAAATGGCAACAACTGAAATAACAGAGGAAAGTGAAAAATGGGAAAAAAGCCTTTGAGGGAGTGGAAGCAAAAAAATACTATGGAAAGGACCAAAAAATCACGACACCGTACATGTATGTGCATCCATGTAAATAGGTGCATGTGCATGAACACACACATACACACCATGAAATATCACCAATGAAAAGTGCACATAAAAAAGAAAAATCGAGAAGTATAAGCAGTCAGTTGCTGATACCCTCTGATGACATATCTGTCTATGAAACTCTGGAGTTGGGATACCAAGGGTAACATCAATCAGCTAAGTGACAAACTTTTTACTTACATTGATTCATTAATTCTCTCTCTCTCTTTCTTATATATATATATATATATATATATATATATATATATATATATATATAGTACATGCAAAAGGATATCTTAAGATATTTTTGTATTTTTTAAAGTAAAAGATAAAATTTCACTAACTACAGTGTATTTGCTTTTATTTTGACAAAAAATGAGCACTCAACTACAAAAAAATTATCATCTAACAGCATCATATTTTGTTTTTGTCAATAAAACCACCAACTGCTTTATTATGGTTATACAAATTCTTGGCATTTTTCTAACAGGTTTAGAAAAATAAAATGTAGATGGCAGGCCTTCCCAAGCATTCTTCAAGCACTAAAAATGCTTGCTCTCACTCTTTAGGTATTCTCTTTGAACTCCCCTATTGAATTCATCCCATACTAATTCAATTGGATAAAGGTCAGGGAATTGAGGTGGTTATGTTATAATTTCCAAAATTTGTTTCTTTTTTTTGACTTGAGGTTATTTTGACATAATTTAAAAGAGCATTTTGGACCATAGTCTTGTTGAAAGGTGATTTTTCTTCCATTTATGCATAAACCAGATGTTATAGCATGTCTGCAGAATTCAAATGATTTTTTAAGATACCCTTGAACTGAATCAGGTCTCCAGCCCTCTCTTCCCCTAAAACACCCTCACACCATAACAGAGCCATCAACATTCTTAACTGATGGAACCAAACATTCATCATTTGGTTTTTCTCCTGGCTTTCTTCTCACGTACACTTTCCTCTTACTACCAAAATATTCAAATTTGGACTTATCTGTCCACAATACATTCTGCTATTGTTTCAATGTTCAGTTCTCATGCTTTCTTGCCGATAACAGTGTTTTCTGGTTATTGACCTTCTGCAACAAGGATTTCTTGATGGCCATGCATTCCTGAACCCCAGTGATCTAAGTTGATTTTTCAGTTTGGAGCAACACTGGTTCCTGCCAAGAGGAATTAAGTTTAGCTGTCAACTCTGGAGCAATTTTCTTTCTATTTCTTTTGCTCTCAGTAATCAAGTGTTTATTTTTAGAATGCTCCAGCTTTTTTTTGGCTAACATTTGCATCAGTTTCTAACTGCCTTAGTAACAAATATTGAACTCCATATCTAGAAATCTTCAACTTCTTGGCAATTTGTCTTTGAGAGTAGCGTTCTTTGAATAAAATTTTTTGCCATTTTGTGTAAATAACTTCAAAATTTAAAAATAATTTAAAAAAAACTATGAAACTACTGTTGTAATGGCACAATCTTCTTTTTTCTTCAGAGACAGCTACATATGTTTTGTTTGCAATATTAGTCAATGCTAAGTTAACATATAGAACATGTATTAATATTTAACTTAATTAAAATTTACTGAGGAGTTAATGGGGGAAAACAAAATATAATGTTTCTCATACAAGCTAGGTTAAAAGCCACCCAGTCAGGCAGCATTTAAGCTAGGTCTTGTGGCTGGTTCTTGATTAGGCCTTTATCACAATAGGTAGGGAGGACAGTATTTACATTATTCATACTATTGTCCTCATCTTTGTCGCCATATTTATCACAACGTTTCAGCCGTTGTACACTCCGGCCTTCTTCAGGTGGTTGGAATTTCGAACTGAACCCTTTATTTCGATCACTGGGGTAGACTGTTCTAGTGCCACGTGCCATGTTTGATGGATGTCAGTTATCAGTTATCTCCTGCTAATTTTCCCTCTGAAAGTTCTCCACTGCCTTAACTGGGTATGGGTCTGTCACTGGATCTAACCAATGCCTTTATCCACTGTGCCATGTGTCCTTGAGGACCTCTGGGTATGAATTTCTGGGTATTATAAACCTAATGTTTTCAGCAACCATTTTTACCAGTGCTCATATTGCAATTTTGCTGTTATCATTACATGTTTTTACCAGAGC
>OZ010601.1:87163224-87165724 GCA_963932145.1 Acanthosepion lycidas
GCTGAAACACAGTGAATATGACAATAAAAATGAGGACAATAGTCTGAATGATGTAAATTTTTCAAATTTTTGAATAAGTTTTTTACTGAAGTCAAGCTGTATGAAATTGTTTTACACTTTTTTAAAAAACTTTTCACCCCAAGCACTAGCATGCAAGGGCTTACAGAAAGTGGGAGCAAGAGTAAAGAGGTGTGAAAGAGAAAAAGATGAAGAGAAGGATGGGGAATAGATCAAGGCATGAAGAGAGATAGCCTTGTCTATATAGTCAGAAATGCTTTCGAGTACACCACAGTCTTGGGAGGATGGAGAGTGATAGAGGAAGAAGAGGTAGCTTACAGCATTGAGGAGAGATAGACAGAGACACATGTATGAATGATCTGGAGATTCAAGAGAGAGCTCTCTAGCCAGTAGGAGATGGTCCTTGACATAAACTCCAAGGCTGTGCATGTGGGCTTGAGAGTCTTTTCTAAGAAGAGAAAGGTAACTGGGGATAAAGAGGTTAGAGGAGGGGATAAACGAGTTGAGGTTGGTCTTGCAGAGAGCCAGTATATCAGGAGACTTTTCAATGAGGAATGATTCCAGACTACAGAAGTTGGTTCAAATGCCACAGATGTTAGAAAAGGAAATGTTAAAGGGTTTAGGTGATTTTTTTACAGCTGGTTTAGGTTTACTTTTTTGATCATTTGTTGTCATGTTGGGTAATGTATGAAGAGGCATTGCCACAAACTGCACACATCACAAGAGAATCATGACAGTACTGCTATGGAGGCCAGAGAAAAAGAAAGGAAAAGGTACCGGGAACCCCTTTCTAAACAAGGAAAAAGGGGTGAACCTCTGTGCTTGTTCAAGAGAAATGGGGGAGGGGGAGTATTGACTGGGCAATAGGAATGCCTACCTAATCACTTATGTTACATGTGTACATATTTGAACTGAAAACAAAAATGCCAGGAAATAGCCAACAAAATCTTGTCTACCATACTGACAACATTCAGTTGTTAATAATAGCAAAACATGGTGGAAAACACTTGAACAAGATGATGAACTTTGGATACTTTACCTCCATTTTTAATTTTGATGTCCAACAACTTAGTCTAAAATTGGAAAAATGCAATAAAAACTTAGACAGACCTTGTTGGTTGAATTTAGCAAAACTTATTGCATATATATATATATATATATATATATATATATATATATATATTAGGTTGTTGCAAAAATAATGTCGTTTTCTCACATATGTGAGAAAACGACATTATTTTTGCAACAACCTAATATATTCAGTTGTATGGATATGAGTTTGTGACCTTGGGTTTCACGCTTTTATGATCATCAGGCAAACTGGTTTATTTTTTAAAATTGCATCTATTTATGCTTGTTTGACTATGTTTGGTGGTGGGAGGGGGAATTTCCTTCTGTGCTTGTTCAGGATGACACTCTCATATACATAGGCACATATACATACAGATGTACGCAACTTAGTTCACACAAATGCACACATATAAACAATACAAAGCCAGGCATACATACATACAAAATTTTAAAATTGTGTATGTCCGTATGCCTGAGCGTATGGATGTGTATCTGCACCTGGCCTTGGATTGTTTATGTGGGTGCATTTTCTGTGAACTAAAAAGCGTACACCTTATATATATGGTCAAGTAGTTACAATGCTGCTTTCAAATCATAAAATCCAGGTTCAAATCTCACCACAATTGATTTGTCATTTGTCAGGAAGGTCATTTGTACATATTATTGTCCTGGGGAGGTGATCACAGCATGTGACATAATTGAAAAGTGCCTGAAAGCCGTAGTTTGACTTGAGGCTTTTGAGTGAAATTGGGTAGACAAACTGATTGGAGGTCATCGATGTCTGTGCTAGCAGGAAATCACAAGTCATCGTGACCGAGGATTTGAATGTGCTGACCTTGTTCAAACTGTTGATCATACCAGATTATGCACTCTCACCCAGATACAGTAATTGAGGTCAGCTCAGCATAGTTGCTTTATAACCCACAATTGGGCTCTGTGGGTGTGGAACAAACACAAATGAGCCTGAGCAGGTTTCAGCAGTAGGGATTGGCTACCCACTCTAGCAGATGGGTGTGCTTGGAAATGAGTAACCAGCTATTACATATATATATATATATATATATATATATATAGATAGATAGATAGATAGATAGATAGATAGATAGATAGATATAGATATATATATAATATAAAAAGCTCAAACACTAATATTCCATGGTTATAATTTATTACATTGGAATTATAATCACAATCCAATTCATCAGACCTACAAATTCAATATATATATATATATATATATATATATATATATATATATATATATATAAGTAGTTGGCATATTTGAGAAACAAGAGATATTTTATGTGTATTATATTTAATATTCTTTTTTTCAAATGTATGGATATACTTTTGCAAATGTGGTTGTTATGTGTAGATAAAATGACCAAAATTAATGCTGTGTAGATAAATA
>OZ010601.1:87170724-87480724 GCA_963932145.1 Acanthosepion lycidas
TTTATATATCGTTGTCTCAATTTTTCTATTTCACATAATCTCTCTGTAGTTGTAATAGCTTTCTTCTGTCCACTCTCTATATAATCATTACTTTTTCTACTTCACTCTTTCTTTATCTACCCCTTAGTATCGTTTTTTTGTATCTATAATTCTCCCTCTCTCTCTCTCTGTCTGCAATATATATTCATTTATTTCTCAGTATATATTCATTATCGTCTCTCTTTCATCTTGTTCATAATATCACTCTCTTCTGAAGGTGTTCTTTATCATTGCTTTTAGTTTTCTCTGTATTTAATTCCAACCCTCTCTCTTATTTTCTCTTACCTTCTCCTTAAATATTCATTATTATCTCTTTTCGCACTCTGTTTCATTTCTCAATAATTCCTGATTATCTCTAGTCTCCAGGTTATTTCACTTCTCTTTCTATCTTTCCCTTTTTTTGTGTCTTCTTCAAATTATTTACTCTTTTTTTTTTTACCTTTCTCTCTCCTTTCTATTTTATCTATCTACACTAATCTTTGATTCTCTGCTCCACTCACTTGATTATTTCTATTGTCATCTCACCAATCACCTCTCTGGCAAAAACTTTGCTCTCCTTGAGAATCACTCTCTATTTCCTTGTTGCATCTCTCTTAAACTCCCTTCCTACCACACGCACAGGCAACGACTACGTTTCAGTTCTTCATGGTCGGGTCTAGATGTCTCCGTCCACGGACCCATTCTCTCTTTAACATACACATTTTCTTTTATTCAACGTTATCTTTTTCTAATTTTCCTCATAATTTCACAACAGTATTTCTTCTTTTGAAATTCTTTTTATTTATCATCCGTTTGATTATCTTTAAAAATATGTACTAACTACCCTCTCACTCACATAGGGTCTTCTCTACCTACTAATATACTGTTTTTACTTTTTACTCATGGGAATTTTAAATTATTTTTTCTATATATTTTTGACTTTCTTCCTCCTCTCGATTATTCTTTTATTGAATTCTTTTGTTTCATTGTTATTCATTTTTTGTTTAATTTTTAAATGCCGACATTTTCACATGCACCTTCTTTTAAACATCACACACGCATAGATATCGATATGCGTCCATACGCTAGAACGTGTTTGTTAATGTTTAACAAAAAGACCTCCGTTAAAAAAAGAGGAGAGCCTACCATATCGGAGATACTGAAGCACACCATTTATAGAAATATTACTTCCTCAGTGTCCTCTTTTCATTACAGTGTTACACTATATATATTTCTTTCTATTCCTTTAGTAATTTCATGTATCAATCAATCACACCCCATGTCTCTCTATCTTCACTCACACTACAGTTCAACATTTACCCATCTTCTCTTAGGTTCGCTCTTAAAATAATAGTCTCCCACTTTTACTCTCTTGCGAACGGATTCAGTCCCTTCTTTTTCTGAGCATAAATTACTCTTTTTATTATCAGTTTCTCTTTTTAGCCTTTACCTTCATTTTTAGACATGCAAATATCGCCCCAACTCCCATCCCGGCTGTGTGCACACTCTCCTCCTCTCTCTCCCACAATCTTTCTTCACAATTTGTCACCATTCGTTCTCGCACTTACCAGACAAACAACTGTATTATCCACATGCATACACGTTGTATACACCTTGATAGTTACCTACATATTGGCTCCATTCGCTGGTATTTGTACTCATTACAATCTATAATTCTTGTTTTGTTCTTTTTTTTTATCTCTACTAAGTTAACTTATTTCTTTTTTTAACAAAAGCACACACCCATATCTCGATTGGTGAATTCGATAGTTAAACCCAAGAAGTAGCAAGCATAAACATTTAAGTAAAGTAAATTTAATCTCAAACTGTTTGCGTTTATCTTCCTCCGTTTGTAGAAAGTAAAAAAACAATCAATGAATAATAGAAGTATAAATCTACAAAAAAATGTCTTCATTTTCATACTGTCTTTCGGTGTTGATGAACATTGATTTTAAAAAGGAAATGTTAATAAAATACTCATTATTAATCAGGTATGAAAGAACGTTAACGATGTTGTATATAAAATACAATTGTGGCACAAGGCCGAATGAAAGAACGCTAACGCCGGTTAATGTCTAAAACTTTTAGTTGCGTATTAAAATATCAGTTGACAATCTTAAAACAGAACCTGTGTGCTACCTTTATTTAGTTTCGTTTTAAAATATACAAACAATCCTTAAATATGTATATATTCCAACGAGAAACATTAAACAACATCCAAAATTAATTTACAAAGTCAAACCGACTCTTCAGCATTTGTCTCTCTTTTTTTTTTTAAGTTCATTTTATTTTTAAATTAACAACATTCCACATGAAAAATGAAAATCATTATTTATTATTCTGCATCGCGTGATTAGCTTTCATTGTCATCAGTTCTTCATTAAATAATTCTTAATGTCCAAAAAGACACGTAAAATTAAAATATATTGTGGCACCATCTCCTATATTAACTCCCAATAACAATAATTCTAACAAGAGAAATTCCTCGTTGTTTATCCTCTGGAACGAGACTGTGACAAATTCGCGACAAATAGCAAGGGCAAGAAGAATAAAACATTTACTGGTTTAATACGTGGTTTCTCTGGAAGCTACTTTATTGACCTAGACACACAAAAAGAAAAATAAATCCAAAGCTTGCCACTGATCTGAAATGTTCTCTATTGAATAAACAGTAAACACTTACAATTTTCTCTTAATAAGAATAGTCAGCTAAAACTCGATAGTGGTCTGGATTCACTAAAAAATCTGCCGGGGTGAACATTGACCAAATTATTTCAGGAATTCTTTGATACATCTTTAAACTTTTTACATTATTCAGACTATTGTCCTCATCTTTGTTGCCATATTTATCACAACGTTTCGGCCGTTGTACGCTCCGGCTTTCTTCAGGTGGTTAGAATGTCGAACTGAACCCTTTATTTCGCTCATTGGGGTAGACCGTTCTAGTTAAACTTGTAAAATTGATGCAACGGTAAAGTTAACAAGTTTTGTTAAACAGCTTTTCTTGGTTAATTTTAAGTTATGAACTGGAACTGTTGTTTTTTTGTTTGTTTTGTTTTGTTTACGATTTTGAGTTTTAAGAACATTAAAGTTAGTAAAAAAAGAAAACCCTAATGCCCATACAAACATAGATTCTGAAAATAGAAATCGTGAATAATGAAAATTTAAGCATTTCTGTAAAATAAAAAATGAATAAATATATGCACATTAAAAGATACATTTAAATTTAAAAAGAATAAACGAAAACATTCAATCACTATGAACAATTTTACTTAAAAAGCTTAATTATTTAGGAAATATAAGTTTATCGGTATTTTTTTTAATTATTAGAAGTGTGTTTTTGTGTAATCTACCAGTTTAATCGTTTTCTTTTTAAGAAATATTGTTTCAGAAATTTAAAAAAAAAAAAATCACACTCAGATGTCTTTAACAACTGTTTCGGCGGTTACTTAAAATGCTTTGAAACTAAAAAGGAAAGAATATAACATTGAGCTGAAGTTATTCATATAAACTCTGTTTAAAAAAGAATGATTCTTGTAGTTGCTTTTTGCTTCTCAATAAATAAAGATAAATGCAAAACAAGAAATAATTGCAAGCAACTCAAGCATCAAGTAAAAAGTTACGAATACAGAAGTGTTGATCTCATCTGTCGTATATCAAGATTTGATCAGTTTCGCTTGCAAAACCCATAACAGCTTTTGAAAATTGAAAGTTGTAAAGTTAAAGTAATACTTGAATTGAAAGTGTAATCTAAAAATACTCTTAAAAAAGTAAGATGGAATAAGTTTTATGACTTAAAAATTAAAAATGTCTATCAATTCGAATGAACTTAATGATTAGTACAGATAAGCCACAAATCGTGAACGCAAATGTTTATTAACAAATTTCAAATTCGTCGCAATAATTCAGAGCATATGATTACCATCCTGTGATAACGAGGAAGGATTTGTTTGTAGCTCATAATATACTTGATGCTAATTATCCTGTTGAAAAAAAAGTCAAGTTCAAATCACTAAGTGCGATCACTTAATTTTAAATTCCATGCACTCGTAAATGTCAAATATCAGTGTGTAAAGAATAAGCTTTTATCGCCAACAATAATAATTTGATGTCTGAATAGTATAAAAAAATAAAAACAAATAAAATAATTAGTGAGTGTGTGCAGTCATTTTGGGTTTCGGAGGGTGGGTGATTTTTCGCAAAATTCTACGACGTGAAACATTTTTTTAAGCTACTAGTTGGTACTTGTGAATTCTACATACATAGTATGAATGAATCTCTTGTAACACTTTGTTTAAAATAACCTTTTTATTCTCTTGGAAATGGATATTTAAAGTTCGAAACTAAAATTTAAAATTAGCCTTTAAACAGAATCATCACTGTGCTCTACGAGCAAACATTAGAATTTAAAAAGGATTTACCCGCAATTTAAACTTTTTATAGGATTCTTAATAATTCACAATAATTGAGGTGGAATAAAAGTTAGACATAAGGCGGTCTAGTTTGCTTTTGAAAAGATAAGTTATTGAGACGTATCAACAAATAATCATTATGTATAGTTTCAGCTTCATTTACATCTGAAAATATTAATTAATTATTAATGTGATTTATTAATTTTTGAACATCGTGAGAAAAATCAATGGGAAGTTAATATATTTGTTTAATTTTCCATGGAATTATCGTCCATAATTTTAGCAAGAGGCATGTTTCTTACTAAACTGTTTTATTCAGTTAATAATCCAATATACACGTGTGTGTGTATATATATATATATATATATATATATATATATAGATAGATAGATAGATAGATAATGACTTAAGATGTGCTATATTTATGGGATAAAGTGCTCAATATCAGAGATAGAGCGTGTGTAAATATAAAAGTGAACATAGAAGTCAACACTTAGAGCCGACAGTCTGTTTCATGCTAGATGCAATCATCAGGCCACGAGTGCTGTTATATATATATATATATATATATATATATATATATATATATATATATATATATGGCAGATAGTCTGAATACTTACTAAACAGTAAGTGTCTACGAACCAACGAAAGGCATCAAGCTACTGTAAAAATTAAAGAAACCCCTCCAAAAATAAAGGAATAACAAGGGCTCTTCGGGAACAGAGAATCTATTCAAACAAAAATCAGTTAGCATAAAAATGGTGCAACTACTATAACTCTTTCAAAACAGATATGAAGTGTCAAAAACATAAACGAAAACATGGAGAATAAAAAACAGAACCAGCTTACAACACTTCAGTTCGATGTAACCTTTGCCTAAAGAAGAAAATAGCAATAATCTCCTTTCCAGATCAATATGAACTCCTAAGCAAAAGATCAGTGCTTATTTCCAAATGCAGACACGAAAACAAATTTCTACTATGCTACCTACAATGACATCATAACCCACAACGTAAACTTTATATCAAATATCAAAATTTAAAACTGAAGAAATGCACAAAACAATAAATAAAATTCAAGATCTGAACTATAAATGATCTAAAACATTAGCCCTAAAAATGAACTGAGAAAGGTTGATTTTCTTTTACTTCCAACAGGTTCTATGTGGTGTATATAAATAGCCGACACAAAGAGTAGTGAGAGATTATCCGTTGATCGATAGAGGCGTTAAACTGACTGTCACTACGCAGTGTTGATTTCTATGTCTACATGATATAAGACTAGAAAGAGAGAGAGAGCGTGAAATTAATGTCCGTCGTAGTCTGATGATGAAAAAACATTTATTTTGCGCAGCAAGTATTTTTCAGCGTAATCTCCTACCTTGTCAATGCACTTTTAACCCAATGTGTTTCCATTATGGATGAAGCATTGAATACATTCAATGAAAATTTTTAAGTACAAATACAAATGATAACTAACTACGCTAGGCGAAGAATTTATTCACCCCCACCCGTCGTACATGCATAAAGTTTGGATTTGTCTATTGACATAGAGTAAGAAAATTAATCTTATTACAAATGTTTAATGCTTACTCTCTCGCTGTCCTCGCAGGATTTGAAAGTTCTTTCTGCATTTTTAATTCGGTGCACCAGGCAGGAGTATACATTTTTTTTGCAAAATCTTTTTACAAAGAAACAATGACTGAATTGAATAAGTTTAAAATTTCCAATTAGGGAGATGATTTGACTTAGCAACGAACTTTCAGCTCTTAAGTGATTCATTCAACTAAGTTTCATGACCAGTTAATTTCAGTTTGAAAATATTTTTAAAAAGTCACTGAGGTTGAAATAGAGTTTTCACTTTTCACTCATAAAAAACATCTTGCGCGCGCACGCGCGTGTGTGTGTGTGTGTGTGAGAGAGAGAGAGTGAGTGAGTGAGTGAGTGTGAGAGAGAGAGTAGAACAAAAATTAAATAGGAAAGATTCAACAGTTGAAATAATGATGTTATTGTTATTGTTTATTGTACACTGAGAATGATTTATCGATGAATATAGTTTTAAAATGTTAAGAAAAATATATATTTATCAAATAACATGTGTAATTTTCAAAATAAAACCTCATAAATTTGTAACTGCTGAAATGTCAAACTTCTGGCAAATCGTTTTTTATTATTCCTTGTTTTGAGAGTTGTCAATTTTTCAGTGTGTGAATTAAAAAATACGTCTCGAAATATGACACAAATGTATAATGATTGTTACAATTATGATTATCCCCTGCTTCTGAATATTGAGTTCTTTTGGTTAATAATCAGAAACTTCCATATCACTATTATTATCTTTTTTACCGGTTTTTGTGAGTGTCGTCAAACAAAAAGTAGGTGCCAAGGTTGAAGAAGCAAATCATGCAAATCTCTTTAGTTTTTTTAAATTCTAATTTATAGCTTTTGTTCATTACAAGATTAGAAAACTCTGAAATCATTGTCTTGAGTATTTTTCTATCCTTTTTTAAACTGTCATTTACTTACTCTCGTGATCGAAATCGAAATATAATTTTTTAATTTTAGCGATGTCAGAAGTCGATTTGTTGAGCCGAGGTTAAAAAACCAGGATTTGAATTTTAATTTTCAAGACTGACAGGCACTACGTACTCTTAATAATTTCTTTCTTCCTTTTCCAAGTTTTGTTTTGCACTTAAACACAAGTAAATAATCAATCAGGATGCTGCACAAGTTCAATAAAAATGATTCAAAGGTTTTAGGGTTTTTTTTTTTTTTTTTTTTACCAAATTTGATTTTTGCGTGTAATGATCGCTTGCAAATAATTTTGTTTTGATTTGTTGAAAAAAGTTTTATTTTCCTTCTCAGACGGTAAACTGAATTATAATTAAATAAAGAAAGCATAACCCAATTTTTTTAAAACTGCTGGTTTACCATTCGTTTTAGTTATTTGATTCAAACTTTTTCGGGGTTTTTTTTGTGCCTGTAGATTAAAGATTTATGCAACTTGATTTTTATTTTTTACAATGACATTCACAACGAACAAGAAGAGTCGAAGACAGATCTACGTAGGTATCTTCATGAGATCGCTAAAAAAAAAAGACCATCTGCGCAATTAATTACTTGTGTCGCAGTTCTTTGAAATTACATTTTTAAATTTTATCAAACATTTTTATTTGATTTAATTTTTAACATTCTGATATGTTATGGTTTCATTATTATTTTTGATTTGACGATCTGCTATCGTATAGTACTACTACACTTAGTACAATAATCTGACCCTTGTGCTACATCAGCTAAAAAACTACCTCTGTCTCTCTACTCTCAACCTAGTATAATATTTAAGTTTCATTTAGTAGCAATCGATTTTTGATTTAAAGTTTTGGGACTTAGTTCGATGCTTGATTGATAAAACTCCCTATACTGAAGAGAGGGAAAGTTATAAATAAAAAAAATCTATTTCATTTTCTATTAACAGTTAATGATTTAAGTCTGGCAGGCAGTTGCGTTGTGAATTCAGTTTTTCACTGCAACTATGGCTTTGACCTTGTATCCGACTAAGCCAAACTTCGTAAACAAATAACATTATCGTGAAAAGTTGGCTTAAAAAGAAATCGAAATGCTGTATGTTACAAATGACTTAAAAAGAAAAATTTCAAATCAAAACTTTATGAATCCATTTTTTTTTTTACGAAGAATAAGTCAGTGTCATTGTTATGTTTTTCGGCTAAAAAAAGAATCAAAACTTTTAAAGTGATCGTAAAACTGAAACATTTTCAAAATATAGTTTTCTGTACAAAATTTGACTTTAAAAAGAAATATTTTTTAATAAAATAAAAATACTGAGTTGTGTACTTTCTTTATCCTTTGATAAACAACAAAGTGAACTTGAGGTAGAAAAATTCAAATAATAATTCAATAAATTCTATTTCCGTCGCATTGGTTACTGATTTTAAAACATTTTTGAAAATTATTTTATTATTTATTATCTCACATCTACAAACAAAAATGAAAATCTTATGAGAATTCATCTAATAAATTAAAGAATTTAGAAAAAAGAGAATTTTAATAAAAAATCTGACAAAGAACCCCAAATCCCCATCTCCAAAGTATTCTTTCTTTCTTATTATTCAAATTAAAATATTATTTTTGTGACAATAGTTACTGTTTTTATGCTTTTGTATTTTCATTTCAGGAATTTTTTTTCAGTATTTTTAAATATTTTTTTTCGTTAAAATTAAAAACATTAAAATTTTCGAAAGTAAACACACATTTCTTGATGGTAACAAACTTCACTCAACACCGGTAGTAAAATTTCATATACACAAGAGAGTATTATTACTGTATTAGGAATAAAAATTTATTATTTTTATATGCATAATTTTTCGGAATTTATTGCTTCACGATAGATTTTACTTAGGTTGTTTATCAAATCTTTATTTTTTCGACACCCACAGCTAACATTAAGATTTTTTTTATTTGCCTTGGTTCAATGATTTTTCAGTTTGTACTTTGGGATTTAAAAGAAAAAAATGTAATTGTTTTTAAATGGATAATGAAAGCGTTGAAAAGTTTATTTTTTATATTGTTATTATCATCTCTAAAAATGGTATTCAAAAATGTTTTTCGGAAGGCAGAAAAGATCACTACCTCTTTTTCTGACTAAAAAAGCAAAGATTGTTTAAAATAAATGAAAATGTTTATTGTTTTTTTACTTTTTTCACCTAACAAGCAACAACAACACATCTTTTAATCTTTTTTCTTTTTGCAAGTAGATTACTGATTTAGTTGAAATATCCAGAATACAACCTAAAATCCGTATCCTTGTGGTAGAGACTTAAAATATTATTTTGTATTATTAAATATCTGACACTTATTCAGTGTTAAGATTTTGATGGGAATCGTGAGTTAAGAAAAATTAAATAAATTTAAAAACGGAGATCATAAGGATGGGATAAATTTACAAAATACACCGGTTGGCAATCATCAACAAAGTTAATCAAATGACTGATTTTAATCGCATTTACGGATTTGAATTATGTAGTCATAAAAGAGCACATTTTTTAAAACCATATCACAGGTGCTTTTCTGATAAAAACTCATAACCACAGACTCATTAAAAATAAAGTCCATTTTTTTTTTTACTATTTGTCCATGTTCTAAACATAAAACACAAGAAGTCTTAAAAATTTGTACCCAAACAAAAATTCTCTTAAATTTTTTTACTTTATACTTCATATTACGAATTTATCTTTTAAGAATCTTTTGTTGATTTGTAGTCATTTTAAGAAATTTACTTTTAAAAATCAAATAACAAAATCCACTTTGCAATGATTGCGTTCATAAATCAAACAATATGAGGGTGCACCCGATTGTGACGAAAAACAAAATAGAAAAATAAATTGGCTTGTTTTTTCCGAAATATTTCCTAATTTTTCCCACTATTTTTTCCTTTAGCGAAATACAAAAAGTGATATTGTCATTTTGACAATATCACTTTTTAAGATTTAAGGTGAGCAACAAAAAAGAAAATCTTATCCTTATTTTCTTTAAAAGATTTTCTATTTTGCTTTTTTTAAATTCCAATTTACGAAATATCTTTTGTTTAGTTAAGTAAAGTTAGTACGAATAAGATCTAAAAATAAAAGGATACTATGTTTATTTTTCAATGTAATTTTTAATTTAAAATAAATGAATATGGAAAAAAGCCTCAGTGTACAAATACATTTTTTGAGTAGAATTATTCCGAATGAGTAGTTTTCCTCTTTTTATTTACTAGAATTTAAAGATCAGATTTTCAAAAAACTTTTAAAGTAAAATTTAATTTAGTATTTTTTGTAATTTTTCAAGTGGCTATGATTTAAACAAAAATAAATAGTACAATACAATTTGATGAGTCAACTAAACAAGAAATTCTTTTTTATTTTATTTTATTTATTTATTTATTTATTTTTTTATAGTAAGGTTCACTCTGTACTCGAAGTAGAGGTAGTTTATATGGCTAGGAGGGGAAGATAACGGTTGACTCTAGACTTGAACAGGTTAAGTTAGTGATCGGGGAAACATCCTCTAGGGGATCAGTTCCATAGGGCAGTGGTTCGTGGGAAGAAGCTGTCCTCTTTAAAATATCTTAAGAAAACGAATGTCTTTTTTTTTTTTATTCAATATTCATTATTTTCTTTTCAGTCTAAAAAATTAATTTAAAGCGTTAATTTTAACGTTTGACTGAATGAAAAATTGTTACGTATTAAGCTTAGTTTTGGTACAAGCCCGCTGATATGGAGCACCCAGTGAGGATCAAATTCATTAGTAATTGGTCAAGATGAGCTTAACAGCGCTGACCATTACTTGACACCGAGAAAATTCTTTGGATTAAGAAGACAAACTGACAAATCTAGAGTTTAACCGTCGGTCTTAATTTACTACTTTGACTCAAGTGCAATGGGAATGTATTGCTTGAGAGACGGATCCCCAGTTCTCAGATTAAAATAGTTTTGGAGGCGGTGGAAAATCGTTGTTATTTATTTTTTATTTTTTTAACTAAGGTTTGCTACTTGAAAAAATAATTAATAAAATGATCGTGGTTCGACACACAACAAAAGACAAGAGACATTGGAAGATCGTGCTGCGCAAATATTTTTCAGGCAACGATCACCTGCTTGAATTCTCTTTTTTTGCACTACATGCAACATAATAATTACCGATTAAAAAATGTACATTTTAATTTAGTAATAAACATAACCCACCCCCGCGCGAAAACCTTACATTTTGTTACTTTTTTAGCAGGGAACGGAAATTAGTACAAAATTATAATATTTTCATTGTACAATTACTTGAGCATTCAGTACACAGAAAAATCAAAATAGTATAATGAAAAGGATCTTTGTTACTTTAACAAACTCAATTCATCAACGCTTTTATCATAACGTTTTCGGGTGTTATTTCTAACATTAGCAGCATTTATACAGCCGTATCTTTTTTAAACGATTGGCGGATGGTGTTAAATTGCTTAGCAATACTAGCTGTTTATATAAACTGTGATATCAGGAATAAAATTTGCTAAACAAATACGTCAAAACTTCCTTCCATTTTCCTGATTATATACAATGACTTAAACATTTTGGTGGTAATGTGGAATATATGAATAAATATTTGTATTATGTCGAGTGAATTTGAGTGTTGGGTATATAAGTAAATTTTCCCATCATCTCGTCTTACTGATTTTACCCCTACTACACTCTACTCCAGTCTTTTTCTGCAGTATCAAGCTAATTAATTCTAGTGATTATAAAATTGATTATACACTGGATTTTGCAATTTGAGATCTAAAACTTATTTTTTTTATCATATTTTATAACTCACTCTATAGAATATATTGCGCATTAAAATTCTTAAAGGAAGGGATTGTCAGTGGACAGGAAGTAAGGCAAACATTACAGACAGAATAAAGATATAAACTGAAGATTACAATGTGTAATAATATTTGTTCTTGTTTTCTTATATTCCCTAGGCTTTCAAATTCTTCTTGAAAAAAGAAAACTAAGGCTGAACTTAGCCGTCAAAATTCACAGAATGTAACTATTTCTTTTTTTTTTTTTTTTAACACACCGTTCGGGTGTAGGTTTTTTGTTTTACCAAAGAAAGCCTTAAAACCTAAGACTGAATGATTGTGGAAATTGAGTGCATTTTGTATTATAAATTTTATCCGCAAAAAGAAAAGAGGATATATTTTTTACTTATTTCATCCTATGAAAGACCCATTAAGGCGCAATGGGTTAATGAGTGTGAAAGAATCAGAGGAAAAAAAAAACATTATTAAAGAAAGAGGACAATGAATGAATAGAATTCAAGGAGACGGATGACGACTGATATTGCATTTAAATTTTTGAAGAGCAAGAAGAGAGTTCCACAAGCGAGAAATAACACTGTAAACATAGAATTTATGGCTACATTTAGCCACTGCAACTGTAAACTGAGTAGACCTAACTGCCAATCTAGTACTGCGCTTGAATTTGTAAAGTCTAGGTTCCAAAGAGGAAAGCACATCAGAACAATTACAATGAAAATATTTATTGAAAAGGTACAGGGAAGCTACATTACATTGGTGGGAAAGTGAATGAACCGTGATAAGGACAGATAACGTTGGAGATTTTTCTTTGGATTTTATCAAGAATTTCTAAATACTCGGCAGAAGCAGCAGACAAGGTGTGACAGCAATATTAAATGCATGGACGAATGGTAGACTTATAAAGGTGTAAGATAGATTCTGACGAGAAAAATTGTTTTAACACGTCTAAATTTTTCTTATTATTCTTCGCAGGTAACTACACAAAGCCAAAAGTGGCTAAGACACTAAATTGTGATACCTTCAGCATGACTTGACCATAATTCTGGGTCGCCTTCTTTATTAACAGAAGAAAATCTAGTACTACGCAGAAACTATCAACACTACTCTTTTGAAGACACCATTGAAAATGGTTATTATTGTGCTGGAAATTTTTGCTCATATCTGATACAGACATTTGATGATAGTTTTTAATGTTAATTATTCAAACCTATCACAGGTGTGCCCTTCTGACTCAGAAATAACACTCTTATATTCAAGACTTGCTTGAGCACTGGTGTTTTTAAAAGTACAGGGATGATCGAACAATAAAGCTTTCTTTCAGAATAAATTAATGTCTAAAGTGAGTTATGTTGGGATTACTTTTCAAAGGAAATTGAAATTACTGTTGGTACTGGTGAGACATCTACTTTGATAACCCGAGGAGGTTTACTTGTGTTATCAATTTATGAATTCATCAGTTTCCATGAAGAATAAATTGTAAATTCATTTTAAAAATTTGTTTTCAGTTTTGCTAAAATCGTTAGAATTACTTTCACAATTCCCTTGATCTACTGCGTACATGCAATAAATATCGACCAGTTTTATTATTTTATTGCCGTATCAGTAATAAGTTCGCATGACTAAAAGTTGAATCTAGAAAAGACTCGCAATTTGCTGAAAAATTTCACAAAACATCTTCTTTCTCTTAAGAATCCATTTTTTACTCACATGGGCATCTTGTGGCATGTTGTGCCCTGTCTCGTACTCAAATCGACGCTCATTTCACAAAAGCATTTCATGGTTTGATGGAGAAAAACAAAACAGTAACAAACAAGGACACGGCCAAGGACAACATGTTAACGTCATTCTTTATACTTGAATAGATTTATTTTTATTTAACAAAATAATCTTATATAGCAATTTCTAATTTTAACAAAAAAAAAAAAAAAACGTTTATAAATAATGAAGAAGGGTTCAAATATCAAAGTGAAGATAAACAAATCTATAAGTCCGTTTCTATAAGTGCGAATACAGACTGCAAACGATTTTCCACACCAAATTTGTGATTATTAAAATTGGTAATAAGTTTTCAAAATATCAAATGCTGTCGTTCTGAGGGTTATCAGGGGTTAGACACCACGAATTTAATGTGAATGGGATCTCCGACACAAACCATGGCAGCATAGACATGACACAATGGACAGAAATAGTTTGTAGGAGGCTGAAACGTTTCGATGAAAAAGTCCTTCAGTTGGAGACATTTGATTAACGTATTGAAATGACGTGCGTGGTAAAGAAAGACAGTCGTTTAAAGTGGATTGTTTCCATCGTGTTAGAATTTACGTAGGAAGAAGAGAGGCCGAGTTGTGTGTCACATTATTCATGCGTTCTTCACAGAAACCTACACAGACAAAAAAAAGTGTGTAAAAAGCGAGAGGGATATGTTGAAGCGTGTAAGAGAAATGAAATAAAATTGAATAAAATCAACAATACCTGGACACAGAAACCATGATAAAGATGCACACATGATCTTAATTTTAAACAACATTTACTTATTTGTCAAGTGTTGTGCATTTTTTAATAAACTATTGCTGTTCAATTAACTAAGTTTTTAATTTTAAAAAAGCCATAAAAAGTAAGGCACGCAAGTGAGGATCGAACTCATAATCCAACCAATGGCTTATCAAGGCTAACCTGCTCATCAACAGGTACCATAAGATTAGAAATCTTGTATTTAGTTAATTTCAATGAGATTCTGAATGTGGCGCATACCACTTTTAAGGATGATTTACCGTGGACATGAATATAAATCAAATACCAAAAATAGCCCTGGCAGAATTATTAGGTTGGTGCAAAAATAATGTCGTTTTCTCACATGTGAGAAAACGACATTATTTTTGCACCAACCTAATACCTGTGTTTGGGGGGATATTCGTCAAAGAAAAAGAAAAGAAGGATGATGATGATGATGATGATCAAACAGCCTCAATTAAGTGGAATATCGTCTTTGATTACATATAGTGTATTTGATGGCATATAAGACCCTATTCAATTTATACTCAATATTCCAATATTACGGAGTTAGGCGCGAGTGGCGTGACGGTTATCGGCGTAGAAAATGAAATCGGTGAATTCAAATTCCAGACTAGTCTGTTGCGTTCCTTGGAAATTGTATAAATCCGTTCCGTTCTCTCCGATCACAACCCACTAACTATAGGCTAAATAGAAGAGTAGAGTGGACTCTCTAGCCTTGAGTGGTAACCAGTCTAAAAGAAGGAGTGTTCTGAATTTCAAATCGTGGAGAAGGCAACAGGAAACCACCCCACTACCAAAAATTCACAAGAATTCTAATATAGAAAAAGAATGTGGCGATCCATGATCGCTTACGCCCTGAAAGACATAGCAGTTAAAAAAAAATGAATTTAGGCTTGATACAAGTACTGGTAATTTATGATTGGTAAATTTTCTGTTGTTGTTTTTGATAACTCAGTTGCAACACTTAAATTGTTAGTGCATATTAAGAAGTTTTTATACCCTTCCCCCAAATTCCAACAAAAAACAAACGGTCAACTCTGGATTACCCCTGAATGCACTGCAGCCATAACTCACCGAAACTATGATTTCAATATCTATCGCAAAAGAGCGATGTCGTTCGGCGCTGACTGTGTTCAGAACTGCTCGCAATCACTGCAAAACTAGTTCTAGAAAACGCAAAGTGCAGCTACGCGCGAGCAGTCCAGACCAAGTTTGAAAAGAAACAAATTGGATCCCGTGAATTCTGGAACATCACCAACTAAATCAGGAACAAAGGTAAAGCGGCTGTCCCCATAATTATAAATGGTCCAAAGGTCATATTTTCCTCGACAGATAAGACGAACCTCTTCGCCTCCATCTTTGCCTTTAACTCAAACGTTAGATGACAAAGACCATCCTCTCCCTTCCCTGAATTCACACGTCTCACTGAGCACAATTTCAGTAATATCATCATCACAGCACAAGAAGTCTCTAGAATTATCAAAGGTCTTGACCCTAAGAAAGCCACTAGTCCAGACAAAATTCCAATGGTTGTCCTTAAGAATATCAAACCGGAATTATCCGTAATCCTAGTAAACAAGTTATTCAACGGCTGCTTCAAGGAGAAATCCTTCCAAAGTCCGTGGAAGGTGTCAAACGTATGCCCAGTTTTCAAGAACGTGAGTATGCGATATTCCCTCCCCTCTTTAACAGACCCATCAGTCTCCTTAGTATCATTAGTAAGCTTTTTGAGACCGTGATCAATAAGTAGGTCGTCGAGCACCTAGAAAAGAACAAACTCTTCAGCGACGAGCAGTATGGGTTTCGATCGGCACGATCCACTGCCGACGTCCTAACTACTATCATTCATAGAATCAGCAAGGCTCTTGGCGACAAACAAATCTAGCGAACCATAGCACTAGATATCTCAGTCCTTCGACAAAATTTGGTACAAAGGCTTACCGCACAAGCTCTCCAGTTATGGAATCACTGGAAGGGTCTTCTCGATCATAAAATCCTTTTAACAGGTAGGTTCCTGAAGGTAGTTATTAATGGCCAGTCCTCCGGGGCCCTAGAGGTCAACGCAGGTGTCCCACAGGGGTAACTCCTCGGACCAACCCTCTTTTTGATCTACATAAATGATCTGCCTGAAAACATATTCAGATCATTTGTTAACATCTATGCCGATGATACGACTATATACGGGCACACCTCTAAGACTATCGATGGTCAGAGATTGGCAGCTGGTCTCTCTTCCAATCTTGCACAAACTACCCAGTTTGCTGATTACATTCAATGCCTCGAAGACCAAGCTAGTTACATTCCATCGTCGCCGATCTGATCCCGAACTATCACCAATAAGGATGAACGGTGGTCCTGTCGGGTAAGCAACGTTCTTTGAAAGATTGTTGGGTCTCAAACTCACGCCCGACCTCAAGTACATACGATCCATTGCTAAGGATGCAGGTAAAATGGTCGGCTCTCTGTACGGCTACAGCAAGTACCTCACTCTACCTACTATTCTCTAACTTTACAAGAGCCAGATCAGGCCGAACATGGAGTACTGTTGTTATATTTGGGGGGGGGGGGGCTACCCAGACCTCACTCTCCAGTCTTGATAGAGCTCAAAAGCGTCTCCCAGCCCTTGTGGGGGACGAATTATTCTCCATCCTACAACCACATGCGGGATGTGACAAATCTCTCACTGCTCTACCGCAACTTCCACGGAAAGTACTCGGACGAATTACATTCCCTGGCCCCGCCGAAGCAAACCTTCACAGCAAGAACACGCAATGCCACATACATAGTTACAAACCACCCACATTCAATCGGTGAGATATAAGTTCCACTCGAGCACCTTCTTCCTGTGAACCTCTGCCCTGTGGAGCAGACTTGCAACAGGATGTTTTCTCGATCACTATAATCTTAACCTGTTCAAGGCTAGGGTTAACCGTTATCCTCCAATCCTATACACACAAATGGCCTCCTAACATAACCGTCTACCTCGAATGAGGGCTTTGTCGGTTCTTTAGCATGCCAAGGGCGATAACTCACCAGGGTTCTCTGCTCGGGGTAGGGTTTCATGTAAATAAATCTCTACACTTTTGATATGAATAGAGAAATGAGAGCGATGCTACGCAGGTTTTAATCATCGAAGAGATTCAGAGTCTAAACGTAAAGTTAGGAGCTGTGTACCCTTTTTACCCCTATGCTTAATGTTGTGAGGGAGAATATTTTCCTACAAGTTCGGACTCGGCCGTCGGACGAAAGTCTTAAAATACTCCTACGCCAAAAGCAGTAGCTTTTGCTGAGTCAGGCAGTTCGTTGCCGACTTGTCGAACTCTCTGCCTATGGACAGAGTCTCGTCTGGAGAGGTAGACAAATCCGACACCGTATATGCGGGGTCCACGTGGAATTTTTGCTCGAGCCTGCGCGCTCGGAATCGCCCCACATAAAAATTGGCCTTGTCCCACATCCTGCCTTGTGGGGAGGCTTTGGTAAATACCAGTAGTTTTTGCTGAAAACAGTCACGGCTAAACATTCTCTTTCCTAGCTTCTAATCTACATTATGTTTCACTGTACCAAAAGGTAATAAACTTGTTTTATAAACCATTTTCGATTTTCTGCTGTTGTTATTGATAACTCAGTTACAAAACTTAAATTGTTATATTAAGAAGAAGAATTGCTATCATCTTGTAAATTAGGAAAAGCTTAATAACTTTAATTGCTAAGACCTTTTGTTTTTTATTTATCTTAAATATTCCATTCAATGTCCCCATCATGGATAGAATGAGAACTATTTATATTAACCAATTTGTTACTTTCAGTTTTTGGTCTTGCTTTATTTTAGCCTGGCTAAGGACAGAGCTATCCTATTTCGTTTAGATAAACAGCTCTCATATGAATAGGTCTTGAAACCTACCTTCATATCTGAGTCATTCACCAACAACTCGCTCTAATTGTTCACCAAGTACAGTCCTATGATTTTCAGTTTGTGTAAAAGTTGTCACACTTTCGGGTGAAATTTGTAGAGAAATTAATTATTATTATTTTTTTTTATTTCAATACTTTTTAGACTATTTCTTGCCCTGATCAGGAAAGTTACTATTATCGGTGCTGTAGAGATTTTTTTTTCAATCTGACATTGGCCACTAAATTTCTATTTTATATGTTTCGTATAAGTGTCCTTATGTGTAGGACATTTTGTATTTTAATTATTCCGTTAAGAGGCCACAAAATTAGATAGTGCCTAGTAGGTAGGCATCCACTTACCTTTATTTATTTAGTATAGGTACCTCCACAAAAACGCAAAAAATATCAGCATACCGTGATGAAAACATAGTTTTAGCATCAAAATCGTCATATTATTAAGAGGAGAGATCAAAGTATTTGCTATTATTTAATTAATTTTCTACTCCTTTTTAGAAAATTCCAAATTTTGATTAAAAAGCTTGTTTTTCTTGCGTCAGCGGTTGTACTAACTTTTAGCATAACAAATTTTGGCCTCTTTTTTTTTTTTGTGGCAGACGCATTAATTTGGAAATTCTTGCAAAAATCAAATAACTGATGTATGAATGTACAACCCAATAAATCTAGCATCTAAAGGTCACGTGTTTTAAAGATTGTCCCTCCGCCACACTACGTTACGGCGAAAAAAAAAACCTTCAAGCTTTAACATCTGCTACACCATACTTAACTATGAACACGTTCGACTGTCAATCCGCCGTCAATAAATCGATTAACACGCCAGCAAAACGAGACCCAGTAGTTAAATGTTTGTTTGCAACATTTTATGCAATAAGTAAGCAATATTTATTTCAAATCAGATTAATTTAACTTTAAATTTGCTAATTTTTCTCAAATAACGTTTCAGAAATAAATATATATTTTATTTTTGCAAGATTTTTAAAACCGAGAATTACCTTTTGTTTACAAATGTCTCAAAATGACCGATTTACTGAAAAAAAAAAAAGAGATTCCAATTATTTTCTTGTTTAAAATACACCACAGCATATTTTGTTTACCGGAAATAGTAAATTGTAAAACCTTTACGTTTCAATTAAAACTAAAATGAAAGCTTCCAGAAAACTTTTTCATTTTTAAAAATTCATTTTAAATCTTACGTATACCGAATTAGTAGGAGGTAAGTATGCTAGATGAATTAGTGGAAGCACGTATATTTAGATAATGCTTGCGCCCTGTTTGGTCAAAATTCAGTCCTTTTGTAAGCAGCATCTGGAGTGGCTTAACAATAACTGTCAAATCTTTGCGCTGCAATGATTCCGCCTAAAGACGGAGAAAATAAATTGTTCAAACACATTAAAATGCAGCTCCCACCCCCATGATTAAAGGTTTGCTTAATATGGATTATTTCTTTAGAAAAATGATACCTTCGAATAATCAAGTCTTTCTTTTACGTATATTTCTTTCTTTCTCCTTCTTTCGTGTATATTTCTCTAATATCCAATTTTAGTAAGGTCTTACTTCTTCCAGTTCTGGGTGCAACACAATACCTGCGACTTTAAAACTTCTACTCTGGTAGCGTTGGGTTTCTTTCTAGTCATTTGTTGCATTGAAAAATGCAGTTTGCAGCTCTCACCGCGAGCATGCGCAAACATACACATCCATTAATTTACTTAATCAATAATAAGCCCTTTTCAGTTAAGTCTTACAATTTATAAGAAACGCTACTTATAAATCAAACCTCGATTGATTGGAGACTAGTTGAGATGGTTCCGAATTTCACTGGAATTGTTGAAGCCCAGGTAAAAACTAGGGATCTTTTCTGTTATTTCACTCCAAAATAATAATAATAATAATAAAGTATTTATATTTACACACCAAATTCTCCCAGAACGAAGCACATCCATTGCACTCCAGTTCGGTTGACCTTTGCGATCGCTCCAAATTTGGGCGACTCGGATGCGCTATTTCTAAGTGTGGGCTCCACGTTCACGTTCACCTCGATAAACAAGCCAAAAAAACAGATTTTTTTTTTCTTTTGCTTTTTTAAATAGTAAAAAAATTCCTTGTAAGTACCTCGAATATCGTCCGTACTTACGAAATGTGAAAAGCTCCATGATTTTGGGTCATTTTTCATTGTGAGGGTTGAAGTTGTTGCGAGGCAAGTTAAAACAAATTTCGGTTTAAAATTTATAATTTCGAAAGAGTGCCAAAATTAAAAACAAACAAAAAAAAAAACAACAAACAAAAACGAAAACAAACAAAAAACAAAACAGACTTTGATTTAAATTTTATTGGGGTGATTTAATATTTTGCGATAACTAACTTTACATTATTTGGGGTGAATTAACAGAAAAGATCTAAAACTAGATTTCTAAATGCTGATTTTCAAAACCAGCAAACCTGTTCTTGGAAGTTTGGCGCAGCATAATCTTCCTACGTTTTCGACACATTCAATTTAATCTCGTTTTCCACTAAGCTACACCTAGGAATAAATGCCAACTAAGTTACCAATATTCCTCAAGTTGGGGTAATGTAAGCTATTCTGGTTGGCCATTACTACTGGATGCTCCATACTTGTGGCCTTGTATCAAAGCTTAGCAGAATAAATGACAGCTCTTCAACTGACCAAATACTCATCACTCACTTTTACATTTTACCAAAAAATCGTTGCCGATATGAGATTGAAGAAAAATTCATGCAACCAGATGAAAGTTTACTTTCTTCCGAATGTGCATTTGATTATCAAATTTTGATATAATTTGATTAAAAATAAAATCACTTCTATTCTGTTATGTATAGGTCACGCAGTCTGATCTTCCCTTTCTTAGTAATAAGATAGTTACTGGAGGCATTACTCAACGTCAATAAGCGAACAGGTATCGTATTACCGTAACAGCGAAATATTATTAGGTTGGTGCAAAAATAATGTCGTTTTCTCACATAGTAACATATGTGAGAAAACGACATTTTTTTTTGCACCAACCTAATAGTAACTAAAAGGGAGATCAAACCGGTAATAGATTGCTTTGTATTTAATTCCTTTTCTTTTATTCATTATAGGTTCTATCTATCGTCCAGTTCACACACCTCCCCGGTCTTTTGAACAGAAGCAGAGGTTTATCCTTTGTTTCCTGTTCTTTCTAAAGTCTTTTCACTCTTTTTCATTATCTTTCACCACCAGAAGCCTCTTGCAGCTTAGTCACTTTATCACCTTGCCTGGGGTGAATTGGTTAAAAAAATAGTATAGATAAAATCTAAATAACTCCTCAAAACATATCAATATAATTGTAAAGTTACTTAAATAAGTATTGAATACGATTGGGGTGCTAAAAACTTCTCAGCCTGACTCACTTCCCCAAAATCTAACTGGAAAAGATCAAACATCATTTCTTTTTAAACAGTCGGATTGAGAACTTATCAACCCAAATAAACTAGTTTATATTTTTTTAATTTAGTTTTCATTTACCTTTCTGAGGAGGAAGGGAGGGTCATTGATGATCGGTATTTTTTAGTGCGTGTGTCTGTTTCCTGAGTGTTCATTAAAAAAAAATCACCACTTCGACTAAAAATGGGCGTTCGTTCCTTCTATAATGCCAAAGCTGGCACCATATTATAAACCAACACATTTTAGTTCTAAGATGACTTGCTTGCTGATAATATTCAGTTATTTTTTTAAAAGAAAATAGAGGAATAAATTGAAAATATATTTTCAACTCGAGGTGTTAACCTGAATCGAAGTAGATAGCATGCCCCATGGTAGATTGTTGCGTATTCCTCATTAGTGCTTTTTTTGTAAGATTGGCACAACACAATCTTACTCTCAGTATTTTCCTTACGTGGTCTTTTTGTGTCATACTAACCTAAGAAATATCGATTGCAAGAGCACCGAATGTGGATCGAACTCACTACTAATGATCTTCAATACCAGTCCGCTAACTACGACGAGAGGCCCAAGAAATATGAATCGATCAATCAGACTACCTCAACACGATATGTCCACTTGATAAAAGGTCGAACTACACATGAAAACCATTTTTTAATTAAATTTAAAAAGTCTCTTTATACTTTTTTTTGAATCCTATCTCCGTACTGTGCTTTAAAAATGAATGTTTGATTTTTTTTTAATTCATCTTATTCTTATTTTAATTTCTTTTTGAAACATTTAAAACTGATTTCAGAATAAGAGATTTGTGATTTGTTTTTTCTTTCTTTATCTTTTATTGTTTGCAGTTGAAGATTTTTCTAAAAATTAGCAGAGCTTCTGCTTATCAATTACCAGCTGAAGAGTTCCACTCGTTTTGTTTAATTCTTGGAAAGCTTTGTAATTTGAGTGGATTTTCCTTCACTTGGCTGAAAAACACTAGGTCAGTAAGAGATCAGACAATAATGCCCAGCTTTGATCTCGATGCCCGGTCAGTGACCTTTGGTAATAAAAGGAAAAGTAAATTTTGAGCAAAAAAAAAAAAAAAAAAAAAAAAAAAAAATCGCCACGAACGTTCATGAAAGTTGATGATCAAGTTTAGAAAGAAATCAAGATTCCATTATTATGTTGATGTTTTTTTTTTTTTTTTTTTAAAGCAGGCTATATAAATATTATTGGCGGAACACATTCTTTCAGCCTTGTAGTTTCTACCATTAGTTGGACTGACATAACTTAGGTACTTTAATTTAAATATCAAAAAGATATTTAAATTCTTCCCAAGTCTAAAAAAATCTGTGAAGAAGAATGAGAAAAAAAAAAAAAAAAAAATTTTTTTACTGGAAAAAAGATTTTAGCTGCAGGTAGTTTTACTAAGGTTTTTTTTGTTTTTTTTTTTTACCATTTACGTTTTAGAAAAAGAAAACGTTTTTTTCCATATTTGGTTGTTGGCAATCCCCACCAAAAAAAAAAAAAAAAAAGTTAAACCTTATTTCACCATACGAAGATAGATAAAAAAAAAAGTACTAACTTACTAACCTAGTTTTTTTTGGTTTTTTTTAAACAGATACTGAAGTGAAATAAAAACATGCTCTTCAATAAATTATAATTTTTAAATTTATTCCGATATGAAATGCTGCCTTACAAAATAAAGTTGTTAAATTAAAATTCCTTAATAAAAAAAAAAAAAAGTTTTTCAACTTGATTGAAAATTTATGTAATTATTTTGTTTTATATTTTACTGAAATGAAATTTTTTGCCCGTGGTTTCAAAGAGATGAATAATTGCTGTCAAAAGTTTAAAAAAAAAAACAAAAAAAACAATGTTTTTAGTACGTACGGTAAAAAAAATAATTCTTTTTAACAAATTTGGCACATAAATCGTAGGGCAATATTTATTGTTGCACCGAATAATGAGTTTTTTTTTATGAAATAAATCCGCTATGTTCAATCAAGCACAAATATTTTTTTTTATTTGTTTAGAGAAACTTTTTAATTATTTAATTCATTACTAAACTTTAAGTCAAAAGTTTAACAGTGGATAAAAAAAACCAAAAAACATTCGTATTTTAAATTTTTAAATTAGTGTTTTTGTTGAAAATTTTTTTTTTTTTTACCTGGCCAAAGATTTTAAAACTATATAAATAAATTATAAATTGGTCTTTGGCAATAGCCACAATTACTGTATTTATTATTTCAGTCAATAAATTGTAGTTGATCGTGACAACTATACTAGTATTTTTCAAGGAAATTGACAAATATTTTTGTCATTTTTTGTCCCTACCATGACGCAATATAAAATAATAGTTTATTTTTTGTTTTTATATTCGTTGAGAATTTGGGCGGAACCTCAGTTAAAAAAAAAAAAAAATTTCTCAAGGATCATGAAAGAAGCAACGTCGGCCCGAGTTCGATTCTCTGGGGTTCAATGTCAGTTGATGACTGGAATTTTATTTTACTCTTGTTATTTTTTAATTTTTTTTTTTTTTTTTTTTTTTTTGAGATTTCCTCGATTTAAAAGACATTATTTTAACTTTTCAAAAACATCGTTATATACCGATCTTGAGGTTCTTATTTTTTTTGTTGATACTTCAGTTCCACCAACTTTTGAAAAATAAAAATAGCCTCGAACAAAACAAAAACGATCACCAAAAAAAACAAAAAAATAATAAAACTGTTTTTAATGAAAGGCATATTTTCAATAATTTAATTTTTTTTTATATATTCATGATCTATTTAAATAATTTTATCTTTCAGTTAAACTAATTAATTAAAATTTTATCTTTCAGTTAAACAATATGTCATGTCACTTAGAGAGAGAAATTTCAAATCAGAACAAAGGCTCATTTCTTTTTAACCAACAATTATCAATTTAAACCTTAAATTTTAAGGTTTAAAAATAAATGAACAGTTTTGTTTGAGTCAAAAAAAATAAAAATAAAAATAAAAACCCGAGAAACGAATTTTCCGTTCAATTTTTTTTAAACGAAAATAAAAAAAAAGTAACTTGATATTCGAATCTGTTAGTTATGGGCGCGGGGTCAATATTTTGTTTATTAAACTTACTACAATTGTTTAAAATACATTTATTATAAAAGTTAAGTTACAAACAAGTAATATTAACTAAACAAAACAAGATTTTTCTAGTAAAAGAATGTAATTGTTTTTTCGAGGCTTCAAATTAGCTGAGCTGAACGTATTATCAAAAACATTTTAAAGTAAGTAAAAACTAAAAAAACTGACACACAGAAACAAAACAAAAATGTGGCTCATCTGATAAAGACGTTTTTTTTTTTGTCTCTAGATCGTAAAATTAAATTTGAATTTGGAGTCTAAAGCTTTCTTTTGGTCAATGACAAAAAAGTGGTTTATGACGAAAGAGTAGAGTGAAATAAATGCTTAAACTGATGCTTTTAATTAATAACATTTTTAATTCAAGAAGATAAGATTCTTAAATCGTCGCGGTTATGGGTCACCTTTTTTGTTTATCATTTTTAGTGGGAGGGAAATTAATTGTGAAATTTTTTTTTACACAAAGAATACGATTAGGAAATTCAAATGGTTTTAAGTCTTAAAAACTTTAAGGATTGATCAAGAAGATATATTGGCAAATTAAATAAAAGATGTTATTGTTAATGTTGTGCATTGAATTTGAATAATTCAATAATTGTTAGGTTTCCGTTTTACTGTAAAATTTAAAAATCTCTGTTATAGAAAATATATTTTATTTTTTGAGAGCAATAAATGGTATAATTCAAATCAAGTCAGGATTATTGTGCTAAAAAAGGAAAAAAAAACAATGTCGCAATTTGACATTATATATTTTTTTTTACTATGACCTTTAAAAAGATATCTATATAATTTAAAAATTAACTCTCAAAATGCGATATGAGGAGGGTTAAAAAAAATAAGATTCATTCTGGACACACACGCACAACTAAATTTAATTTTTGTCTTAAAGATGAAAAAAAATTACTTAAAAAAACGTTTTTTGCAGTCATATTTTCCAAAATCTGTGAATTCGAAATAAAGATCAAATTAGAAAAAAAATATTAAATTTTTTTAATTGAAACTCATATTTTTTACCGTTTACCAATGTAGTGGTAAAAAAGTTAAAATGAAGATATTTTTTATTTCTAATAATAAACTTGGTGATGTTTACGTACGTGTGCAATGAGAGAAAGAAACAAAAATATGGAAAGAAAGTAGAAATAACTAAGGACGAATAAAGCATTAAGAATGGAAGTAGTAGTATTAGTATAAAGAATGTGAAGATACAAAGAAGGCGGTAGTGTGATGGAGGATGAATGCATTATTAGTGAGAGTAATAAGGAAAATAAAAACTGCTTTAGCCTTTAACATAGGCATGCCGCATACATCATGGTTTTAACTGGTAATTTCAGTTTAAGTAAAAAAAAAAAAAAATTACGAGAAAGTCTTAGATTCAAACATAAATTCTGAAAAATCTAGTTTTTTAGAGACTTTTTAACTAAAAATTAAAAGTAGTTATCAGTAGAGAAAAAACTAAAACCAAAAACATGATACGAGTTTTTAAAACTAAAAATTTAAAAAAAAAAAAAAAAACCGAAGTGAGGAATACATTTTTGCTGGGATTAAAAAAAAAAATTGTCAAACGTGACTTTATTTAAATTTTAAAAATTAAATCATGTGAAGAAAAAAATAAGTGGATACCATAATTGAATAATTAAAAAAATCTCTCATGTTGTCAATTTTTGTTATAATATTATTGTTATTATATTCCTTAAAAAATCTGAGAATTTTGTCTTTTAGAAACTTGTGGAAATACATACTGCAAACTAAACAACAGGTATTTGGGGCCAATTTGAGGACGCATTCAATCGGGTAGGTTAATCTGGCACAAGGATACATTTTCTAGCGCACCCCTTTATGAGTTTTTATTCCTCAAGGCTTGCGAAAACAAAAGTTCATAATCAATTTTAGTGGCTAAAAAAATGAACAAAGAAAGAAACATGATTGAAAATAAACTTAATCATGGATTTAGGAACGAGACAGATTGAAAAAATTAGAAAACCCGAAATTCAGCTCCTTTTTAAAACCTATGCAAGATTCTTCTGACGTTCATTGTTTTAGAAGTGGTTACACACGAGGAATGTGACACTTGTGGCCCATTTCCAGGCTCCTAGACAAGTCTGTGTGTGGTGGTTCTTCTTGATGCACTACTAATTCCAACCTTAGGCCACTTCTTGTAAAAAAAAAAACAAAAAACTCCAAGTTCTTGAATTGGCTTTTTGTTGCTTGACAATGTTCTTGTGGCTGTGATCATCCTCCTTGATTGTGCACCTTTTTACCATTCCAGTTAACTTTCTATGATGATGCTTTGAATTTGAGACCAACACACTGTGCAGTGAGCCCTTTCTTTAGCAATATCTTCTGTCGCTTCCCTTCCGAGGGTGTCAATGAGTGTCTTCTGGACAATTCTCAATTTAGCTGTCTTTCCCCATTATTATTGTGCATAGTGAACAATAATACTGAAAAAAGATTCTTAGCGTTTAAACTACAGTGAAATATATTTTTGAGCCGTAATTATCAAAATTAAAGTAAAAAAAAATGCTTGGAAACCTTTTTAGTTTTAAAATAAATGCATAAGTCCTCAAAAAAATGTTTTTCACTTTCCGAAGTAATTGACAAAAAATATTGAATTATCTTGCGATATCTTGATTTTTAAAGATAATTCAAAAGTGGAAAAATAATGATTTAAAAAAAAAAAAAAAAAAAAAAACGAAATTAAAGTATTTTAGTTTCAAAAGAAAATCCGTAAAGAAGAGATGAACAGAGAAAAAGACAAGATGGATAGAAAGACGAAAAGAAGAAGACAGAGGAAACGAATTAAAAATGGAAGAAGGAAAATTACCAGTAAAAATGTTTCATAATATTGATATTTATTTAGGTGTGTCTATGAATATTTATTTATCGACTTGTTTTTTTTTTTTTTTACATACTGGACATTAGGTGTTTTTTTTTTTGTTTTACTTTATTAATTTTTTAAAAATGAACTAAAAATGAAATTTGATGTTACCTTGCATTTTATCAAGTTGCTGTCTTTTAGTCTTTGACCTTTTTTTTTTTTTTTTATATAAAAGGTCGAAAAAAAAAAAAAAAACATTTAAAAAAAAATCTTTCGTCATATCAATTTTTTGTCCAGTGGAAGAAGTAGTTCGTTTTTTGTTTTTTTTTTCTTAGTTATGGGGATATATTTTTTTTTAAATTCTTATTTCTTAAAAAAAAAAAAAAAATATTGTTTTTGTTTTTCTACCTTTTAATTTGGCTAATAATTAAAAAATACAAACAAAACAAAAATTGAATTCATAATTCTAAAATTTTATGGCATTCATGTTGACTTTTTTACGAATTGTCGGTTGACAGCGGAAATTATTGTCTGTAAAAAAAATAAAAGTCTTTATTTTATAAAGAAAGATACATCTTTTAGAATTTCAGAAGCTGACAATTTTTTAAATCATGTTGGTTTCAAGATAATTAATTAGAAATATTTGAAAAAAATTCTTTGTTTAACAAACACTAAAACTAGTTTCTAGCAGACAGTTTTTAAAACATTTTTATTTGTAAACTCAAAAAAGAAAAAGGTTTCGGGAAGGCTTTTCTTATAAAAAAAACAAAAAAAACATAAATCCAAATTATCTTAAAATTTATTTAGTAGCTGTATTTAGTGAAGTGAAATTTAAAAAAATGTATTTTGATGATAAAATTTAAACTAAAGTAATTTTGAAAGTCCACATTCAGTTCATTGTTAAAAAAAGATTCAGGTAAAAAAAAAACAAAAAAAAACTTGTAAGTCAGTAAGTAAGTTTGATCACAAAAACTAAAACATAATTGCAGCAAACTGCAAAATCAAACAATTTTATAATTTTGTCAACCAGTTTTTCAAAGCTATTCCTAAAGAAATTTAATACTTACATTTACTGGTTTGTATGAAAAAAAAATACGTTGAATAATAGACCCTAAGAATGGTAGACACATTTCCTTTCAGGTGTCTCAAAGAAAGGAAAGGAAACGGCAGACGAGTTCTTACTTTTCAGAGCTCTCTGGAGAAGAACGTTCAAAGTGTAGTTGAAATAATGAATAAATAGTCAAAAACTCTGAACAAAAGAAATTTTGAAAGAAGCATAACACTGTGTATGGAGGTTCTTCAAAGTATTTTAAAGAAGATCCAAGCAAAGTGTTCATAAAAACCGTAAACGTTTAAATCCTGATTTTACATATTTGCTTCTAAGAAAATCTAGGTGTACAATTCTGTTTCTGCCGTCTAAACCTTATATATTTTCATGAGAAAAATCATTCTCTGAGAAATCCTACGAATATGGATCTTATTTATTTATTTGTTTGACAAAAAATAATAATATTCGTTTTTGTTACAAATCTTTTTCCAATTTATTTTCTCTCGCCTGATCTTACTATTCTTTCCAATAAAAGTGTTATGTAAAATGTCAAATGCTGTTTATGTGGATTCTCATGGCTGTAAGAAAGAAAAATGAAAGCTCTACAAATTTCTTTTTTTCATTTATGGGAACCACATACAAACCCATGCACTTATTTCAGAATTAACACATGCACATTCATACAGTTGCATGCATGTTGACAAATACACAAATAAAAAACAGTTTATATTTACATTATTTACATGTGGACTATTGTTATCGTTTTTGTTATAACATTTCGACCCTTATTCTCTTCCAACTTCTTCAGGTGTCTGCTGATCTAGTTAACCATCAGGGAAATTTTAACTAAACCCTTTTAATCTACAGGGGTAGATTATTATTGCTTTGCTGTTCATCACCTGTTGTTCCAGTTTTTAAGAACTTGGGTGAACTGACCGACCCCTCCGACTATCAGCCTTCTTTTTAGGAAACTCCTAGAGGCCCTAATCAATGCTGAATTGGTTAAACATCTCACATCATAGGACTTTTTTTTTTCAAACAAGCAATATGGCTTTCTTTTCTCCAGGTAAACTGCTGATGTACTAATGATAACTGCGGAAAGAGTCTATCAAGTATCAGATAAGAATGGTGAAGCCCAGGTTGTAACTTTAGACATCTCAAAAGCTTTCAACAGGGTTTGGCATGCAGGTCTTCTCCACAAGCTGAAAAGTTATGGTGTCTTGGGCTAATGTTCTTGGCTGACAAAGTGGAAAGACATTGAAGCCATTGCTAGGTCAGCTACTAAGAAATTTGGTTCACTGTGTTATGCTAGACCAATTTTTCTCTATCTTACATATCTATAAATCTACCATTCATCCATGCTTAGAATATTGCTGTCACATATGGTCTGGTGTTCCTACTAATTATCTAGAGCTCCTTGATAAAATCCAAAAATGAATCAGCAATATTATTGGCCCTGATCTGGAGTCTCAGCTTCAGTCACTTTCCCATTGCTGTAAGGTTGTCTCACTTTGCCTTTTCTATAAATACTTTCATGATAATTGCTCTGATAATCTCTTCACTATGAATTTAAGGGCAGTACTAGATTGGCTGCAAAGTCTCACCAATTTACAGTTGAGTTGACTAGATGTGTAATCTGTATCCTCACCCCACTAGACCCATACACTCCATAAGACCAGCTGTTGGTCTGGTATGGTCCAGTATTATAGGTTAGACACAAGTCTCCAGTTCGCAGTGTCATTTCGAAGCCACCCTCCAGCCATGTTGTGATTGTTTTGATCCTGGAGAGTGGTCATCAGATCATAGAAACCCAGAAGTTCTCAATTGATCCACCTTCGAGTTCGTCTGGTGAGAATCAGTTTAACAGATAAATAAATATAATCAAGTTGATTTGATTTTGAAAGGACAAAAGTTTTTTTTATATACAAAACAAACACAAAAAAATTCTTGTGGCACAATGTTGAATGTTTTTTGTATGTGAGCAATAACTAAACGAATACTTCAAATAATTTCAATAAAGGAGAGATGTGGCCTTCGTTTTAACCCTTTTTGATCTGTTCTTAGCACAACTACTACAACCTTCAATGTTCCCATTCTCAGTAGTAGTAGTATTAGTAGTAGCAGCAGTAGTGGTAGTTAGATGTTAGCAGCATTATTTCGTTTCTTCACCCTCAGCTTCAGCAACACACAGCAGATGCTTCTTTTTCAATCTCTGACATCTCTCCACTCAGTTTGACTGCATTCAAAGACAGATGAACCCAAAACTCTCTGTCTCTTCTGGTTGGCTTGCCTCTTTATTAAGAGAACTGGCCTCACGTCTCCCAGACTGGTGACATATTTGTCTTTCTAGTGTGAACATACTGACATACTACGAAAATACAACTTCACTCCTCCGCGAATAAACAATTTACTTTTTCATCAATTGCTTTCCAAGGTTCACAAAGAGATGCTATTGTTTATCACCTCGCTATTAATTATTCTGCCGATCTTTGTAAATTACAGAAATTTTTGTTTTAAAAATAAATTCTAGATCAAAACATCCTTGATTTGGAAACCAATTGATGAAAAAGTAAATGTTTTATTCTTGGAGGAGTGAAGTTGTACTTTGGTAGTATGTCAGTATGTTCACACTAGAAAGGTCACCCAGATAGACAGCTAAAGAGGGCCAAAGAGCACCATCACCAAAACAGTGTGATAATAACAACAAGGATGGGGACAATAGTCTGAATGTAAATAATATAAGTAATAAATAACTTGTCATCCTTGAAATTCAGACGAATATAAAAACGTTTATATTTTACAGTACATATCATGTATTACAATTGCCATTGGAACAAGAATACTTTCTTTATTCTCTTCCCTTCTATCTTGATATTTACTAAATGCAGTATCGTACAAGGTTAAACAGGTGTACAATGACACAAAAGTGGAGAGGGCCTGTTTGCCTTGAAAATCCTCATGTAAAATCATAGCTTTTACTTGGATTCGAACACTGATCTCTTTAACTGTTGGGAAATATTCAGATATTTCATGAGGCAAGCCACTCCTTTCATCTCTTTTTAATCTTATTTAAGAACTACAAAGGACAGGAAATTGTGGAGAGCCATGATGACCATGCCACATAGAAGAAGAAAGAAGACACATACTGTTTCTCTTGCCCTCTTCTGAGTTTATATTTTTTAAATTTCTGTCATTCATACTTACAGTAAACTCATGAATTCACTTTTTATTCATAAAACATTTTTAATATGGTCCTTTTGTGCTAACAATAATTCAATTTCTCAATTCCTGCAGCCATTAATTTTTTTTGTATATAAATAATATGAAAATGAATAAGTAACTTATGTCAGTAACATCTATTTTTAGAGTGCAGTTAGACTGATATATGTCAGAGCCTAATTAAAATCATGTGGTTTGTACAAAAAATGTCAACATCTCCCTTTGGTCATTTATTGAGCTGTTCATCAAGTGAAGGGTCAAATTTAGCCAAACTGCCAGGTTGGGACAGTAAAATTCATATATGACATTGTCAGCAAAACACAAACAATTTACTTTCATAGTTAAATAAAGGGTTCAGTTTTAAGTTCCCTGAAGGTTATATTGATAACATGCACCTGAAGAAGACCAGATGGCACAATGCCCGAAACATTGTGATCACAACAAAGATGAGGATAATAGTTCAAGTGTAAATAATAACTTCTCATCTTGGAAATTCAAACAGAAAATATCATAAACAATTTTAATCACAGATTTTAATAGTTTTTTTTTTATCTTATCCTAATAAATACTGTTGAGATAGTAAATGCTTATCTTACTTTTTGTTAAACTAGAATTTATTGAATTAAAAATGTTTTTATCTTCAGTGTCTTATTCTTCTGCTTTCTGTGTATGATCAGTAAATCTTGAAACTATGGTAAGTTCATTTTTAGAATTTATGAATTTATTAAAGTTGGTTGATTTTGTTCTAAGAATTTAGTCCAAACAAAAAACTGCTAAGCTTTTTATATTTGTGTTAGCTTCAAAATTGTGTCTTACTTTGTCATTTTGTGTTTTTTAAAATTTATTCTTTATATCTTGTATTTGATTTTGTTTATTTGTAATTCCATTGTATTAATAAACACTAAAAGGCACTCCCAGTTTGAATAACCTGCTGATTAATATAAATATACATTGAAATGTCAATAAAAACAGCCACACTTTTTTGTCTGTTAATCTAATATTGATGTTCTTGAGGATCATTGTCATTGCTGTTGTATTATTGCTATGATAATGAAAAATATCAAATTTAACAAAAGACACAATACAGAACTCAAAGCAAATTCCATTATGCACCGTTATGATAACATTAAAGTCTTCTTTTTACTTGCTTTCATAAAGTTTCATATGACATAAAATGAAATAAATTTTTACAATTATTTGCAGAATAAAATTATTTCTTCTCTATTTGCATCAAAAGAAACTAAAGATACCATTTATCTTTTATGCACTTGCAGATATATCTCAGGGATTAGAGAACCAGACTGTAGTGAGGTTTAAATTTCTGAATTCAGTTGTGGATCAGTGATACTTTCATATCTGTTTTTATCACACCCACCCACACATACACAGAGTTACTGAATAGAATATATCCTCAGAAATTTGATATATGCTCAGAAATGTAATTTGGGTCAGGCCAATAACTTTTCAGCACCTCTTCGTATAGTAGTTGGCATAAGTATTTCAACAAACATTTTCACTTTTTAAACAACTTGGTTTTTGAGGATTGAAAGAAGGAACATTACAAAAGAAGTAGTAAATTCTATTGCACTCACCATAACAAGGCTTGTGTTTAGTCATGTTTTGCAGTTCTGAAAGCTAAATTTTCAGAAAAAATATTTGAAAGAAAATTCAGTTGTGAATTAAATTGTTTTTTCTCTTTCCTAAAATCTTGTTTAGAATCAATCAAGGGGATAAAAAAGGCAAACACCTATTTCTGTTTGAATAAGTTTCCAAACTTGTAAATTAATTTAGTCCCTCTTTTACTAGAACCCTTAATGACCATTGTACGGTGGATTTATGGACAGCAGCTCAGATTGAGGAATCAAAGAGCCAAGTTTGAATTCCACTAGAATCCATTACATTCACTTATGTGCTAATACCTTTGGGAAACATATGAATCCTTTTCTCCTCCTCCCCAGCTATGGGTAAATAGCAGGACAGACTGGGTTCCATAGCCTTGGATGGCAACTGGTCTACTGCAAAAAGAAAAGGCAACCTACTGTGGGTAAAAAATCTGCTTCGTTAGTCATATGTCAAAAGATACATGATCGCCTAAGCGTGTATCATGCATTGCACATAAGTGAATGTTAGGCAATAAAAAAAAGATTTTTTGTTTGTTCAAATATTTCCAAGTAATAATGTATAGAAAGTCCTGCTCAGAAGGATTTAACTAAACAAAATACATTTTAATTTATTTTCATTGTTTGTTCTTACAAAAATAGGGTAAAAATATGACACAAGGTTTCAAATTGGTGTAGAAGAAAGATGGGGTTGTCTCCATTGTAATTTAGCTTAATCCCATTCATTAATTCATAGCAAATTTCATTCATTAATTCATAGCAAATTTCATTCATTAATTCATAGCAAATTTCATTCACTAACCCAATCAATATTAATTGTTGCTTTTATCACAGCACAACATTTATTACAAACATCTCATTCATGTGACAATCAATAAAAGAAAACACAATGAAAATTCTAATTCTATTTTTATAATTTCATCTGAAGTATGAGATGAGTACACAAATGGCTTTTATGTACAGTTTTAAAAAAAAGGATTCCCAATGAATGATATAAATTTTATTTAAAAAATATTAGTATGAGAAACCCCCTCCCAAATAATTTAACATGACAGTGTAGTAGGTTAACCATTGAAAAATGATGTTGGAAAAATACAAATTCTGTTTCTTGCTTATAATTGTAACTTGGCCATAAATGTATTGATCTACAGTCAGCTATCTACAGGATGTGATGGGTAAATTGTTACGATTTTATATTTTTAATTTCATACATGTGCATTGTATGTTTTTGATTTTGTCAACTGCACAATATAGTAGGGTCAGTTGGGCACTGTCTGTGAGAAAAAGAGTACTCTGGCACAATTCACTCTGTCAGAAATTTGGAAACTGCATTCTGTACTGCACTGCTTGGCATTTGTGTTGGAAGCTCCAATATGAACATTTCAGAGTGTTTAAGTGTCAATCTGAGGAGAGTGCAGAGGATTTCGAAAGAGTTGGATGAGTCTAATGGTGATTATGAAGGTGTTTGGAGTTATTACTAGTGAGAGCCATGTTATGCTTCTATTCAGCTACCCACAGGGCCTCAGACTCAACACAGAGGTGTACATCAAGTGTCTTGAGGAGGTAGTGCTGCCCTAGATCAAGATGGTGGCTGCTGGAAGACACTATGTCTGGTAACAGGACTCTGCACCATGTCACACAAGCAGGAGACCCCAGTCAAGGCTTTCAGACAATTTCTGTGACCACATCACTCCTTACATCTGGTCATCTAACTTCCCAGATTGCAACTTCCTTGATTATTATATGTCAGCTACAGTTGAGCGAATGACCAACAAAACTCCTTGTAGCACCAAAGATGGACTGAAGGCAAGTATTATGGCAGCATTCACCATCTTAAACAAGGAGACCATCCAGAAGAGATGCAAGGGATTCTGAAGTTGTCTTTAGGCTCTGGTTGAAACCAATGTCAATTTTATTGAATAAATTTACTCTTTAGTATTTCAAGATATTTTTGTGTAATTTTAGTAAAGATATATGTTAAAATAAAATGTCAGTGTTATTCTCATTTTTGCGTAATTTAGACGACAATTTACCCCTTGCACCCTGTGTATACATATATCACCTTTCCTTCAGGCATCTGAAACAACTTTTTTTGAATATATTTTTTGCTAGACTTGTTTTACAGAACTAACAGAGATTCTTTCAGACGTTGTAAGTGACCAGGAATTACCTGAGCTGATACAGTTTAACAGCTTTTTGAAAAGCTACTAAAATAAATATAGGATTACTTTTATTTTTGTATTAGATAAAAATTTCGAATCTCAGATAAAATAGTTTAGGAAGAAACTAAAAAATAAGAACAAAAAAACAAAAAAAAAACAAAGGTTGAAATAAAAAATAAAAAATATTAAAAACTGACCAAAAAAATAAAAAGAAATGATAAACAGAAACTTTGTTCATAAAATATGAAAAACACCTTGCCTGGAGCTGTAGAGAATTTGATCACCTCTTCACAGCATGCTCAAGAAAGAAGTTGACCGTTGAGGTACCCCTTCCAGCAACTTGACAGTACATCAACTTTGGACAGAAAATTAGGCCAAACATATGCCACACTTTCGATCCCCCAATTTCCTGGATATTTTTATTGCCAAATTGAGGCAGTATTGAAAAAGTCAGAGAGAGTGTCAGAAAAAGGTGGGAGAGAGGTTCTGGCAAATATTCTGATGCAATAACTATTAAAACAGCAAAGGCAAAAATAACAGCCCCCAAAACAAGTACTATGAAGGAAAATTCACAGTGGAAACTGAATCTTTTTTCCCATCCTAACCAATTCTGATTTTATAAACTCTTTTGAAATCTCTTCCTCTTATGCAATTAATAAGCATGTCCTGATTTGAATAAACATAGTTAAGGTACAATCTAGGATAACCAGGTACTGGAAATTCAACCTGTCCTTGTTGAATTAGAAGGAATTTTAAGACCAGCTAATAGTAATCCGGTGGTGAGGCAACCTTAAAAGTTAAATTTAGTTTTTCTTGCTAAATATTCTTCTTTTTTTTTTTTAACACCTAAACACAAACTACATATAAAATTTCTGTTTGTTCAAATAATTACGAGCAGTGATTTTGAAAGTGTTCATCAGTGTTCTTCTTCATCACCCCACCCCACCCCAAAGAATCTACTCATATAAAACAGTGTTCATGCTTTCCATCTTAAGGACAATCTACTAATAAGGAGGGGATGTGTCAGCTGTGGTGATGATAGATGTATCATAGTTGTAATAAGAATGATTTTTGAACTAAACATCTATCAAGTGTTCCAAGAATTAGAATTCCAAGATAAAACTTTGCTTTTCAAACCAGTATCAACAGTCTGGAACTGGAACAAAAGCAGTAATGGCATCTATTTTGAATACATCATAAAAATTCAGGCATTAGTAAATATTAGGTTGGTGCAAAAATAATGTCGTTTTCTCACATAGTAACATATGTGAGAAAACGACATTATTTTTGCACCAACCGAATACTAAACACTTTAATTACCTCATGCATGTATCAGTTATAACAAATTTAGTATATATGATAAGGAAATTGAATATAGAATAGGCTGTGCCAGGAGTAATTATACCCAACACCACAAATTACAACAAAACCAAACATTAACGTAAAATCTTGAGTCATGTTTTTAAAGAGCCCCCATCACATGGAGACCCTTTCAAGCATTACATTAAACATGCCTAGAAATATTTAAACTTTGCTGTATACAACCGCTTTCTCAGATCGATGGTTGAAAAATGTTTTTGAGCAAATGAAGCCTGTTGGTTTTGATGAAGATCACACTTCAAACATTGTTGGCTGGCACTACAGAATTGCAGGCAAAAAACATGACCAAATAACAGAAAGCATATCACTTGAAGACTGCAGAAACAGTTAAAATGGATATCACATGTTATTCAAAGAGACAATAATGACATAGTCGAGATGTTGACATTCCACACTATTTCAGACAAAAAGTTAGGAAGGAAACTCCCATCAATATGGGAAAAACCAATAACGGTAGACTTGAGAAACCTGTTTTCCTGAAAAATTGTTTTAATAGAAAGTTTTTATAAATTTCAACAAAAAAGTATGACTGGCCGTTTGGCCAATTAATGCTGACTGTTTCATTATAAGGAAACAGCTAATATTACCATTTCTGTAACCATCTTGTAAAAGTACAAAATCTGTTCTTTATTGCCTAAGAATGCAGGAATCATTAAGGAATTTGAGTTCGGTATTTAAATGAAATTATTAGTTTGGCAACTTTTCTAAATTACAATGTGAATTCACTTTTTCAATCTCATTGATCAACTCCCAAACAAGATTTTAGAAGAATTTAAAAAAGAAAAACTCATTTAACAATTATTTATTTAACAATATAAAAAACACAAACATTTGTTAAGAAATGTACCATTCAGAACGACAAAATATGATAAAATATATGCTTTGTTATATTGATTCATGTGTATATAGCCAAGTGGCTAGATGATTATTGTTCCGACAGGTTCAAATCTCACAGGAGTTACTTAAGGAAGTCACTTTTTAATAATATTCGTCTAGGGAGATGACCCTGGTGTGCATAACCATTGTGAAGTGTCTGAAAGTTCATACTGATTTCTGATCCAAGCATTGTGAGTTAAAATAGATAGACGAAACTGTCAATGGTTATGTGAGCAGAAAGTCACAAGTCTTCATGTCACGACCCTTGGCCTTGTTCAACTACTGATCACAACTGATCATCACCCTCTCTCAAAAACTGTAACTAAAGTCTACTCAGCATAGTTGCCTTATAGACCATAGGTTGGCTGTATAGGTATTGAAGAAAGATAAATGGGACTGAGCAGGCGTCTGCAACAGGGATATGCTAGCCACTCAATCAGACAGAAAATGGTCAGCCAGACAATATTATTGGTATGGGTTGCAATAAAATTTGGTTCTTCATGCGTAATGTATTTAATTTCTCAAAACCAAGCAATTAAAAAGAAAATCAATATTTGTTCAAATACGTATGATAAATACTCTATATAAGTATAATTTTGAAGTTTGTTTGATCACGGGAAGTTGGTGAGGTACCTCTTCATTGGCTAGATACATACATATATGTTTCATTAAGAATGATATAAATTTTGTTATGTTTCTAATGAAAAGAAAGTCAATTAAAAATTTAGTAGTGTTGACCTTTCAAATGGAGCCTAATTTGCTACATGGTACCTCAATATGACATTCTTTTACTAGCCAATAATCAAAAAATTAAAAATATCACAACAATTCTATGAGTGAAAAAGATTAAATTATGTCTGTTGTCCCCCACTCACATATATATACACACACATGTAAAGGTGTATTTTTAATCATTTCACTCCAAGCAAGGTGATTATGCCGCCAAGTTGACAAGGGTTACTGGGAGTGAAAGAGAATAAGAAGACTTTAGTGAGGAGAAAAGACAATAAAAGAACAGGTTTCAGGAACACAAGATGGTGTCTGATGTTGCATTTAAATTTTTTAAGATTTTAGGTAGCAGGGAAGCAAGAAACTATAAGAGAATTTCACAGGTGAGAAGTGTGAGAAACAAAACGATTAGAATAGAATTTATGGTTACATCTAGCTAGTTCAATATAAAAAGGTGAGACCTAGTTGCTAATCTAGTAGTGTGCTTAAATTCATACAGTCAAGATATCAAAGGGAAAAGTTCATTAAAAGTTCAAAGTGACTGACTGAAGTTGAGATGCCAGGTCAGAAAATGATAGCATTACAGACCCTTCTTTGGATTTTGTCAAGAATTTCTAGATATATAGCACCCGATCAAACATGGCAGCAATATTCAATGCATGGACAAATGATAGATTTATAAATATGCAAGATGGATTTCGATGAGAAAAATTGTCTTGCATGACATGGTGAAGCAATTTTCCTAGCATCAGATTTAGCAATTGATTTAATATAATAACTGCACTTCATGTCAGTGGAAAATGGGAAACCAAGAAGGTGCAATGAGTTGCTCTCCTGGGGAGACAAAAATAGTTCTCTATGATGATTAAATATACCAGTTTCATTTTGGAGGTGTTAAAATGTACCAGCTATCCATTGCCCCAGTTAACAACTGACTGGAGGTCATTTTCAAGAGCAGCTGTAAGTTTTACTTTGTCAGACCTATCGGACATACAATTAAGCCAGGAGAAGTTGTCAGCGTAAATCTGGTTGGACAACGTCAAACAGTGGACAGCTATACCAGAATTGCTGATGGATGCTGTTGATAGACTGTTGTGGAGGAAATTTAGTGTGGCTTCTGCATTCGGACCTCCCCTACGATTACAAAAGTCAAAGGGATGATGATGAAGATGAAATAGTTATGTGTCAACATAAATACAGATTTGGAAATTGATGACATTGGGAAGGTTGTTGATGAAGATACAAAACAATGTAGGTTCAAGGAGAGAGTGCTGGGAGAGCCCCTGCATTAATGTGAAATGATGTAGAAGTCTAGCTGTTTAACACAACTTTCAGTACACAATTTGTTCAGAATTATTGAATTAAGTCAAATATTTGGCCTCAGAGATTGTGAAGAAAGCTAACATGAAAACCCCTCTGAAAGCAGTGCACTTCCTATTTGCTGTGGAAACTACATTTTTGTCAGTGATGAACAAGAACCACCTGAAAGGCCTGAAACATTGTTTATCGTACAATTATTGTCACCACATTTAAAATACATTACACATTTCCTGACTGTGCTCACATCCATTGTTTGGTCTCTGTGAACATTCAGCAAGAGTCAATGAATGTAAATGGAAGAAAGTTCTGGTCTGTATTGTAACCTAGAAAAGGTTACTGAATAGAATAATCATGCAAAGGTTGGTAATGAATGATAATACATAGGGCAAGAACAACACATGTAAGATTTGCCAGCGGCACATAGAAGTAGTCAACTGCTAAAAGTGACTGACTATATTTCTGAGATGAGGTTTACACTATTACATTATTTGGACTATTGTCCTCATCTTTGTTGCCATATTTATTACGTTTTGGCCGTTGTATGCTCCGGCCTTCTACAGGTGGTTGGAATGTCGAACTGAACCCTTCATTTCACTCATTGAGATAGACTGTTCTAGTTCCACGTGCCATGTTTAATGGATGTCAGTTATCAGTTATCTCCTGTTAATTCTCCTCTGCAAGTTCTCCTTAACCATGTATTGAACTCACACTCTTTGGGTCCTGTCACTGGATCTAACCAATGCCTTTATCCACTGTGCCATATATTCTTGAGGACAACCACCTGAAGAAGGCTGGAGCGTACAATGGGCAAAAAATTGTAATAAATATGGTGACAAAGATGTGGACAATAGTCTGAATAATGTAAATAGTGCTAGAAGTGAGTCAAGTGAATTCCACAATGAATCTCTAACTGCAGACCAACATACAGTATATACTACTGTATTTATGTGAATAGGGACATACCCATTATTGTTTGTAGGTATGCTACAACAGTCTGCATAAATTAATTCAATAGAAAAACTCTGCTTTAATGTCACATGCTATTTTTGTCATGTAGAATTTTTGAATTTTGATAAAACCATAAAATACAAAGTTGAAAATTTTATACCTTTTTTTCAAGAACTGACAACAATAATATTAAGCACTATTTATTTATTCAATTGATTATTTCCAAGATTATAAAAGAGAGATACAAGACATTTTTTTATAAGTGTATAAAATTTAATTTGTAAACTACAGGATGTTTCAGAAAAAAATGATATTATTTCATAATAACTTGACGAATTCTCATCCAAATAGTCTCAAATTTTAATAGTATGCATAGAAACAACTCAACATTCTAAGTTTAATGTTTTATGATTTTTTCTTTTCAGGTATAGAAATTCTAATCACTGGAAAAGAAAAGGCATTTTACCTGTTAGAGTATGCTTGAACACAGTCAAACAAAACTGTGCAACATGCACTTGTAAAAGATTTGCACCACTAAAAATGCACCAAATGCAATGCAGAATTGGACATAGCCCAAAAGGCTCAAGGAGGAAGGCTGTCTGTGCAGGGCAAGAGGGTCTGGATGACCACCAGGATCATAAGAGATGGTTGAGCTGGTTCCAGAAACATTTTTGTGAAGCCCTAGGAAGTCCATAAGAAGTGCAATTCTGGAAACCCAGAACTCAGAGAATCACTGCTACAAAAGAGAGTGTTACCCAAGACACGTTGCAACTTGTTTAGCAGGAGCTGGACTACTGACTTGACATGTGACGTTGCACAGGCAGTGCGCATATTGAGAACTTGTGAAATCATTTATGAAATACACATGACTTTGAATTTTTCATTCAAAATTTGATGAATAAATCTTATTTTGCTCAACAATAAGCCTGTTTAGTTTCATTTGGCCTCACTATGTAGTTACTCAGATATTTACATTTCAAATGATATCAAATTTTTGAAACATCCTGTATAAGAAGAAATTATTTATTTATAAGATTATAAAAATATTCTTATAGTTCAATATAAGAATAATTTTATATTTACAAAAATCTAAAAAAAAAAATATGTGAACAAAGATGCAATACTTTTATTTACCATAAAAATATAACTTTTCAAATAAATTTTTATCCATAAAATATAAAATTACCTGAACTATAAAACAAGAAAATTGAAATAAACACACTATTTACATTATTCGGACTATTGTCCTCATCTTTGTCGCCATGTTTATCATAATGTTTCGGCCGTTGTACACTCCAGCCTTCTTCAGGTGGTTGGAATGTCGAACTGAACCCTTTATTTCGCTCACTAGGGTAGACTGTTCTAGTTCTATGTGCCATGTCTAATAAATGTCATTTAATTCCCCTCTCAAAGTTCTCCACCGCCTTAACCAGATATTGAACTCACACTCTTTGGGTCCTGTCACTGGATCTAATTAACGCCTTTATCCACTGTGCCATGTGTCCTTGAGGACAAAGAGATAACTAGACATGGCATGTGGAACTGGGACAGTCTACCCCAGTGAACGAAATAAAGGGTTCAGTTCAACATTCTAACCACCTGAAGAAGGCTGGAGTGTACAACGGCCGAAACGTTGTGATAAAAATGGCAACAAAGATGAGGACAATAGTCCGAATAATGTAAATAGTGTACATAATACTTCATATCAGAAATGTAGACAGATACTGAAATAAACACATAAGGATAAGTAACTAGGTACTTTTACATGGTGTAATGGTTATCAAGTTTGTCGTGCTAAATCAATTACGATTGAGTTGTGAGTTCAATCCTCACTGGGTGCTACATCTAAGGTATGTTTAGAAAATGACCATAAGGATGAATAACTAATTACAAATTTTGAAAAAAAAAAAGCATTTTTCTAGAGATTCCTTTTATTTGCTCTCACCACATAAATTCACTAAAATAGATCGAAGCTTTTCTTTCTCTGGAGCAAACATTTTTTTAATGTTAGATAATAGGCAAGATCACACACAGTTAATATTTTGAGTGTGTATCTCTGTCATATAGAACATAAATGAATGGAATTGTCCATTTATGTAAATAAGTGGAGTTAAGCAAAGTTGAGGAGAGTTAACATTAGGTCAGTTGCTAATTGTACCTTTGTGTAGTAAACCTTCTATTTTATTACTTATCAACAAGTTTGTCTTCCATATTTATTTTCCTCTGTTATCTTGTAAACATGAGACATAACAGTCTCCCTATTTACTCACTGAACAATATATGCAATTTCAAAATATTGGTAATTTTTACAGATATTTTGGGGATACCACTGTATGACAGCCAACCATATGAAATTATGAGTTCCTAATAAAATAAAAAAAAAATTCTAAAATTATTTGTCTTAATTTTGCAAAAAAAAGATTTTGAAAATTTAATTGCCTATTTTGTGATGAACTTATAATGATAGTAAACTGAACTCCTTTCGAAAAGTTAAAACAAGAACTAATCTGTCATAGTTATTTTTAATTACAGTGATAAAAAACAACATAAATTCCATTTCATATGTTATGGGTTTTATTAAAATTCTAAAAATGTTTTTTTTAAAACAATAAAAATTACTGAAGGAGTATCTGATAATAATGTCAAGAGAAAAATGTGATTTTTGGCACACCATTTTTCCAGATGGTTCTTGGTTAAACTTTGCTGAAGTTTTTATCTGGAAAACTAAGAACATTTTAGCAGGCATATAGGCATTGATGATGACCAGTTTGGAATGCTAATTTAAAATAATTCAAGTCACACAATATGTAACATCTCAGAGATACTCCATATATATCATATGAGCATAGTGAGGTATTTGAAACCACTTGGATATGGGAATGACTATGAGCTACCATTAACCACTCCTAAACCTTGCCTGTATCCAAAGTGATGCTGTGTATCTGATATGATTGAAAGACTACTGTGTATTATGAGAACCTTCTGCACAATCAGAAGTTGAATTCAGACTATTGGGCTGATTAATGAAAGCAACTGATAAATAGCATCTGGAATTGGACAATCGGAAAGGTAACATATTCCCTCAGGATAATGCCAGACCTCAGATCTCCTTGCATAAACAGCAGAAATTGGTACAACACCTAAAATATCCTACTATATCTGCTGTACTCACCTGACTTTGTTCATTCAGATTATTTATTATTTTGATCCCTACAAAATTCTTATAATGGGAAAAATTTCAGTTCTTTGAAAACCTGTAAAATAATTAGACCAGTTCATCACCCAGAAAGATGAAAAATTCTTGGAGGATGGAATCGTGAAGCTGCCTCAAAGATGATGAGAAATAATGGAACAAAGTGTTGTTCAATAAATCTGTGTACAAAAACATATTGTCTTTGAAATTTACTTAAAAAACAGTATATATATATATATATATATATATATATATATATATATATATATATATAACATGCATATGTATGTGTGTGTGCAATATAAGTACCTCTAAAGATTTGATAAAAATGAACATACACAATGAAAAAAATGTCCTAAAAATCAATAAAAACAAAGTTTTAATGTCAAAATCTTTATGTTATTGTTAAAAGAAAAGCCCAGAGAAGTTTTATTATTAAATTATATTTTTAATCATTTTTAGAACCTTCAAAGATTTGGTTAAAAATGTTGCTTTTTGCACCAATGGGTGACCATAAATTTGTCTGGTAAATTTTAGTTTCATTGTGCACCACGCACAACATTGATTTGGAAATTCTTGTGAAAACTACATAATTGTTGGATTTTAATGAAACTTTCGAGACTTATTCACAAATGAATGAAATTATTTTAGAAATGTTTCTTTTTTTGAAAATCTTAGTAAATATATCATTTTTTTTTTTACATCTACTGCTCCCCACACTTATTTAATTTCATGAAATTTCAAGAAATTCATTTTTGTAGCACTTAATATTTATATTAGTTATAAGCACAAGTCCTTGGAGAATTTAAATCAAGTATTTTTTTTTTCTAAAAAAGGACCACCAGTTACAGAAAATCTGCTCTTAATCATAAAATAAAAATGCAATAAAACTAAGACATTTAATTAGAAAAACTTAATTGCTTTTAGGAATAAAATATATTATGTACACTATTGTCTAAAGAGAAATTCTTTTTATGAATAATGAATTTTTACAAGAATTATTTTCATTTTAAAAAATTTTGATTATAATAATTTATAAAGTTTTAAATCTTTTAAAATTCTGTATTAATTTGTCGAGGTTAGGTGATACTGTCATTAAGTAATAACTATATTTACTAATCATAAATGGAAAAGCTTACTAAAAATTCAGTGACCACCAGTATTTTAAAAAGAATTTTGAACTTGTGTGCATGTGTGTATAAATGTACTGATTTTTGGAACATCCATACATGACATAAACAGAAAATAACTATAGTAAATTCAAAATTTATTGATAATTTTCTAACATTTTCTCAGAAAGCATTTTTTAAGATTATAAAGCCAAAGTACCTAAAATTCAATAAAATAGTGGATTATTTTGAATATTTTCCTGAATTTGTAATATTTCTGGGTAGTTAAAAATATATAAAAAAGGTGTTTATGTTATATTCATCAAGCAATTGTTACAGCTATGTCTCCCACAGAAAAAATTGCCAAACTTAAGTCTCTTGAAAAAGTTGTCAATGCCCCATAAAAACACCCACCTCTTTGTTAAAAAATACTTTTCTGTGATATTTTAAAATAATGTAAGTAATATTTGTTCAAAATCAGATTAATTAAACTTTAAATCAGTTAATCTTCCTTAAATAAAATTTTAGAAAGGTATATTTTATTTTTAATAAAGATAATTGTGTTGAGAGAGTTGTGCTGCCACCTTGTGTTTGGGTGAACCTGGGAACAATAGAAGTTAAGTGGTTCCAGGCACTTCAAAACCTCCAGTCTCTTGATCAGAGGCCTTGCTGACAGATGTAGTTTATTGTCATACCCAGAGCTATTGGTTTTCTTCTGAGGAACCTAGTGTAATATACACATACTAGCAGCTATAATAAATGATCACTAAAAACAGATTTAAATACATTCATTGAATATTTTCCTGACCCATGCATACAGATATGAATCAGTTAAATTCCTTCAGTAACAATGAATCTTCTAAGACAGCAGGACTGACCAATCTTATTAAATTTAGAAAATTCAAACAAATGAAAACAAATTTAGAAATGAAGAGAAATGTAGAAAATTCTTTAAAACACCTGAATCAATAAGAAATGAAAAATTTATGTCATTGGCAATGTTTAGTTAACTGATTCATTAAGTTATAAGTGCTGATGAAAAATCCTCTTCTAATGAACCTCAAATAATCTTGTCCTTACGTCTAATTACCTTCTTTTAATTACATTTAATTAATAGGCTTATTAATTTTAATAATTAGCTATTTCATAAAAAAAAAAAAAAAAAAAAAGAAACTTTGCTTTTGCAGTCAGTCTTGTCTTAACAAAATCTAGGAGTAGTGAAGCCTCATGGTGTAAGAAGATGAAATTCTATCAAACAATTTCAATTTAACACTGAAGATAATTTGAAAAATTCTTTATCCTGAATACGAAACTGAACAAATATGAAATAGTAAGAATGATGCAAAAAGAATTAAATTCACCTGGAGAAAATTGAAGAATGTTCTGGTTCAAATACTGTTTTCTTCATAAAAAATAATAGTAACGAGGTGAAAATAGTCAAAAAGAAAATAAATAAAATAATAATTGATATTTTAGTATTTTTTAAATTTTCAACTTGTACAACAAACAGGTCAAATTGTTAAAGAGATTTGTGCAGCCTAAGTGTAGATCCTTGGTGAAGGTTATTTAAAGATAAAAAATTTTAGAAAAATGGTGAAATAATTAGTAAATTTTTTACAGATTGACAATTTGTTTAAAGTAAGGCCTTACCTATTAATAGTTTAACAGCAAATAGACAAAAAAAAAAAAAAAAATTAAATTTAAATACTAAAAGCTTGATTTTATTTCTTTGTATGTATCCTCCAAGTAGTTTTAAGCAGATTAATAAATAAATAAATAAATAAATAAATAACCCTTAAAATGTGCAAAAAGTATCTGGGTGATTTAAAGCTAAGTTGTTGTACCTAAGTGAAAAAAAAATAAAAAGAACAAGGGAGATAATTATTAATTGCAACTTAAAAACAACTATCACTTATGTATTTATTTGCCTATAAGTAAATTAAAAAATCTGGGAGTAAAAACAATTGCTCACTTTTTGCACAGAAACTAGTGTAATATGTGAGGAAAAAATAAACTCAATGTTAATTTTTTTCTTTCATAATTTTCTCTCAAAGATGAGTCACTTTTCATGGGCAGATCCAACATTTTCAGTTAGAGAGGGTGTGTTCCTCAGTAAAAATCTCAATTCAAAATTTAAAATTCTGTGATCATATACATTAGGTTACAGAAATGAATATTATATATATATAGTTATAAATTTAAATTTCTGTTTTCTTTTATTTATTTGATATGTAAAATTATAAATTCAAACTTTAAGATTCAAAGTGTGATTATATCTTACAATAAAAACCTTTCATTATAGATGATCATTATAAAATTTTGATCTATTTTATTTTGATTATCATTTTCGAATTTTAATTAAATTTATTCTCAGAAATTTTTTTTTTTGGAGGTGGGGTGCACCATTTATCCCCACCCCACCCTGATCCACCCCTGTATAATAATATTCAGGTAGGTCCCTACATATTTAACCAGGATAAGTACAGTATGAATATGTACATTTATTAATTGTATAATTCTAGAACTGTGTTCAGTAATTTAATCATTATAACATTAAAATCAAATAAATTTAAAACCATTTATATTTGGAAATTGGTCTTTATACTGTCCTGGGTAAGATGATAAACTACGTCCAACAGCAAGGCCTCTGATCAGAAGGTTCTGAGGAGTGTGGAACCATCTCTTAATTGCTGGTGTTCTCATGTCCCCCCTAACCCAGGGTGGTAGCACCTGTTAGGGTCCCAGCAATGGACAAATTGTTAACCCCCAAACTGGGATCAAAACACTATGAAAGTGTAAAAATAGGTTTTAATACCTGAAATACTTTGTAAAAAGTTATTACCAGCAACAAATTTTTGGAAAAAAAAAATATTACCAGCTATACATTTTTGAAAAAAAAAAATACCAGCAATAAAAATCTTGTCGGCATTAAATGACCCATAGAGGTTGATATGCAGTAAAACAAACCAAACAAAAGTGATTTTGTTAATAAAAAAAGAATACTTTCTATTCATATATATTTATTATATTTCTAAAGGGAGAAAAAAAAACTTGGGTATTAAATAACTCTTTGTGGTTGATATGCCATAGAGCAGAGCAAAGCAAACCTGGTCTATATATTTTAATCATGAAGCAATTTGAAATCAATAAATCAACATATTTAATTGTGTCTCTTTGTATTAAAAAACATATATTTTTAAGTCTAATATACAAAAGTATCCAAAGAAGGTTACAACATGAAAAAAAAACATTTTGTTCATCCTAGGGAAAGTGGAGACTTTGTAATTTCTTTTTTGTGTCTGTTATCAGCACTGTGTCATCTGTGTATCTTATATTGTTAAGATTGTGGCCACCAATGCTAAATTCCAGTAGGGTTTCCAATTTTCTCAGAATTGCCTGTATAGGTTGAACAGGTTGGGTGAGAAGACACATCCTTGTCTTAGGGAAGTAAGGCCTGGAGAATCTGATACTTATGGGTTGAATAGAGGGAAAGAGAAACAAGGGAAAACAATGCGTGACATACATGGTGGGCTTAAGCAAGTGGATGACAGAACTTGGTCTGGGAGAGAAAGCAGAGTGAAGGAACTTGTTGAGGGCTGCAAGGGATTGAGGGAGGAGGTGGAGAGCCATGGTCACCTACATCCTAAAAGGACATGGCACATAAAAAGAAAGAAAGGGAAAATGTCTCTTTATGTTATTTTTTATTATTATTCTGCCTTGATCCATAGATCTATTGTAATCCATCTACCCAGGTTTTTGTTGCTATCTGAGTGTTGGGATTCTAAACATTTAACAACAACAATACATTTTTTAAATGAAACATATGAAAGGTTATTTTCTGAAGGAAAAGTAGAAGCAGAACATCAGTTGAAATAACATTTACATATTCCTGTTAGAAATATACAAAAACAATAAAATGTTCAATTTTCCACAGTTTGTTTTATAAAGTAATTAAATGTTCTTAGTGTACTGTGAAATGTATGGATGGACTTACTTCATGATGGTCAGTCTTATGTGTTTGTGAATTTGTAGGCAAAGCCTTAGTTGGTGGCTGCTGACTGTCATCTCTTCATTGTGTGCATGGGTATATGTGTGTACACACATGTAGATGAAACTGGCCTCTGAAATTGTTTTTAAGCCCTGAGAAACAGTAGGCTTCTATTTTTATATCCATAAGGTGGGTATCCAAGATCTAATTTCACATAAAGGTACAAACTTTTTGAATACAAAGTTTTCATTAGTTAGAAAATAATTTCATACCGGTTCACAAAAATATGGTGGGCCTACAACTATGTTAGCAAGTATTTTGGTAATAATTGACCTTGTAATGATTGTTCTGTGGAGTAGGAGCCAGACGAAAGACACACCCTGGTCCTCCAGGTCTGGGGTTGTGCAGTAGGCTAACAACCTACTCACTTAAGAACTAGTTTGTTACAAAAACCTCTATGATATCTTCAAACAACGACATGACCAAGGATGAGTCCTCCAAAGTGACTGTCCAGAATTCACTGTCATATAAGAAGAATAATATTATATAACATTTCAGTATTCTTTTGTTTCTGTTGCTTTAACTCTCTTCTTCATCTTTGAGGAGACTGTCCAGTATTCACTTCCATATAGGAGGACTAATATTATGTAATAGTTCAATACTCTTTTCTTTGTTTCTCTTGCTTCAAGTCTCTTCTTCATCTGTGAGTAGACTGTCCAGTATTCACTGTCATATAGGAGGACTGATATTACATAATAGTTTAGTACTCTTTTCTTTGTTTCTGACAAAATCTTTTTTGTGAAAGGCATCTTTTACTATTCCAATGTGCCTTTTGGATTTCAGTGTTGCACTTTCCATCCTCTGTGAAGGCAATGCTATGAAGATAAATCTACTTAGTTATTCTGGTATATCACCACTGTTGCAGATTTCATTTATTATGTCTGTGATCTTTACAAATGCCAAAATCTTCTGAGGCTGCTAGCATCTCTTTTACAATTTCTTCTGGTTTTGTTGGTTTGTTTCTGTTCAATTTGGCCAGTGCAGATGCCGCTTTAATATTTTTAATCCTTCAATATTTTTGTGTTGTTGATTGTTCTTTAATGTCATGGAAGAGTCCTCCAATGTATTCATTTCATCTCTGAAATATTTTTTTTCTCCAATATTGGTGTCCTGTCCTTGAATTCTATATATTCTGTTGATGTGCATGACTTTTGTCCTGTCAATACAAGGCCCAAGAGCCACTCAAGGTAGACGGTTAATGTGTGGAGTTATATATAGCATAGGAAAGGGCAAGCATTAGGAGTATAGAAATGAAGTAGACTTTAGAAGGAACCAGGAACCTAATCCTAAACAGGAGACAAAGGATAGACTTCTACTAGTGTTCAAAAGACTGGGGAGGATTGTTAACCCTAAGATCGGGCATAATTCCCCCAAGCAAGGTGATAATGCCACTAAGATGCAAGGGGCTACTGGACTGAAAGAGACTGAGAAAACTTTAGAAGGAAATGGAAACCCAGCCTAAACAGGAAACAAGGGATAAACCTCTACTCCTGTTTAAAAGACAGGAGAGGAGAGTGATATGAGATTAATTTTCCACGTTATAAATATCTAACAATTTTGCGTTACTCTTACTTGCTCAGCATGGCAGTACTAAGGAATTAGTCTATTGGTATTATAACACTGTGATTTAAGTCATGACTTCTTACCTGATACAGACAGGTGCTTCAATTAGTATTGTGGTTGCACCAATTAATCAATTGATAATTGGCCCTATCAGCCAATTAATTAGGCATTGGCATTTTGAGCTGATTAATTGTTTTATTTTAATACTCAGTCATTCTTTTTTATTAAACCATATTGTTTTTTTAAGAGTTAAAAGAATCATCTATTATCATAGAATGAATTTAAATAATATTCTAATTGTTTTTCATTTTTTTTTTGACAATAATTAAATAAAAAAAAAAAATCAACAGTCTTCTTTCTTTTCTTTTTAATCATCCATTATGGTCAGCTCAAGTTTAAATTTATATTTTTCTCTCCTCGCTATCTGTATTCTCAAGAGTCAGCTAAAGAATGGTATCTTTTATTATAAATATCATTTGGTTACTAATCCACTTTTCTTTTGATGCTTTAAGCTTCTTAGGCCTGAAACATGGATTTATTTTACTTAATCATTAATCTAACCCTTCAGGAAAGAAGTTAAATTTGGGTGCAATATTAAACATTTTAGGGTTAATCTTCTATCAAGTTGTTTTATTTCTGACTTTTCTTATTTCTAAAAAATTGTCATCAAAGAAACATCCAACTTGATATTGCTTCAGAATATAAAATTAAAATTAAAAAATCACCCATTATTATAGAATGAATTTAAATAATATTCTGATTTTTTTCATTTAATATTTTTATTTTTGATAATAATTAAATTAAAAAAACAATTCTTTTCTTTTTTTCTTTTCTTTTTATTATGAACCGTTTCATTCAAACAAAAAAATTCCTCTTAATTTCATATAAGGCTGGATAAAAAATACGTGCATTTCAATTACCCCGCCCTACATTTACAATACCCTTTCTTTTCTCCTCCTTTTTCACATCCTCCTCCTCCCTTCTTATCATACCCAATGTTCATGTGATTAGTTGTTGTGAAGATATTTTAGCATGTTGTATGCAATGTGCCATGTCCTTTGGTGTGTACTAAAAAGTCAGTTTACCCAGGGACTAAGAATTCTCCCTAGAGAAGTAAAAATAAATGTCTTTTATTTTTCCATTTATGGAATAAGGAGTTATTATTTATATGTGGACTGTTGTCTTCATCTTTGTTGTTGTTATCACAATGTTTCAACTGTTGTACCATCTCCTCCTTCTTCTCCTTGTTCTTTGCATTTTCCTCCTCCCTTCCTGACATACCCAATATCATGTATTTGTTTATTTTTTTTTTTTTAAATAATAAAGCCTTCATTAATAATTTAAAAAAAATAAAGTGTTGGGAAAACAATTGATACAAACCACCTGATGATACCAAACGGTTAAAACCAAGGTAGCAGGATCGACTGATCTGATTTTTTAAATTTAAAAGGTCTACATGTTAAATATTTATCTTTTTCACACATGTATTGAGCACTTTTTAATACTACTGTTTCCTGGTCTAATCCAACTCTGATCATTAATATTTTCAGTTTATATATATATATATATATATATATATATATATATAAAAATTATAAAAGTGGAGACTTTAGAAACCCATGGTAATATTTTATTTTGCAAAACTTATACTAGTATATGGTGAAATAAAATATTACCATGGGTTTCTAAAGTCTCCACTTACATAATTATCATTTGCTCTGTTCTTACATTGAGCTCTCTCTGGATCTATATCCTCTTTAGAATTATCCATACAGATTATCAAATAATATTATCATATATATATATATATATATCCTTTGGAAAGTGCTGAAAACCATACCACAGGTTGACCCAAGCCTTGTGAATTAAATTGGGTAGATGGAACTTGTGAGGGCTGTCAATAGCTGTGCTAGCACAAAGCCATATGTCATCGTGGCCAAGGACTTGAGCATGCTGGCCTTGTTCAAATAGTTGATCACACTAGATAACACAGTCTTTCCCAGAAACTGTAACTAGGGTCTGCTCAGCATAGTTGCAGTATAAACCACAGGTGGACTCTGTGGGTGTTGAACAAACACAAATGTGCCTGAGCGAGCGTCTACAATAGGGATTGGCTAGCCACCCTAGTTGATGGGTATCCTCGAAGGCGAGTGGCCAGCTATATATATATATATATATATATATATATATATATATATATATATATATATATATATATACATACATACATACATACATACATCTCCATTCAACACAAGAAAATATTAAGTAAATTAAACAAACTTGTACTCTAATATCATTACAAGTTTTCTAAAGAATCATACTTTCTCATTCACAGTAGAAGGCTAGTGTTTGTTGACTTATGGGATTGTGTAACATCATTCAAAATGAGAGAGACAGTTCTGTATATTTTCAGCTTCAGTTACTTTCACTCTATCATAATGTAGATTCTCTATACCTTTTCTATAAATACTTTCATGGTAATTAATTGGACAAACTTTTCTCTATGCTACCAAGACTGCATGAATTTAAGCACAGTACTAGATTGGCAGATAGGTCTCATTTTACATTTGATAGATGTAAGCGTAAGTTCTATGCTAACAGTTTCTTCTCTTGCACTTCCTGCATGTGCTATTCACTTCTGGTTTTTTGCTTTCCAGTCAACTTTGATCTTCAAAAATTTAAATGAATTTTCAATCATTATCTTCTGTCTTCTTAATTCCTATTTTTTAATTTTCTATCTCCTTAATAAAGTTTTTTCTCATTAAATATCTAATAATATATGGGTCCTCCTTTATTTTGAATAACCTTTTCAACCCTTTTTGGCATTGACTTGGTTAGGTTCTGGCAAATCTCATCTCCAAGCATTGAATTCCCTTCGGATATGAAATTCACAATCAAACCCTCTTTGTTGCTCAACTGCTTTCTCAAGAGCCTGTACTTTATAATGTCCCATAAGTTTTCTATGGGGTTGAGGTCAGGAGATTGGGGTGGCCATGTCATAACACTTACCTGCTTCTCATCAAAGTATTCCTTCATCAATTTTGATTTGTGACAGGGAGCATTATCCTGCATAAAAATGAGCTTGGTGGGGTCGATTTGCACCTTTTCAGCAGAAGGGAGCAGAAAAGACTCTAAAAATTCTCTTGTACTGCTTGCTCCTGAGGGTCTTTTCAATAGGTTTTAAGAAACCAGTTCAATAAAAAGAAAAGCATCCCCAGGACATTATAGTGAATGGATGCTTGACAGTACTTACTGCTAAATTCAAAGAGCTTTCAAAGCTTCTTCAGATTTTAGATTGCTTATCCTTTGAATTTAGCTCAAATTTCATTTCATCAGTGAAGAGAACATTTAGTAAGAAAAAAATCGGGTGAGTCACTTTTATTGAACAGCACTGTATATATTTGTTTTTCTTTTTTTCATCAGAAAAAAAATAACACTCAAAAGAATATTAAAAATATGATCTCAACTAGAAAGAATAAAGTTATTTAAATAAAAATAATACAGTAAAATGAAAATTGCATATTTCCTTAAAATTCAAAATGTTCTCATACATCCTGTGTCATTTTATTTAAAACATTTCTTCCTTAAATAACAATAAGTTTAAAAAATATTAATCTGTAAAATATTGAAAAGATTCATCTGCAAAATATTCAAATTATTCACATTATCTGTGGAGTAATAAAAATAAGCCTAACAAAAACAAAAGTAATTTTTTAACTCTAGTAATTGAATTCTAATTTATAATGAATTTGTTGAAAACAGATTTATTATTTAAGTACAAAAAAAACTGAAATAATTAAATATACTTTTACATGTCTTTATAATCAGGTATAAATATACACATATTTTGTTGTTAGATTAAATTAAAAGACTGAAATTATTAAATAATACATTGGAATGACAAATTGTTTCAAAAGTGAGAACTTATATTAAAATATTTTTTGGTCATAATGGGAAGCTATATGGAAGTACGAAATCATTACTTTTATTATTATTGATATTAGAAACCATATAAGGAAAAGAGTGGAAGTCTGGTTTGGTGATTAAAATGAAAAGAAGCCTGGGTGTGGATGGAAGATTTTTTTTTTCTTTTAGTTTTCCTTGTTTTTTCTTCTTTCATTTAAATCGTCCCTTTTTCTTACTGTTCTTCATTTTTCTTTATTTTATTCTTTCTATTAATTTTCATAACTTTTCACTCTAGCAATCTTTTCTTTCTTTGAATGCTTTAACTTCCTTCATTTTCCTTCTTGCCTACAAGTGTCATTCCATTTTTCTTTCAAGATTTTCTCTTTCTTTGCTTTCTATTTTTATTCTTGTGGTTTCCTTTTTATATTAATTTAATTTGTCCTCTTCTTGTTATCATCTCATTCCTTCATTTCTTTTACTTGTTTTTTTTCTTTTATTTTTTCTTCATTTCTACTTTCATTTGTTTTCTTTTACTCCTTTCATGTTTACATCTTACTGTTTTTCATTCTTTTTTCTTTCATTTTAAAAAAGCTGTTTATTATTTTTTACATTCTTATTCATATTTTTCTTGATTTTCATTTTTTTTTTCTCCTCCTTTATTTTCTTTTATTCTTTTCATTTTAGATTTTTTTGTTTCTTATTTCTCTTTCTTTCTTTTCTTTCACAATCTCTACTTACCTCTTTCCTAATTTTCTTCACTTTTTATCCTTTCCTTTTTAGAAGTTTTTTGTTCTTTTTCTTTTCTCTCTCACAAACACTTCTTACTCCTTTCTTTCTTCTTTTCCTTCCTTCTCTATACTATCTTGTTCCTCTTTCTTATTCTCATATTCAATTCATATTTTTCTCTGTCCCACTTCTACTTCTTCATGCTTTCATCTTTTCTTGCTAACCGCTGCCTGCTTTTATTAAATTTTTCTTTCCTTTAACCTTCTTTTTATCTCTTCTAGAAATTAATTTTTTTTGCTGATCCAACACAGAATTAACTACACACAGCCTTCTTTTCTTACCATTTTTTCTTGCAGTAAGGAACTTCAACATGAAACCATTTCTCTACCAAAATTACTGAGATCAGTCCCAGATAACAACAACCCTCCAACGACCCCCAAGAATCTGTGGCGCCAGAATTTACTGGTGTTGGCGTCACTTACCTCTCTCCAAAATCCAGGGTGTGACTGTCTGTGTACTTTTAAGGCATTAAACAAGTGGAGAATTTGTGTGCAATGAGGGTCCCAACCAATACATTCCTGGGGGATGGTTGCATTTAAGACAGGTGCTATTATTCAGTCTTTTTAGCTTTCTATAAAGATATTTTTTTCCATCTATGCATTTTTGTTAAGTCTTTTTTATTAATAACCTACTGAGTTTTATTTAGGATAACATAGGTCAACAGAATTTTTCATTTGAAATTATATGAACTGTGAAAATTTGATAATGCATCTTTGTAATTCAGGAGTAAAATGGACAATAAATAAATACATTAAAAAAAATTGCATCATTTAAATTTAATATATAAACAACATCATTAATTTTCAAGAATTTTAATACAGATGGTATTCTTTATAAAGAATATTCCTGTTTTATTTGCTTAACTTATTTTGCAGTTTACTGGCTGTAGTGAAATACAAATTTTTCTGACCTTATCGAGAATCTGACATTATATTAATAACATAACTTCCACCCTAATACACTCAGTAACAGATCCTTGGTTAGTAAGGTAGTTTATGACAGTAGAGTCAGTAATTTCTATAGGTATAGGAATATTAAAAGTATTATACACTATAAGTATAATGCAGATACAAATAAACATAATATATAAATTTATTAGATCCACTTTTAACATTACACTTAAAGCTTTATAGTCAGCGGTTAGTGAGAATTAAAACCAAAATACTTGCAGAAAATGTCCCTGGGTTCAGCATTTTCAAAAATCAAGATCAAAATAAGGTAGCAGGTTTTACTATTCAAATACAAAAATTATATCAGTTTTTTAGCCTGTAACTCTAAACATAGAAAATGTTTCTTTAAATTTAAACCCAGGAACCTGTTTAACATAAGACATTTTTCAAATTCATTTTGAACTGTTCAGTATCAGATTTAGTTGGTATTTTTAAAATTAATTTTGCAGTTTTCTACTTAAAATATTCTAATGGTTTAGTAAGTCTACACATAAATTTCCTGAAATTGTTCTGCAATTTCTAAAAGGTTCATGTTTCTAGATTATGTGAAAATGATGGATATTTGTAAGCTGATATGTAAATCATTTGGTCTTAAAAAATCTTTTCATATATACTTTGGTAAGATTTAAGAAAGAAATCTATTAATATTGATATTAAAGTTGATTTTATATGGAAATTATATTTGTCTTCTTTAAATTCTGATTTTTTTGGTTTATTTCTATAATTTTTATTCCTACAATTTTTATTTCTATAATTGTAGTTTTTAAGAATTTTAGATAAAACATTTTTATAAAGAATAAACAATTATTAAAACTGAGAAATTGAAATAAAAAACAGTAATTGTTTCCTTGACAATATTTTTGCTATTAAGGAGGATCTTAAAATACATGGGATATTTTCAATTTTTTTTTATTTTAGGTATTATACAATCATACACACACATTTATTACTTCAAATATTATTATAGTGGACCCTCCTTATTTGAAATAGACACCCCATTTACAGTGTATTTTATGTTTATCCATCTGGGCATTTTATAAATCTTAGTAAAGAAAATGTGTCTTCCTGCAAGTATCGAACCAACATCACCGTTTTTTTCTGCCAGAGGACACATTTTCTTTACTAAGATTTCTGAAGAGCAAAACACAGGCCTGTAGATGTAATACACACTGTTTAATAAATAAAAATGGTTTATTTAAAATGTGAGTATCCACTATAATAATGCTTGAAGTAATAAAAATGTAGAGTTACAAATAATTGCCTTAATTCTTTAGGAAAAAAAAAGAATTATTTTTACATACCCCATATTTAACAGCAGAGAAAACTTACCATTTACATTCAAAATTGCAGTAATATGGAGTTAGACTCAGGGCAAATACTGGTAGTCTAGAGCAGTGGTCAGCCACCGATGGCAACCGTGCCACACGAAGCAATTTCCAATGGCATGTAGCCGCAAATGACATCACGAAGTCCAACACAATGCAATGAAGATATTTAGCTGTTTCCATTTAAGCATATACTGAAGTATATACTGAAGTATATATACTATATATTACTATATAAAATATATTGTAGAACTGGTATATTGACCTTCACTTGTATAAAAATAAGTATGCTGTTGGCATACTGAATTATTTTAAAACACTAAGTTAGCACATAATTAGCAAAAGGTTGCCGACCCCTATTCTAGAGCGTTTGGATAAAAATTGACCTACCAGATACCTTAACTTTAGATATCAGACTATAGTGATATTTTTTAAAAAGGGATTATGTGTGTATATATATATATATATATATATATATATATATATATATATATATATATATGTGTGTGTGTGTATATATCCAAATGAGAGAAGAACACATGGAGTAAAATTCCACTGTTCGTAGCATTTACTTTTAAAAATGAGCTCAATACAAAGTAGAGCAATATTATATAATTATGATTTTTATTATAAAAGATTGTATATAATAAAAACATGTTGAAATTAACACACAAAAGGTTTCATGTTTTGTCTTCAGGCGATGGTAAGTAACTGGTGATTAAATGTTACTTACCATCGCCTGAAGAAGTACAATCAAAGTATTGAAACATGAAAGATTTTGTTTAGTGATTTCAACATGTTTTTATTATAACCTCTTATAATAATAATAATAATAATAATAATAATAATAATAATAATAATAATTATTATAGATATATATATATATATATATATATATATATATATATATAAAAGTGGATATTGAGGTCAACACCCAGTGGTGACCATCTGTTTCATGATTAAATGCAATCGTCAGGCTTGACCTCGATGTCCACTTTTATATTTACATACACTATCGCTGATATCAAGCATATTATTTCATAATATAGTATACCTTAAAACTATATATCTATCTCTCTCTTTCTATATATATATATATATATATATATATATATATATATATATATATATAGATAAGTGGAAAGATTATATTAACTCAATTGTTAGTTTTGCTGCTAGGAAAGTTAGTCACTGCATCATAACAGACAATTTTTCTTGCTAAAATCCATCTTGCACATTTATAACTACCAATCGTCTGTGCATTAAATATTGTTGCCATATCTGATCTGGTTCTCTTGTTATACATTTCAAAATTCTTGACAAAATCCACTGAAGGATCTGTAATGTTATTGGCCCTGACCTGGCATCTTGACTTCAGTCACTTTCCTACTACAGTGACATAGCTTTCCCCTGTCTTTTCTACGAATATTTTCATGGCAATAGTTTTAATGAACTCTCCTCCTTGGTACGTTCACCGCATGAGTTTAAGTAAACCACTAGATTGGCAATTAGGTCTCACAATTTTACTGTTGAAATAGTTGGACATAACCATAAATTCTATTCTAAGAGTTTCTTTTCTCACACGGAGAGTTCTCTCCTAGTTTCTTGCATCTCTGCCACTTATGGCTTTCAAAAATTTAAATGCAACATCAATCGCCATCTTCTGTCTTCCTGAAACCTGTTCTTTTATTGTCCTTTTTCCTCAATAATGTCTTATTCTCTTTCACTCCTAGTAATCCCTTACATCTTAGTGGCATTATCACCATCTTCTGTCTTCCTGTTCTTTTATTGTCTTTTCTCCTTGTTATATACTGCACCTATGAACACTAATGGGTATGTTCCAATCCTCATAAATATGTTGGACACTATTGTAAGGTGGGTGCGTAATATGCTGTCTAAGTAGTCCACCACTAGCAGTGGTTTACCTACTTCACGCCACTGGTGAGTATTGTATTTTGTTGATGTTATAAAGATTACCATTTCATTTCCTACCTCCATTTTGGTTACTCCTCATTCAGTCACCCTCACTAGGTTACAATACTTCTCACTAAAGTTTTCTCATTCTCTCACTTCCAGTAATCTATTGCATCTTAGTGCCATTATCACCTTGCTTTGGGTGAAATGATTTATATATATATATATATATGTGTATGTATGGGTGTGTCTGTGTAGTAGTAAAGGAAAGAAAACATAAGGTATCCTCTCAAGTTAAATATATTAATTTTATTTGCTTTGTGTATGTGTCAGTCTCTCTAAAACTGACTAAGCATTTTTAAGAAAATTATTTTTAAATTATTTTGTCTTATTAAATAAATAAAAAATATTAAAAATGAGATTTTTTTGAAAAATATTTACAGAAAGTTTAAAAATTTGTCTACATATTCACCTGTGCTTGTCTCATTAAACTGAAAAGGCTTCATCTGAAAATTAAATAAAATTATAATTGCTGTCAAATAAGATTTCAAGTAAAGATGATAAGCTATCAACTTTAATTTTTTTGTTGTTCTTTAAATCATCAATTACTCGCTTATTAAAAGTGAATCTGGCAAAATCAGATTCCCTATTAAATGTTTTCATTGATTACAGAAATTATTTAATGAAAGTGTTGGAATCATGTGGTAAGTGGACATATAACGACAAGAAGTATATAGAAAGAGAATGGAACAAAAGATGTAAAATGTTACAGGTTTATTCACAACTGACTTACAACAGATAAAATATGCAGGAAGTATAATATTAACCCCTTTTTGGAGAGTTCCTTGAAAAGGGACATAACTGCATTAACATGAAAGCTTTCATCTTGTATTGGGTAAACATTAGTAAAAAGTAAAAAAGCCATTAAACTTATTGTTTACTAAAATATTTGTTACATAATTTTTGTCTTTTCTCTCCCACATGGAAATCTTATACTCAGCAACTGGTCCGTTATACTTTACAAACTTTTATATATTATTTACCTACTTTCAATTCCTCATTTGCCCCACCCAAGCCAACATTTCCTAACACCCACTTTGTCCCACTCCAATCTTGTTCCCTATCCACCCACACGTTTTCCACCCATCTTTGGTATTTCTTCCACTGCAACGGCTATTTAGGCCAAACACTTCAAAGATTAGCCGACTGAAAGTCATTCATATACAAGCAGAGAAATACAGGATTATTTTTAAATGTTGTTTCATGTTAAATCATTCACTTTATAAAGTGATACAACATTAATTTAGCTGAAAAGAAAACCAAGTTGTAATATTTATTATTTTTCAGTAAATTCAACCAAAATCTCATCTGATATAAAATTAATTTAAAATATTGAAGTAATTAATACATGTTTATTTATGAAATATATAATAGCTTTTACATTTACATATTCATAAGTCTATCATTTGTCCATACATTGAATATTTCTGCCACATTTGGTCTCGTGCTCCTGTTATATATTTAGAGATTTTTGATAAAATCCGAAGAATCTACAATGTTATTGGTCCTGATCTGGCATCTCAGTTTCAGTCACTTTCCTACTGCCATAATGTTGTTTGCCTTTCCCTTTTCTATAAATACTTTCATGGTAATTGTTCTGATGAATTTTCCTCGGTAGTCCAGTTAACTGATTTTTCTGCCATGACTAAGAATTGTGGTGGGGGTGGGGGTATTACTAACACTATTTTTTTTTTAGTTCCTTGTATATAAAATTGAAATTGTTGTAAATATTCATTGTGGTTTGATTTTTAAAAGTTGTTATTTTTATTCCCCACCTCCACAGACAAATTGTACATATAGGAACTAGTTACGACTTCACAGAGACTATGAGGTATTATGGTGACTGTAGTAAGAATGGTAATTAAGAATGTATTATCTTGGTTTAAGGAGTACAATGGTATGTTTGGGTTAGTAATTGTGGCTAGCTAAGTTTAAGAAAAGACAGATTAAAGACCAGCCTTCCCCTATCCCCACCTTTTAACCTTGTGCCACATTTTTGTATTTTCAAAATAAATATTACTTTCCTCTATGGTACCTAGACTGCATGAATTTAAACTTGGTACTAGATTGGCAGCTAGGTCTCATCATTTTACAGTTGCTAGATGTAGCTGTAAGTTCTATGCTATTAGTTTCTTCTCTAACACTTCTCACTTGTGGAACTCTCTTCTGGCTTCATTCAACTTTGATCTTCAAAAATTTAAATGCAATGTCAATCATTATCTTCTGTCTTTTTAATTCCTATTCTTTTATTATTCTCTCTCTTTAATAATTTTTTTTTTTCATATTCTCTCACATTCAGTAACCCTATGCATCTTAATGGCTTTATTGCCTTGCTTGGGGCGAAATGATTAAAAAACTGATAAAAGATGAGATTTTATAATGTTAATTTTCCTAGCATAAATGTCGTAATTGCTTATCTTGAAATTAAAATCCTGACTTATTTTGTCATGAACATTGACTATTGGTGCTGGAAAGAACTTCAGCCATCAGTTAGATATGAACAGAGTCAGATAGACGCATAGATATGAACAGAGTCAGATAGATATGAACAGAGTCAGATAGACGCATAGATATGAACAGAGTCAGATATATGTGAACAGACTAGATATCAATAGCTGTATATGAATTGACTGACAGATAGGATCCGACAGACATATTTATAGATAGGAACAGAAATGGATATTTGATAATTACATATATAGAAAAATATATAAGTACAATATAAGACTATTTCTAATCTTTTCAACAAAGAGTCACAAACTACAATGTATGAAAAAAAAAAAAGAATTTAAAAAAATTTTGAAAAATTGTATTATCATACATTATTTTTTAATCTTGATTTTAGTGAAGAAACTTTCAACTTTGCTATATCTAAAAAAAATTAGGAAGAGTGTAATAACTTTCAGTTTCAAATAAACAATTCATTTACTTTTAGTTTTATTCCTTAAATGACTTATATTTTAAAACTCAATTCATTTATAAGCTTTATCATAATGATTCAATTTCTGTGACAACAAAAATGTCACATTGTTGCAAGATTTATGTTTGTGCAATATTATAAAAAATTCTATCTTTAAGGATAAAGCAATTTCTAGTAATAATCATTAAAATTTTATATTTTTATTTTTGTTACTAAAGCTGAAAAGAAAATCCTATCAATATTGAAAATGGAAAAGAAATGAAAAGATTTTTGATTATGATATGAAATAATGATACATTTTATATAAATCTTAAAAACTTAAATTTTCTTACATCATAATTGTATCTTTATTTCATGGGTATTATTATTATTTTATAAAAAAAAAAAATTAATTTCTTTTTTTTTTTCATCAGGAAAATTTCCAGTTTTTTTTTTACATTAAATATTTTTTAGATTATCAGAATCTATGTTCAAAAATCATTTAAGGCAAGAATCCTGCTGATCAAAGGAATACAGTGATACCTTGGCTTTAGTCATTTTGTGTTAAATCATTTTCAAAGATACGTCAGATTTTCTTAAATATTAGATGGAAAAATAAAATTCACCTTAGGTCATTTTACTTGAGTTTATGTCAACCATTAGAAATATTAGGAATGTCAGAACACTAAAATAACAATAAACACATATAAAATCAGATTTTAATAAATTCAAAAATAATATAATATTATGTGTGCCTATATATATATATATCTCATAAAATCGTAAAAAATAGCATAAAGTATGTTCAGCAGATGTTCTTATTTCAAGTTCCTGCTAACAGGTGGCAGTTGTGCGTTGTTTTCTGCTACAACACCGATTTTAAATTCAGACTTCTTTACATCTGTGCTCTGCCATTGACGTTCTTTCAATTACATTTCAATTGTGATTTAGAATACATTTTTGCCCATGGTTCTGAAGAAAAGTCCCAGTGAAAGTGCTAATGCTAAGTGTAAGGCTATATTGCTGGAAAATAAGATGAAAATTAATTATTTTATTCAAAATACTGTACCTACATATCATAAATATTGTAATAGGCAATGGTGAGTGCTTATTTACAGTTTATAGTGTGGTTATTTTCACTTAAAGTTGTTTTTTGACCTAAGTCATGACCTCTGGAACCAATTAATGATGTATACCTGTAAAAGTGATGTAGTTGAGTTTGATTAAGGATCAAGCACCAATTGATGTGACAATGAGCTTAAAAGCAAGTGATTAATATAAATAAATAAATGCATTATTTGCATTAATTATGAAATATTCTACAAGTAATACAAAACTCTATCAAAGGAAGGAAAGTTAAAAAATTGCCTTGATCAGAAATGATACTCAAGATAAGAGCAGAAACCTTTTGAATAAACTGGGTCAAATGATTTGATTTTGTAAGGTACTGAAATGAAAACCTTTCAACATAATGCTATAAGATAGTTCAAGTGGATTTTGAAACAAATATTTCTCATTATATAAGAGAGGGTGCTCAAAAATTCTCAGCCATATACAGTTTAGCAAATCAATATTTCAATAACCAAAGATCAGAATACAAATTTTTAATATATGAATCAGGTTAAGAAAGTTTCATCATATACAAAAATATGGTTTTCATTAAAGAGAATATATGAGTGTGTTTAGAAATTAATTGCATATTTCACTGATATGTAATATGAGTTAACCAACTAAGGCAGAACCAAAGTTGAATGGCACAAAATGCATCTAGAATTAGTTTATCATCCCTTCTATTAGGCTATCTGGAAAGTTTCAAAATGTTTCAAAACTTCCTGAAAGAGACACTAAAACAGTGTGTTAGTAATCCTGTGGAATTGGAAGTTAAAGAAACCAGTTGCAACAGTTTGAAGACACTATGCCATCAGGCCATTGAAAGATCTGAAACTAGCTGAAGTCAAGACCAGGAATTTTGCTGGCAACAATGTCATGATTACCTTTTCAGTTTCGTCTTTGCAGCCATCAACATAATGTCATCAATCAGTTCTCCTTTTTCTCATTTGGTGGAGCAGATGTCATTATTATCAATGGATTTCATAAAAGAAAGACTGCTCCTGTGACATTTAAAAGCATTTGTCCCGTGTATATAGATGCTGCAACGTCTTGTATATGTAAGCTAAAAGGTTTAAAAATGGTGAATATGACACATCCCACAATTCTCAGTATGGGAGAAAATCCATTCTGAGTGAAGACTTTATAAAAGAGACTATTGAACTGGATGCATGTAAAAGCACCAGAGATTTAACGTAAATCGTGTCATGTTCAGCTGTCTGTGAACATATCAAGTGAATTGGGAAAAACGTGGCAATTTAGGTTTCTTATGAACTTTTACTTGAGAACCGATAACAACCTTCCACTACCTGAAGCAATTTCTTTTTTTTTAACCTGGAATGACAACCTTTAATTTTTAGGTTACCTTGTTCCAGGTGACGAAAGATAGGTTTTGCATATCAGTAGAAAATGAAAAAAAAAAAAAAAGGAGTGGTTATCACAAAATGAAAAACCAATGCTAATACCAAATCCAAGATTTCATCTACAGAAATCCTTGTATTGTATTTGTTTGTTTGGGTTTTATGGCATATCAACTACTGTGGGTTATTTAATGCCAAATCCAGTTTATATGAATTTTAAATGCCTATTTTGTATGGAATAAAAGACGTATAGCTGGCAACATTATTGTTTCAAAAACGTATAGCTGGCAACATTATTTTTCTGAAAACATTATCTGAGGCCTTGCTGTTGGATGTAGTTTATCGCCATACCCAGGACGCGGATGTAGTTTACCACCATACCAAGATGCCTTGTATTTTGTCTGGTGGAATATGAAAAGTATCATCCATTATGAACTGGGACATAGGAGATTGCTGCAGACATTTGTTGCCAGAAATTTGATCTGGTAAATCAAGTATTACATCAAAAGTATTGCACTTTGGTAAACAGAAAAAATTTTATTCTCCAACATGACAATGCAAAGGCAGATTTTGCAAAATAAATCAAAGAAAAAATAAGATTGGTATGATAGGAGGTTTATCCGTATATGCCATACACACCAGATTTAGCGCCAACAGATTTTCATTTGTCTTAGTCACTAAAGTAGAAGAATATTCAGAAGCAAATAATTTGAAAACAATCTTTCAATTATTTTTGGGGAAAAAACACACATTTATCAAAAATTTACCTTCCTTTTGGGCTGTAGTAATTGGAAATGAAAGTGATTATATTTTTGATAAATAATATTGAAAGAAATATAATTAACATTTGTTTTTATATCATTTCTAGCATAATGTAATAGCTTTCCAAGTACCCTTATTTACCATTATTAAATAAATAAATTCTACATTGAACATCTGACGTGTCCAAAATAATACCTGTCATTCTCCATTAACAACATTCTTTACGATTTATTATTGAAAATGAAACAAACAAACAAAACCAATCATATATCAGTCAGTGATAGACATGGTGTATTATGTGAAGAAGCAATGCCAGAGAAACTCATCAGTGTTTGATGTGCTTTTGTAACTTTGCTTTTGTGTTCTCTGATAAGAAACAAGTGTCATATGCATCAGTGAAATTGTAATAACTATCAATCATTTACTGAAGAAAGACAACTGGACAAAAAAACATGGCTGATAAATATGTCAGGATAGTTTTATTATAATTCAAATATGCATAGCATAAGTGACTATGATAAAGATTTTTCTAATACAGGCAAAAATAATTCTTACTTCTTGTAAAGTCTTCTGAATTTATCAGAGACTCTTGTCTTCTTTTTGAAGTTAAATTTCATTTGGTGCAATATATGGCTGACTACTAAAAAAATAAAGAAATTGAATAAGAAAAGTTTTTTGTTTTTGGAGCAGTGGCCTGATTTATAACAGATATAGTTCAGTTTGGTGCAGGCAGGCTCTTGTAAGATTTGCTGAACACCATCTGCCTCATTTCATTCCTTTCTTCAGTTTAATCTTATGCTAAACTAAGCTTTGCAAATATCAAGTACTTTTTTGGTGTAATAAATGAACAAAAGAAGAAATTTGGGATTTCTCCATACAACCTAGTGAAATTCTTCTAAAATAACAATGCTTATGTTATAATATTCCTAAAACCAGCTCTTCTGTTTCATGTTACACAAATTTCTGCCACTGGCCGGATGTGAATGCTCCAAAATTCAAGACTGAATTAAAGATTCTGTAAACTGCACATTGGCTCTGCACATAGCTTCAATTTGACTTACACACTCAAAGAAAAATACAATCCAAAATTTCCACTTAATAGCACCTACTCTCGCCAAAAGAAACAAAATAAAAATTGGAGCCATCTTAAGAAAAGGACATAAAAGCCCATCAAAAGGACATCTTCAGCAGTTGGATGGCACAACAACCAGGATTCATAACACTCGTCGGAACACAACCTCCCATCTCCAAAGACAACTCACCAAGGACTGTTGCTGCAGTAAGTCACAACTCACCCTCCCTCTCCTACCGTATGTCTCTGCAGATGACTTTTACAATTCTACTTATGTCTTTCTTTCAACAAGAGACATTTACACCAATTTACTGTTTGTTGTATTTTTATGTTAATACAATTGTTTATTTCTTAAACCTCCATTGTTTCTTCTTTGTTCTGCCACCAGACGCTTAATATAACACTTAGGGCTATGCAATTACATTGTCAAATAAGAATCTGTTTGGCTTATGGTTACATTATGTTGAAACACTGGTTCCTGTATGATCACTGAAATTAAGCAATGTCGAACCTGGTCAGTACCTAGATGGGTGACCACTTGAGAATACCAGGGGCTGTAAGCTTGGAAGTTCGGGTGGTGTCATGGATAATGACTCAAAATTGTTAATCGGAGAGCCAAGTTCCAATTCCCGTTGGGTTTGTTTTATTCACTTATGTGCAAAGAAAAGTATGAATTTACCTCTTCTCCCCCACCTATGGGTTAATTAATAAGACATATCACTAAGCCATTATTATCTCAAAAAACAACAAAAAAAAAAAAAAATGAAAATCGTGTACAAAATGCTTAGATTTCAGCATTAAATAACCCATGAAGATTCATATGCTGCTAAATAAAAGCAGCAAAAGAATCCGTTTAAGTCTGAGTTGTCTAACTTTGTATCACTCTTATATATGGTTGTGTCCTTTGTTTTTAAATGTAGTTCAGTTAAATAAAATATGATGGTCATCTAACATGTGTTGTTATCTGTACAGTATTATGTATGGATCATACTAACATCGGTAGCAAGATCTGTCTTTTTTTTCATGTGACAGAAATACTTCTTGTTCTGTTTACATTGAAACATATTTGAAAGAAAGACGGCTTCTTTTATGAAACAGCTAAATATTTTGCAAGTTGAAGACTTGTATGCAGAATGGAAGCGGGATATCCAGATATCTAAAAACCCCTCAGAATGGAATATTGTTTGTTATTCTGATGCCACCTATGCTAGCTTAGAAGATGCATCTCCATAGGATGGTTTTATCATCTGTCTGTAGTAGGAAGAATAAAATAGCCCTTATATGATTGGTCATCAAAAAAACTTGAGTTCATTAGCTTCAGAGACGCAGCTGATGCTGGTGTATTAATAGCTGCTGCTATGTCACAGGAGATATTTCAATTACCCAGGTTCCCTGATTTTCTTTGCAAGACTGACAATGCATCTGTGATAAAGAATTTAAATTCACCAAATCTGCATCTGAGTGTTGATGTCACTAGAGTAAGAGAAATGATGAATAAAAAAGTAATCCAAATTGAATTGGTCGTGAACAAATTGCTGACTGCTTAACAAAGGTGGGAGCCTCTTCCGAGATTCTGATTGAATTATTGTTTCAATAACTATTTTCATATTTAATCGGACTGTGGTCTTTACAAGATCTGCCAAGATGTTCGCCTTTGCTGTATGGTGTAACCTTTTTGGATAGAACAGCTATAGAGGCTCTGTGTAAAACTTCAGCAGATGCTCTTGAAAAGGACCTTCAATCTGTGGTTAACTGGGGCAGTAAATGGCTTGTAAATTTTAATACCTCCAAAACTAAACTGCTCTCATTTACCCACCATAGAGAAACTTCCCTGCCCCCATCAGCATGGTTGATGTTCAACTCTGTGAGAGTGTGTCACTGTGCCGCCTTGGTCTGATATTTTTCAATGACTTGAGGTGCAACAATGACATTGAATCAATAGCTGCAAAGAAAGTTGGTTCACTGTCATGTCAGAAGGTTTTTCTCATCAGTGTACATCTTACACATCTACAAATCTAGTATTTGTCTATGCATTGAATATTTTTGCCATATCTGGTCTGGTGCCCCTGCTGTTCATCTCGAGGTTCTTGACAAAATCCAAAGAAGGATCTGCAATGTAATCAGTCCTGACTTGGCTTCCCTCTGTCTTTGCTACAAATATTTTCATGTCATCATGGTTCTGATGAGCTATCTTCCCTGATGCCCCAACTACATGAATTTAAGTGGGCTACTAGATTGGCATCTAGGTCCCACCCTTTTATTGTTGAAATAGTTAAATGTAACTGCCATTTATACTCCAGCAGTTTCTTTTCTCACACTTTGCAACAGTAGAACTCCCTTCCTCCACTTACTTGCTTCTTTGATGACTACGATCTTCAAAAATTTAAATGCCATGTCAATCACCATCCTCTGTTGCCTTGATCCCCATTCTTTTATCCTTTCCTCAATCCCCCCTCCTCTATACACAGTCTTTTTCCTCACTTTCATTCTCTGTAACCCTCTTGGTGCTAGTGGCACTCCATCCTTGCTTGGGGTGAAATGCTTAATAAAAAGGTAGAATAAACTGTAAAAAAAATCAGTTTATTGTTAAACTTATTAAAGGCTTGAAATCAAGTTAGATTCATATGAATCAGTTAACAGGAATTGTATTAAAAAACTGGTTCCATATGTCTTTCTAAGAAATGAAGGAAATGCAACAACAAGAACAGATTGCTAATTCAGTAGAATATTTTGGTTCTGTTGACTTTAGCATTGAGCCTTTAGTTTATTTTGTATTTTAAGCTTATTTGAAGCTTTAGCTTTTATTTTTACTATTTGTGTGTGTGTGTGTGTGTGTGTGTGTGTGTGTGTATTATGAAACGGACAAAGTCCAACAAATATTTTAAAACATTTTTATGTTTATACATTCTTTTTATAGGTAGAAATATTTGAGTAAATGCTCTGTTTTATAATAAGTAGTATTAAACAACATTTACCGGCATGAATGTCTGAGAAATTTCCGTAGAAAATTTTTGTCCTCCGACAGGAATCAAACCTGTATCCTATATGGAACCGTTAAATAGCCTGATGTACCTTTAACCGTTTCAGCTAACCAAATGCTCCTCTGTGGCCGAAATGGTTGAAGGCACGTCAGGCTATAGGATACAGTCTATGAAAATTTCTCGGATATTCAGGCTGGTAAATGTTGTTTAATACTGTTTATTATAAAACAGAGCATTTACTTAAATATTTGTATCTATAAAAAGAATGTATAAACATAAAAATTTCTTAAAATATATATATATATATATATATATATATATAGATAACATTTTATTCTTATAACCATATATGCAACTTTTTCTATATATTTAAAGTTTTTTTTAGCCCTCCTTTTTATTCCTATCTTAGCTTTAAATTAACATTTCATTCTTCATATAACCCCAATTTAATGTCATAAGGTCATATCTGGGTTTAATTTTATAAAACCTCTTCCCTTTAAGACAAATATCTGTCACCCTCCCCTAACCATTGTCTTGTGCCTTTCATCTGACTGAAACATTGAAATGGATAAATTCTTATTAGTTTTTATCAATGGTGGTGGGTGTTGTAGCTTTCACAGTTGAATTTATAATTCTGATACAAACTCAGTCTATACTGGGGTTGAATAAGACTGGGAAATTATATTTTCATTGGTTAAATTATGCTTATTTTCCATATGAGTTGATTTTGGATTTCATTGTATATTAATTTTTACTCTGTAATAATAAATACATATTTTGTGGATCAATTTTATTATTTTATATTACTAGGATCCACTTGGATTATATACCAACGGATTTGTTACCTTTACTATATATATATATATATATATATATATTGTCATTTCACCCCAAGCAAAGAGATAATGCCATTAAGATGCAAGGGAGTTACTGGGAGGGTAAGAGAATGAGAAGACTTTAATAAAGAGAAAGTACAATAAAATAACAGGGTTTGGTAAGACAGAAAATGGTGATTGATGTTACATTTAAATTTTTGGAGATTGTAGATGACAGAGAAGCAAGAAATCAGAACAAAATTCCACCAGTGAGAAGTGTGAGAAAAGAAACTATTAGAAAAGAACTTATGGGTATGTCTAGCTATTTCAACTGTAAAATTTTTTTGTCTATGCATTTGTTGCATGTTTTTTAATATCTATCTATCTATTGATCTACATGAAAATTAAGATATAACTAAAAATATATCTGTAAAAAAAAGGAAAACTTATCTTAGCCGACATGTTTTATCCTCTGAAAGGTAAATATTTGTCTTGATAAAGTACATCAGAGGATGAAACATGTTGTTAAAGATAAGTTTTCCTTTTGTCTTTATTCATATATATATATATATATATATATATATATACACTGCCAATCAAAGTGCAGTGTTGTTTTCTCTGTCCACAGTGTTTATATCAACAGACTCTAACCCTCATATTGAGCACTCTTCTCTAAATATCACAAGTTTTAAACTATATATATATATATATATATATATATATATATATATATATATATATATATATATTATACACACACAAGTATATGATTGGTGTATATGGAATAAATTAGATAAGGAATAAAATAAATTGATTTTATAACATATTTATGTTATAATTTTTAAGTAAATAATTATATATATATATATATATATATATATGTGTGTGTGTGTGTGTGTGTAGAAAAAGTGAGTATATGTTCGTAATTTTTCTTATTAATGTTTATAATTCTACAGCAAACTGGATACCTTTATATTAGGCAATAAGGTGTAGCCCAAGGGGCAGTGACTAGAAAAAATAGCCCCAAAGCAGCATGGCCACAACTTTAAGTTGATCAGAACAGCAGCAGATTCATTCAAAGCTACATTAAGCTTATTTACACACAAACAGAATATATATATATATATATATATATATATATATATATATACTTGATCTTTATCACAAGAATAACAAAAAACAAAACATTATGAAATAGTGAGAACAATAGAAGAGTAATTAAGAGGACAGGAGATAATGATTGACATTGCATTTAAATTTTTGAAGATCAAAGTTGGCTGGAAAGCATAGAACTAAAGGAGTTCCATAAGTGAGAAGTACGAGAAAAGAAACTGTTAATATAGAAACTAATATGAAATTCTTTTGAGTTTCAACTCTCAATTAGAAATTATTGATTGATTAATTTGCTTTTTTACAGTTTATCAACCTTTTGGGGTTATTTAAAGTAAAAACATTTTTTGGGGGGGATTATTTTTTGTGGCTGAATATTGCATTAACAATTTTTTTGAGATAATGATGATTTTGCCAGATACAAGTCCTACTATTTAGCCCATAGTTGCGGGGGGGAGAGAAGACATGGATTCATACCTGTCCAAAAGTTATCTGTGTTTAAGTGAATGCAGCAAACTTGGCTGGAATTTGAACTCAGTTCTGATTTATCATCCTGAACCACTATCCATTGTGCCACCTGCACATACCAAATGAAAATTAAAGTGGAGAAAGGCTTATCACTGCTTTTAGATAAATAACATAATAATCTATAATATAGATATTTAATATGAATTAAGGAAGCTGCTGGTCAGATAGTTGCCTCTACTAATTTACTAAGCTTAGACTGGCACAAGGAAACACATATAGAGCAATATGTGGGTGTGTGTATCCAACCCCCTAAAATATTAATGAGCTTGTTGCCTCCCATTTCACTATAAGCTAGACTACCAATGGTTAGTTCAATTAGGAACCAAAACAAAAAAAATGGTGTCACATTGTTTTTAGATATATTTTTTATCATTTTATTTACAAAGTATTTTTCTTAAACTTTTCTTCAATCACACACTGACAAGATTAAAAAAAATATATATTAATGACATATTCATCAGGTCATGTTGAAAAAGGCAAAAATATCCTAATGATTTTTTTCTTGTCTCATAAAGCTAAAGAGTACAGCTGCATAAATCAAGCCCCCTCCACCTCCTCACTCCTCTACTCATCAGTATTAAGTGCCTGTGGCCAAGTGGACAATCAAGAATTGAGTCACTCACTTAGTTGGGTGACATAGGAGCTCCATTAGCCCTAAATGTGGGTCCTCATCCTGTTTTAGCAGTTTTCTTTTTTAACAACTTGTTGGTCTGGTTCTTGTGAAAATGTCAAAACTAGTTTGTTACTTGTATTGAATCATATCAAAGAAAATCTTTATTTCAGATTTTGACAGCATTTAAAAAATATTTAAAAACTGTGCAAAATAGAATTATCATTAACAAAGAAATAAGAAAATATATTTATACGTTTATTGAAAGAAAGATAAAATGTAAAGAATAAGAAACATACATATTTTTAACAATAACTAAATTTCTTGCTGTCATTTAGAATATGAGGTGAAGTCAAAAATTACTTGCACTTTCGTAGTATTTAGAATTATTGATAATAGTGCAGATAATTTTTTTACTTTCCCTCGTAGAATTGGTTACAAGTTTTTATTTTCTTACTTACAAGTAATGTAAAAAGTTCAATTTAATTTTTAATGTAATTTTGGTCAGTTTTGGTTATATCTGTTTTCATTGGTCTTGAAAAAATGAGTCAAGAATTTAAAATTTTGAAGTGGCTTTGTATATTTTAAATATTTGTTATATTAGGAATAAACTGTCACGGCTGAAACTGGAGTTTGAACACAGATCACCAGAGAGCAAACACAGGTGATCCCATTTTGAATAGGTAGCCAAGTTTGAATTCCAGTCAAATCCATCACATGCTAATACTCTTGGGAAAGGTATGAATCCTCTTCTTATCCCCCCAGCTATGGGTAAATAGCGGAACAGGTTCTATAGTCTTGGATGGCAACCAGTCTCTCACAGAAAGAAATGGCAACCTACTGCAGGAAAAAATCTACCTCATCAGTCATGTATTGAAAGACACATGATTGCTTAAGATGTATCATGCATGGCACATAACTGACTGACTGAGATCACATGATCGTATGGGAATTAGCATGGCATCTAAGTGATCACTATACAGATCACTATTCAGATCACTATTCGGTGGTTACTTTTTGAGTGAGTATATTCGAGGAAGTATTATTAGTGCAAGTGTTATTTTAAGGCGTCTGACACTAGTATTGTTTAATGGAATTACTATAGTTGTATCTGCGATTACAAAGTCTCTACTACAATGAGGATTCATTGAATTTACGAAAGTGGCAACGAGTGTTCGTTGACATTACGAAAGTGGCAACAAGTGTTAATCAACATTATGTAATTGGCAATGAGTGTTCGTTGACATCACAAAAATACTGAGCATAAATTGTGCATGTAATTTGAAACACTGAAACAATGATTTTTTTGTGTTCATTAATCATTTTTTTTAATTTCTAAAATATAAATAATTGATTGATACATGAAAAAGTGCATTGAATGAGAAGTAAAATTTGAGGAAATTGTTATTGGAGAAAAAAATAAAACAATATAAAATGAATTTAAAAACAATCTTTTCAGTAATGTGTATCATGTGTGGTTCATTTGAAATCATTCCCTTTTGACTGAAGTTGAATACAAATTCAATGTAAGAATGAAAGAAATTTTAACTCAAACATCAGCCTTCAGGATTTCATGTAGTTAAACTAAATTTAGTTAAATTAAATTTGCTTTTTACCAGAGAATCTATTCTAAAAAAGGAGATGGCCAAGGCATGCCATGATGTCTGCAGTTTCTCTTAAGCCACTACAGGCCTTTGTTTTCATTGAGCTGACAAAATAAATGAAAGAAATATACAACTTACGGTTTTAATCTAAATTTTGGTAGAATATACATCAACAATCACAAAGAATAATTTTTAATTGGATTGTTTCACTACAGAATCATGTAAATGCCACACTTTTGGGACAAAATATATTTTAAGGAAGTCAACAAAACCATTTAACAAAAATTAAAAAAACCCTATTTGTAGGTAATTAATATTTCATTAAGAAGAAAAACTGATAAAATTTATTTCTTGAAATTCTGAAAGGGTTAACTGTGACAAAAATGGAATCAGAGTTCATATTTTGACTGAGACAATCTGTGTGCACTTTGCACTTATGTCCTCAGGAAAGGCATGTCTATTCTTTTCCCCTCATCTGTAGGTTAAATAGTAGGTTCTTTAGCCCTTATTTCAGATCAGAAGATCTGGAGAGTGTGCAGAAACTACACTTTGTAGCAATCTTATATATCAAGAAGCAGAGCAGTAGATTAGAATTACTTTCGCCTTTTGTTTGAATGAAATCGTATTGCAATAAAATCTTCATTTTCTATTTCATTTTAAGAATTATACATTAACAAACAAAATTTGTATTTTCTTTATCATTGTATGTTTGTTTAATTTGATTTGACTAAATTTTGAATCAAACACATGCGGAAGTTCTAAAATTTGCTCAGTATTTAATTTGAACCCTGATAGGATCTTTCTAGGCACGCACTGCTTTTGAGAAAACAAAACAGAAACAATATTTACATTGTCCTCATCTTTGTTGCCATATTTATCACAACATTTCGACCATTGTATGCTCCAGCCTTCTTCAGGTTGTTGGAATGTCAAACTGAACCCTTTATTTCACTCGCTGGGTTAGACTGTTCTAGTTCCATGTGCCATGTCTAATGGATGTCAGTTATCAGTTATCTCCTGTTAACTCCCCTCTCCAAGTTCTCCACTGCCTTAATCACAACTCTTTGGGTCAGGTCACTGGATCTAACCAACACCTTTATCCATTGTGCCATGTGTCCTTGAGGACATCTGTGTATGAATTTCTGGAACTTATAAACTTAATGTCTTCAGCCATCATTTTTTTACCAGTGCTCAAATTGCAATTTTTGCTGTCATCATTGCATGTTTTTTTTTTTGTTTTTTTTTTTTACCAGAGCTCATATTGTAATTTTCATTGTTATTATTGCTTTTCTCTGGCATTCCTTATTACTGCTTCTCGTATTGTATTCATTTCTATGCTTGGTCGACTCAGGAAATTTTTGTGGCCTAGCATATGTGCCGATTCCTTAAGTTTATGAATTTTCCAATGATGTTCTTTGTCTATGATTTCAACCTGATCCCACAGAGTCATGACTCATTAAAGAGAAATTAATTAGATAGGTTTATTCACTAACCTAGTAATTTATTCAAAGCTGCATTTACTTGGGATTATGGTCATATCATATTGAAACATCAGTTTTCATACAATCATGGAAGTTAAGCAATGTTGAACCCGGTCAGTATCTAGATGGGTGAATACTTGGGAATACCAAGTGCTGTAAAATTGGATGTGTGGTTGGTGTAATGGATAATGGCTTGGTATTTGAAATCAAAGAGCTGAGTTCCAATGATAGTCAGGTTTGTTATATTCACTTACACACAAATACCATTGGGAAAGGTACAAATCCACTTCTCCAGCTATGGGTTAATTAGTGGGATGTGTATCAGTAAATCACTATTATTATTTCTTACAATCTATTTTTTAAAATCATTTCACCCACAAACAAAAGTAATAATGTAATTAGGACACAGTGTTTTACACGGAATGAAAAAAAATGAGAAAACTTTAGTGAAAAGAAGTGAGGAAAAAAGGACAATAAAATAACACATTTTAGAAAGACAGAAAATGGTGACTGACATTGCATTTAAATTTTTGAAAATTGTAGGTGGCAGGGAAGTTCCACAGGTGAGAAGTGCAAGAAAAGAAACTATTAGAATAGAACTGACAGTTGCAGCTAACTAGTTTGACAGTAAAATGGTGAAACCAAGTTGCCAATAGCACACTTAAATTCACACAGTTGAGGTACCAAGGAAGAAAACTCATCAGAACAATTACCATGAAAATATTTATGGAAAAGACAGGGAGCCATGTCACAGCAGTAGTAAAATGAGTGAAGTTGAGATGCCAGGTCAGGATTGATAACATTACAGACATTTTTTAGGATTTTGTTGAGAATTTCAAGATATATTACAGAAGCTCTAGACCAGATATGGCAGCAATATTCAATGCTCAGGATGAATGACACATTTATCAATGTGTAAGATGGATTGTGATGATAAAAGTTGTCTGGTATGATGCAGTAACCAACTTTCCTGTGACAATGGACTGTTCCTACTTATAAATATGGCAGTAACCACATTAGAGTAGGATTAGAGTAGGATTTGATTTACTCAAGTATTTCCAAGTGAAAACCAATAACATTACAGTGTCTTATTTGTATTGTAGAGAAACTGAAAACATAGCAAGAACACCAGACCAGATATGGCAGCAATATTCAATGCACAGATGAATGGCACATTTATAAACATATAAAATGGATTGTGGCAAGAAAAGTTGTCTGGTATGACACAGTAACCAACTTTCCTAAAAGCAGAGCCAGCAATTGATTCAATATAATCACTCCACTTTATATCAGTGGAAAACATGAAACCATGAAGGCTCAATGACGCTCTCCTGGAGGTTAATATCACCATTACCCTTCTTTGAATTTTATCAAGATTCTCGATATATATAAGAAGGGCACCAGACCAGATATGGCAGCAGTATTCAATGCATGGATGAATGGTAGACTTGTAAATGTGCAAGATGGATTCTAGTGAGAAGAATTGTCTGGCTTGACACAGTGAACCAACTTTCTTGTTGTAGAGTAGGACTCGGTGTACTTCCTGCTCTTCCTTACTACTATGACAATGGACTGTTCCTACTTATAAATATGGCAAGTAGCCACATTAGAGCAGGATTTGATTTATTCAAGTATTTCCATTCTATGTATGACTATTTAATAAAACACTGTTTCTTTTACTTAATCTTCTGTTCCTTCAATACTCTTTCTATGGTCTCCATAATTCTCAGCAAACAAAGACAATGTTACAAGTAGACCTAGCAATTGATTCCATATAATCATTCCAATTCATATCAGTGGAAAACATGAGCCCAAGAAGTGCAATTTCAACTGCCACAAAGTATAGCTCACCTGGAATTTAGCATCAGCCATATTCATTATGGTGATTAAATGAAAGTAGTTTTGTTTTGAAGGCATTCAAATTTACAAGCAATTCCTTGCCCCAGTTAACCACTGATTGGAGGTCTTTCCCGAACATATTTGCCAGTTTTACTTTGTCAGATATGTTGGACTTGCTACTAAGGCAAGAGTAAATAGTTGTGTCCTCTGCATAGATACAAAGTTGGGAATTGATGACATCAGAAAGGTCATTGATAAAGATCAACAATAGTGTAAGTCCAAAGATAGAGCCCTGGGGAACACCTGTATTAATGTAAAATGAACTAGAAGCATGTTTGTTCAGCATAACCTTAAATATTTTCTTGTTTTAAATAACCTGCAAAAGGTTCATAAGCTGTAAAAAATAAATGAATGAATAAAGGAAAAGTAATTTGCTTTGAAACTCAACTAGATCAAATTACAGCAGAGAAGATAGTATTAATTTGATCCAAGTTCAAAATAAACCGAACACTTTTCTTGTTGGCTGAAATCTCTTTTTATTTTTTAATAAATTCTTGTACAAATTTGTCTGTAATAATAAAATTTACAAAAAGATGTTGAAAGTGGTTTTATAGTAGTGTAAATAGTGATTGGCATGAACATAGAATCAGTTTGCGTTTGAATTTCAATTAAAGTTGCTTATGTTTGTTTCATTCCAATGGCTTTGAAACTACCAGAAATGCTCTGTCTATATTTCTGAGATGAGGTATTATGTACACTATTTACATTATTCAGACTATTGTCCTCAGCTTTGTCGCCATATTTATTACACATGGCACAGTGGATAAAGGTATTGGTTAGATCCAGTGACGGGGCCCAAAGACATCCATTAGACATGGCACGTGGAACTAGAACAGTCTAGTCCAGTGAGCAATATAAAGGGTCAAGTTCGACATTCCAACCACCTGAAGAAGGCCGGAGTGTACAACGACCGAAACGTAATAAATATGATGACAAAGATGAGGACAATAGTCCAAATAATGTAAATAATGTAGCATAAATGTATAACTTTGCACTCTGGTTGACAAAATATATCTTGACAGAGAAAGAGTTGGTGAATACACCCTTGGGTAAACCTGTAACAACTGCCCAGACAAGAAGTAATGGTAGAAATTTGTCAGAGCCAGTGACAACATTCACAAAAAATGTGAAAGCTGATATAATATCAGAAACAGATTCAAGAATTACTTATTGGAAAATTCAAACACATTTTCATAAAGTTTGTATCCAATGTCGTCATTTTTCTTGTTTAGTTATTTTTACGTGAATCTGATCATCTAATTCCATTTCTATATTTTGTATAATATTTTTTACAATTACATTTTGCATAGAATAATGTTTTCAGGATCATATGTATGGTGACAAATTCCATGTCAGTATCCACCTTCTTAATGCTTGGTTCATTTACAACAAATCCAGTGTGTGGAATTTGTACTATTAATCTAATTATGAGAGAAACAATCAACATATAAATGGTGAAAAGAGAATCAGAAAAACTGGTATTAAATTCATATTTGTTTATGAAATTAGAAACTTTATTATTGGTTAAGATTTATTCTAATTAGCCTCAAAATAATTTGGGTTGTTTATTTAATGAATTAAAAACATAAGTAAGCCCATAGCTTTATGAGGAAGAAAAACATTTATCTTATACAAAATATTTTTGATTGTGTTGCATAATCTCCATCTTTGCCAATTGACTGAATTCACAAGTGAACATATAGAATGAATATTATGAAGTAAATATTTTGCATAAAAATTCAAATTATAATTACATGTCAGTTTGCAAACTTACTGATACAGCCTTATATATGTAAAATCTGTGGTTAAAATAAGGTAAAAAAGGTAAAAATCTGTGGGTAAGTCATCCAAGTAGATCCTAATAATATAAAATATTAAAACTGATCTACAAAAGAGAATCATTTTTTTTTTGACAAACGTTTTTACATTGACAAGCCCCAGGGACAATATCCCGGGGGGTAAAATTCCCATTTGATTGAGGTAATACAGTTTCATTTTTATGTAATTAACACACACACACACATATGTTTTAAATTAGATGATGGCGATATAAATTTGATTTATTTTCAACATATTTCGCTGGCTGTAACTTTACATTCCTCATTGGGTTGACACTTTGTTTTTCTTCCCCACCTTCCTCTTAACTCTTCAAGGATTTTTCTTGGTCAAATCTTTTATTAATTGCCTCTTGTAATTTTTAATAATTTGTCTGGATCATTTAAAGCATTTTATAACTTCGGTCTGATGAGACAGTTGTTTGTCTGAAATAAATTATTACTGAACTCTTTAATGATATATTTATCAAGGTTTTCCTTTGGTGCATATATATATCTATATATATGTAACCCTTCCAAATATCAGCCTATTAGCCTTCTACCTCTTTTTGGGAAACTCCCAGAGGCTCTAATCAATGCTGAATTAGTTTATCATCTCGCGATGAGAGATGATAAACTAAGGCCTTTTTTCTGACAAGCAAGATGACTTTTGTTTCTCCAGGTCAACTGCTGATGATAATTGTGGAAAGAGTCTATCATGCTCTAGATAAAAATGGTGAAGCCTGGGCTATAGCACTGGACATCTTGAAAGTCTTTGCCAGAGTTTGGCATACAGGTCTTCTCCACAAGCTGAAAAATTACAGTGTCTCCAGATACATTTTTGAACTGATCCAAACTTATCAACAAATTATTTTTCCCTAAGCTGGTGTTTCTTGTGACTAAAAAAAGAACGAAAAAAGAAAATGAGAGACTTCAAAAAGTTGTTAACATTTAATTTCTTTACTTTCAGTTTTTGAGTCAAAAGATAAAATCCTTCAGAATTGTATAATCGGATTTATAGACATAGGATTATATCTTTTGACTCAAAATATATAGGCATAGGATTATATCTTTTGACTCAAAATATATAGGCATCTTTTGACTCAAAATATATAGGCATAGGATTATATAATGGAGCCTTAAATGACAAAATGTTTAATCAGATATATTTTCAAACAAATATACTTTCATGAACATTTTCCTGCTGTTAAAGATTATGTATGTATATGTATATATGTGTGTGTGTGTGTGTTTAATGGATTTGATAAAGGCAATTGGCATGTACGTGAATGCAATGGATTCAACATTCACTTATGTGCAAATACCCTTGGGAAAGGTATGAATCCTCTTCTTCTCCCTCCACTTATGGGTAAATAGCAAGACAGACTGGGTTCTATAGCCTTGGATGGCAATTTGTCTAGGAGAAGGACAACTGAATTCAAAACCTGAGGAGGGTCATTTGGGGACCTTGTGGCACATAGTGCACCAGGTCTCTGTATTCAGCCCTTCAAAAAGTGTGGTTGGTTCTACACAAAACCTTCACCACTAGAATCAAATCATATGTGCTGGTGTCTGGGCTGCTTGACCCTCAAATATTGAATACTATAGATTCTATGGATTCTAACAAAAAAGTAAAATTAATCAAATATTATAAAAAACACAATACAACCAATTTAATTATTCACAATAACTCCTCCCCATCTAAATGATGTATTATATAAAACCAACATTATATACCAATTTAAATGTCCCTTGGGAGTATGTATCACTGACAAAAAAAAAAAAAATATATATATATATTGGGTATACGACAATTACAGTAACAAGAACATGTCTGACCATTTGTTCATTGCTAGACATCTACAACAACATTCCTGTCTGCATTCACAATATAAAAAATTACTAATTGACAACACAACTATCCTACACCATGAAAACAAATCTAGATTACAAATACTAGAAGTAATTTATATTAAAAAATTAAAGCTGACACTGAACTGAATCAAGTATGAATACTACAGTAATGTTCTGAAATGCCTGTAAAGGAACAGCATTTTCATACTTTAATGCATGCATGACCATGACCTTATAACAGAAAAAATTCCATAATGGATAATTTTTTTCACATTCTAATGAACGCTCAGCACATTGTCAACCATTTTGCATTTAAAAGCATATTGAAAAAAATTATAGTAATGGATAACAACACCCAACTTTGTATAAATACTTATATTAATGGACAACATATTGTTTTGTATTACTTGCATCCCCGAAGATGATCTTGGAAAAAGATTGAAAGTACTTGGGAAATAAAAATAAAAGAAATTTAAACAGCTATAGCACTTTTCTTTCTTCATTTAACATCAATACGCGGAAGGTTATTTGTGAGTACGAACGGATTTTGTTAAAAATTAGCAGACATAATATCCGTAATTTATTCAAGCAGACATGCCTAAAAGAAGTTGCTGCCTAAATACACAAATAAACATATATATATATATATATATATATATATATATATATATATATATATGAAGAAATATAGTCTTAAGGTGTGCTATATTTATGGGATAAAGTGCTCAATATCAGAGATAGAGCATGTGTAAATATAAAAGTGAACATAGAAGTCAACAATTAGAGGCAACAGTGTTTCATGCTAGATGCAATCGTCAGTCCACGAGTATATATATATTTCTCAGAAAAGAATAAAAACAAAGACAAGATGTACATACTTTGATGTAGTGTAATCATCAACAACTATGTCTTGCTAGATCAATTACAACCGAGTAGTGATTTCAGTCGTCATTGGGTACTCCATACTTGCAAATTTTAGCTGTCACTACTTTGATCTTTACCAAAAAAAGTAAAAACAATGGAAGAAGATTTTTCACTGCACTCTTCTTGTTCTTATAAATCCAATATCTGTATCACTTGAAAAAAATGTCAATTTTAAATTCATTATTTAAATAAATGATAACACATTTTTGTTATGACTGCAAATAATCTTAATGTCTAAAAAAAAAAAAAAAAAAAAAAAAAAAATGGGAGCAGGCAGCAAAACTGCAGACAGTCTAGAGTGGGGATGACAGTGGGGGGCTAGGTGGAGAAAAATGTTGTTTCAAGTAACCTTGCTGCTAAACTGGCAAAGTTGGGTGAGTTAACAGATATGTTTACTTTTAGATTTTTTTGATAAATATTTTTTATTCAACCCAAGGCAGAAACTTGAAGAACAATGTCTAATCAAGCTGTGGAAGTGACAACAAAGATGTTTCTGTTGCTACTTTTTGTCAATTTATATGACATGGCCAGATGACAACACAAGCAACATGTCTTCTTGAAAAAAAAAGGAAGAAAAATGATAAAATTTGTAAATAAATCTTTTCGTGAACAACAAAATTTGTAATTATTTTGAAAAAGGAAAAAATATTGCTTAAGGCTTTTCCAGTTTGAAAAAAAGCTGAATATTTTTTCTATACAAAATTTTATCTTCGACTTTCTAAAAGAAAGTTGTTTGTTTTAGTTTGTTTGTATGTATGTATGTATGTATTTGAGGAGGTGTAGATAATATAAGGGTCATTGATGCAGAAAGTTAATTTGGCATACCGAGTTCAATACCTGCTTGATTCTGTTTCATGCACTTAGAAAATGCATGATTGCATCTTTCCCCAGTTATGGGTTAAATAGTATGGCTATCTGATCTCTCTTGCTCTGAGGTAGCAACCAGTCAAAGAGAAGGAAAACTCTGAATTTAATATCAGCCTGAAGTGAGACAGGCTTCATCAAGCTATCTTATTCAAGATATACCCACTGTTATTTTAGCTGCAGCACAAAGTGTCCTTATGGCTCTCATGGGATATGAAACACATGATGTGACAATGTATGCATTACTTTTGTTACTAACAATATTTGTGTGTGTGTGCTTTTTAGCTGAGGCAGTTTCATTTTTCCTACGACTGCCAGATTCAGTTATGTAAATGTTGATTTTCAAGGTAAGCAAACAAGGCTCTCAATAATTGTACTGTAACCTTCTCATCTGCTTTCTTATGTTGATTTTTTTACTCTAACAAAAATTAGCAAATGAAAACATACTTGGAAGAAAGAAGACATGAAAAATTCCAAAATAGTATTTATTTCTAATATGTTTTTATAATTATTTTCTATATTTCCTATAATATTTTATAATTATTTTCTATAATATTTCCTATAATGTATTTATAATTATTTCCTATAATATTTTATAATTATTTTCTGTAATATTTCCTATAATGTTTTTATAATTATTTTCTATGTTTCCTATAATGTTTGTATAAATATTCCTATATTTCCTGTAACATTTTATAATTATTTTCTATAATATTCCCTATAATGTTTGTATAATTATTTTCTACAATAGTTTGTATAAATTTACTGAAATCTGTTGTAATCAATAATTTTCCATAGTGTTTTTATTTTCAAGTTTCATTTTTTAATATTTAATTTTTTGCAATGAATTCTAAAAACTTCCATGGATTTTAATTGGAGTTATTTTAAAGGTTGTGTTGAAAATGAAATAAAACCAATAAATAAAATAATAATACCGAATAAAAAAAAAATTAATTTCCCCATAATATAAGAAAACAGAAAGAGTTTCTGGTCACAAGTGCTATTTTACGATTCACTTCTGAAAAGGACAGGATCTTTCTCTTTCTCCTCTTGGCTTCAAGATGTGAACCATACAGTAATGGGGTTCCCACTGGGGAATGTTAGTTTTTCCTGGTCTGCTGATGACTAAACACATCACACTCACCAACTACATCTTTGGACATGTTTTCAGCAGCCCTACTCATGAAGTAGAGGCTTGGCCATCCCAACTCAGTGCAAGACTGACTTGAGCTCAACCATCTTTACCTGTTCTTATCCTTACTTCCTGTAAATTATTTCTGAACCACAAAGGAAAGCGAACATACTCAAAAGACATTTAACTTTGTTTCAATACAGTCAAAATAAAAAAAATAAATGTCCAATGCAGAAACGAGTTTTTTTTTACGTATGCTTCTTCTTTTATGTACCGTGTCCTTTCAGGATGAAGGCAATCATGGTTCTCCACTTCCCAATATCCCTTGTAGTTCTCAATCTATCTTCTTTGTTTATATATTGAACATGCACATTCACCTAAAAATACACACAAACCCAGAAGTTTGTTAACATTCACCAGCTCCAGCAATGTTTCACAGAAAATTAGTCATTCACTTCAAATATATGACTTTATTTAGTTTTATGTAAATGTGGAAAACTGGAAATATTCATTTTATGGATATTTGAAATTGAATGAAAAAATTATCCAAAAATTATCTGTGAAACAACAAACATTTTGAATAAACTTATTTTTGGTAGAAATAAAATATTTTTAAGTAAAGTATTTTCAATGATAATTATATTTTTCATAACAAATAAAACAAAAATTTTAAACTATTAACAAATTTTTTTTACTTCAAAGTTGTTTTCACCTTTGTGTGTGTCTGATAAAAATACTTCAAAAATATTTAATGTCTGTAATGTCATGCAACATGCAGTGTATATTAATATTTCAAATGAGAAAGAATTTCATTGATTTTAATAACCCTATGACCTTTATAGCACCATCAGAACCTGAAAATAACTAACCCTGAACAAAGCAATGAATTAAGAAGGAAAAAAGATAGACTATATGGCTAATAAGCTGTCACCACTTGCTTATTAAGCCAGTAAGAATAAGATGAGAAAAATATTTGTAGTGCTGGTTATTAGAGAAAAATGAACTTTAAAAGGATTAAAAGTACAAATATCTTGTTACATTGAGAAAAAATGGAGAAAATTTGAGGAAAAGAAGAAAGGCCAAAGACAAACTTCATGTTCTCAAAGCAAAAAATTAATCCAATAAATGTAAATATTTTTCAATGAATTTCAATAATATTCTTTTTAGCCGTTTCAATATCCATGTTATGTGATCAAATAATTTGATTTGATAAAATAAAATTCTTTTAAAATTTTAAGTTTTTAAAAATAAATGTGAATTTTTTTCCAATTATGCTGGTAGTTTCATTTTTGAATAATTTGTTTGCATATATATATATATATATATATTATATGCACACACATCTATGTATTGATGAAGCCATTTCAGCAGAAACCCATCTCTTATGGCCTGTTGAAACAATCTCATCATTAGAAGCCATGGTTGCAAGTAAGTCAATATTTCTGATTGAGCCCTATGGAGAAGGGACTTTTTAATGGCTGCTGCTGCTGCTGCTTAATGCATAGCTATTTGTCAGAATTGAGTGCTTTAGCTGCTGGTTTAGCATTTATATACATCATGTATATAATACGTTAAAAGATTACCTTTCCCTGCCATGTGCTGATAGCTTAGGAATAGAGTCTCTGACTGATGCCAAATCGGTTAAGTTTTGATCCTAGCTTGAAGCAATCGGATGTCTAGCCACACTGATGAGCTGTGATATAGCAAAACAGTCTGTCTGTAGATGATATATATGTATATGATGATGATGATGAACTCTGTCAAGTTAGATGTAAGAGGATCTGACAACCTCATTCAGTTTTGATGTTTGTATTGTATGTGACACTTCAGTCCCACTAGTGACCCGCATACAAGTACAAATATTGTGCAACAGATATAATGGCCCTGTGCGGGACAAACCTTGTCCCGTCTATTCCCTCCTCTGATCTTTCGATCCCGGGCTACCTTCCTATCCTCAGGAAAGACTCTCTAACCCACATGCACGGCCTTGGTGTCCATGTCAAGGATCATCTCCCCCTGGCCAGAGAGTTGTCTCTCAAATCGCCAGACCATTCATACATGTGTCTTCGGCTATCTCTCCTCAATGCCATAAGCTATCTCTTCTTCCTCTATCCCTCTCCATCCTCTCAAGACTGCGGGATACTCGACAGCATATCGGACAGCATAGACAAGGCCCTCTCTCTCCACCCGTTTGCTCACATATTCGTGTTTGGTGACTTTAATGCCCATCATACCAAGTGGCTCGAGAATGCTACTACTGACCGGGCTGGCATTCAAACACTTAACTTCTCAATTTCTCAATCCCTCACGCAGATAGTCAACTTCACCACGCGTTTTGCCCCCAACCTGGCAGATAAGGCCTCCCTTCTAGATCTGTGTTTTACCTCCATCTCCGAATCCTGTAGCGCCACACAGCTCTGCCCTCTTGGTAACTTACCATGCCGTGGTATCTGTTAACATTTCCTTCAACTCCACACCCCGCAAAGAACCTTCCATTACTAGAACCTCGTTCTACTACCAACGATCGGATTGGGACTCGTTCCGTGACTTCCTCCGCGATGTCCCCTGGGAGTTGTCTTTACACTCCCTGTCCATGAATGTGCTTCTGAGGTCTCATCCTGGGTTAAAGCTGGAATCGACGCTTTCATCCCCTCAAGGAAATTTAAGGTCAAGTCGCACTCCTCCCCTTGGTTTTCCGCTGATTGCTCAGCCGCCATTGCCCATAGGAACCACTTCTTTCACTTATTTCGTAGCGACATGTCGGACTGCAATAGACGTCTCTTTGCCTCTGCTCGTAGCGAGTGCAAGCTTGTCCTCAACGAAGCTAGGACAATATTTGCTGCTCGGATGAGAGAGCGTATTGCATCTCGCAAATTTGGCTCCAAAGATTATTGGCGGCTCTGCAAGAGTGTCATGAACAATAGGAAACCCTCCATACCTCCTTTATTCAACAAGTTCGAGGTCTTGACCTCCTCAACCGACAAGGCTGAACGCCTTGCTCGGAAGTTCTCATATAACTCAACGCTTGACTCCACCGGTGTACCCATACCTGACTTCTCTCTAAGAACTAAGGCCCTATTGAGCGGCTTACGCATAACCCAGTCATCAGTACTAGGTATTATCTCCAAATTAGACCCCCACAAGGCTAGTGGTGGAGACGGCATACCAGCCATCGTCTTGAAGAAATGCGCGCCTGAGCTAGCACCCGCCCTCTCTAAACTGTATAATTACTGCCTCAAGGAATCCTGCTTTCCTGACTGCTGGAAGTCCTCATCCATTGTTCCTGTCTTTAAGAACTCTGGAGACCCCTCTGACCCCGCTAATTACCGTCCTATTAGTCTCCTACCCCTCTTCGGCAAAGTCTTCGAAGCCCTAATCAACGCAGAAGTGGTTAACCACCTTACCACACACGACCTTCTATCAGACAAGCAATATGGTTTCCGCTACGCCCGTTCTACAGCTGACGTGCTTACGGCTATCACTGAAACCGTCTACCAAGCACTTCAAAATAATGGCGAGGCTCATGCCGTGGCCCTAGACATCTCCAAAGCATTTGATAGGGTTTGGCATGCTGGCCTTCTTCGTAAGCTCCAGGGTTACGGTATTACTGGTTGACTGTTTGATCTAATACAATCATTCCTGTCAAACCGAGAATTGAAGATCGTTCTCAACAGTTTCTCCTCCATTTCCTATCCCACGAACGCAGGTGTTCCCCAAGGCTCCATCCTTGGCCCCACACTTTTCCTGATTTTCATCAACGACCTTCCTGACGCCGTAGGTTATCAAGTTGGCATCTACGCGGACGACACTACAATTTACTCCTGCCTCAAAACCAAATCTAGTGTCGCGGTCAAAACTAACCTGGCCGCGCGTCTTGAAATGGACCTCCAATCGGTTGTTAACTGGGGCAACAATTGGATGGTCAAATTTAACGCCTCAAAAACTAAACTACTCTCTATTAACCACCATAGATATCCTTACCTGCCCCCCCCCCCCATTAGAATGTCTGATAGTCAACTTCTTGAGAGTGACTCCCTGCGTCTGCTTGGTCTCACGTTGACTGCTGACCTGAGATGGAACAAATACATTGAGTCAATTGCATCGTCCACCGCGAGGAAAGTTGGCTCTGTGCCGCGCCAGGAAATTTTTCTCCTCTGAATCGATACTTCAAATATACAAAACGACCATTCGCCCTTGCATGGAGTATTGCTGCCATATATGGTCTGGGGCACCTTCTGTTTACCTCGGAGTTCTTGACAAGATCCAGAGACAGATATGTAATGTGATTGGCCCTGATCTGGCGTCTTGCCTGCAGCCACTATCTCACAGATGCGCCGTCGCCTCTCTGTCTCTTCTACAAATACTTTCATGGCAATTGCTCCGATGAGCTGCTTTCCCTGGTCCCCAGTCTCCATGAATACAAGCGCCTTATGAGGCTGGCATCCCACTCTCACCCTTACACTGTAGAAACTTTAAAATGTAGCCGTCTCTTCTATTCCAATAGCTTCATACCTCGCACCTCTCGCCTGTGGAACACCCTTCCCAATTACTGTTTCCCTGATAGCTATAATCTCCAACTATTCAAATGTAATGTCAATCGACATCTCCAGTTACCTTGATCTACACACTACCCTTCCCTTCATCTTTTCTTCTATGACTCCTATCTGCTCTTGCTACAAATCTTCTGCAACCCCCCTGTATCCTAGTGGCTTCATGCCTTGCTCGGGGTGCTAAGCTTAAAAAAAAAATTAAAAAAAATAAAAAATAAAAAAATAAAAAATTTCTACACTTTTGCATAATGCTGCAATATGCAAAGAACAATTAGAAAACTTTGTTATAAATGAAATTATGTGTTATAATTATAAAATTTTGAGTCAAAAAAAAGTATTTGTACAATAATGTCTTTAATATCAAAAGGCTTAAATTACCTTTATTTACATAATTCTTTGTAAGATTTTGCTAGATTCTTCCAATTTTCTTATTAGCGGAATAATCTAAAACATTCCATAATCTATTCCTTATATAAGGTTATTTACACACACAATCAGACACAATTATCATCATGGGGGAAAAGGCAAGCAACTATCAAATTCGCAAAAAGAATTTATCAAAAATAGGAAGGAGGACAAAAGCTATTGGAAAATAATAGATATCTTGAATATACCTTTTACTACTATTAGTCCATTATTACTTAATATTACTTAGTATAAAAAGGTGAAAACTGTTGAGAATAAATCGAGATCTGGTGAACCCCAACAAGATTTCTCTCAAATCAATGAGAAGAATTTAGGATAAAATTCAAGAAAATCCAATGACAACTCAGAGAAATACAGGAAGAATTAAAAGCATCAGGTATTGTTACAAAGCAAACAATAAGCAATAAGAACTTCATAGAAGTCAACTAGGATTGCATTCTCCAAGAAAATCTCCATTGCTATTGAAGAAACATAGGGATGCCCAGTTAAAATTTGTTTGTGAGCATAAGAGTAAACCTAAATCATTTTGGGAAAGTACTTTATAGACAGATGAAGCAAAAATTGAACTATTTGAGTATAATTCAATGACAAGTTTAGAGAAAAGATGGCACAGCCTTTGAACAGAGGAATACAATGCCAACAATTAAATTTGGTGGTGGGAATATCTTGGTTTGGTGGGGGGATGTTATCCTGCTAATGGTACGAGTAATTTAGAGATAATAGATGGTAGAATGTATTCAAAAGTATACCAATATGTTTTTCAACTAATTTGTTTGGGCTAGTAGTAAAGCTTGGATTCCCAAATGAATGGGTTTTGCAACAAGATAATGACCTTAAATATACAACTAAATCTACGAAAAAATGGCTTATTGAAAACAATGTCAATATACTTGAATGGCCATCACAGTCTTCAGATTTTAATCCATTAGAGAATTTGTGGTGTTTATTAAAAATTCAAGTTAATAAAAGAGATCAGAAAAAACATCCTGGACCTAAAGAGAATAGGCAAAGAAGAATGGAGTAAAATACCAACAGAAACTTGCAAATCATTGATTAAAAGCTAAAGAGACTGATTGCTGTTGAATTGAGTAAAGGATATGCAATAAAGTATTAAATAGGTATTATCATTTTGTACAAATACTTTATTCACCTCCAAATTTTTTAATTTCATATAATTTCATTAATATAACATTTTTCTGAATATTTTTTTATATTGCAGCATTATGCCATGGTATACAAATATTGTATGGATTGTAAAATTCTTTTATAAAATCTATGTTAAATAAAAAAATCATGGTGCACAAATATTTTTTTCCCCTCCACTGTATATATATTTTTGCCTCCATTAGACAGGTCACATGTCCAGAATGCATCCCACTTGTCTCCCATGAATCATTCTGTTTGGAGAACTCATTAGTGGCAAGAAGCTATGTGGAGACACAAAATGCTGCTTCAAGGATCAGTTGAAGACATCCCTGACACATGCTAATATGGACCCTGAGACCTGGGAAACTACTGCTGCAAATTGTCCATCCTGATGTAGGACCATGAGAGGGTGGGGATCAAGACTTTCAAGTTCAACTGTCAATATGAAGAGGATCTGCAATGTGCTGTCAGGAGGTCCTGACTCACTCAATAACTCTTCGGGAGTAGGCTGAGCCTTTACAGCCATCTCTGCCACTGCTTCCAGAGGGGAGAAAATGAATAGGGAGAGAGGTTGATGCACAGATGTGAGTGGGTGCCAACTATATATATATATATATATATGTATACATGTATGGACAAATGTCAAGCATGCAGCTAGGAAAGGGTAAATGATTAATCCACTAATTTACATATGATGAATTTGGCAGAGTATATCACTCCAATGTAGGCTTTGTTTTCCATGACAAGAGTCATTAAATTATAATCAATACTACTCTGGAAATAACTTAAAATGTAGTCTGTATCAAAAGACCTGCAAAAATGGCTCCAGTCTCACCCAAAGCCAACAAGCAACCTGAACAGAGTTTACAAAACAGGCCAATCCCCGTACAGAACAACTTAGTTTGTAACATTTGCAAATTGCATTGCAAATCACTTGCTTGATTCAAGGGCCATTGTCCTTCCCATGCAAGCTAAAAACAAAAACATTGATAAAACTTGCCAGTGATGGTCATGTTTATTTCATGAGTCAACATGAAATATATATATATATATATATATATATATATTGGCTATATCTAGGCAGCAAATGCTCATTCAAGCAAGCTTTATTGAAGATAAACACTATCTATATACATTTTTTTTTTTTATAAATCTTTCTTGATGAAATATTAAGTTCCATATCTTTGGGTGTTAAAAGCCTTGAGAAAATGTCACCAATTTGTGTTAGTTTTTGTTAGAGTTTCAAGCATTTGACTGGCTCAAGGTTTAAGATTGAACAACATGAAACTAAATTGAAAGTTCATTTCGTTATATATTTCATGTTTGCTATGATTTTGAATTTTTGATGTTTTTGAATATCATGTAAATATTGTGCTATTTTTCTGTTTTAAAATGTTGTGCTAACAGACAGACATGCATTTATCCCTTTTTCCTTGCCATTTATGCTATAATTAAGTTAAAAGGTTTGTTGTGGAATCTTTGTAAAAAATATTTCTCTGATGTATAACAAGAAAAAGTAATTTGTTGTCATGATTATTTAAGAGAAAATCTCAGATGTTGTCTTATTTAATCTTAACTGATCAATATTCTTACTTCTGTGTAGCGGAGATTACTTTGACAACCCAAAAGGGCCAGAGTCACATGTATGTTTTGCAATGTAGTGTAGAGATGGTGAATTGGCAAGCTTTGGACTGAAGGTGAATCAGGCAGAACTTTGTGTGGATGGAAGTGGTGGTGTCACTTGTAGCCATTTTTATTTGCTGGTTCTGGGCACTCATTGGCTGAGTGATGGCTGGCTCAGGTGCATAAAAGCACAGTATGCTCATTCAAAAGGAGTCTTGCTTTTGAGGAGGAGTTGCGTACTTGAGATTGAGCAATGGAGATAATTGTGGAATTGATTTGCCTATTTGACTTGCATGTAGTTTTTTCTTGTGTGTGATTCCGACCAATTCTTACACATTCTGTTACTTTTTTTTCTTTGAGTTTCTGCATTTTCCAATCTTTATTTTCTGTTAGATTCGAGAGTTTGAATAGATTGATGTTATAAGTAAGAATATTGTTTATTGAAGGAAAAATGTCTTTTACAGAGAAAATACGACAGGCAAGATTAATTTTCTCTTATAGGTAACAGTTTATTGAATAGCTTTAATGCAGTAAATAAATGGTAAGCAACACCTGATATTGCATGTTCTTGGAAGGTCTTAGTGCCTCCATGAATTGTACACCTTCATTTATTTCAATCACAAGCTACAGTTTCACAATCAGGATTTTCTATATGGATACCAAACAGCATTGGTGGAATCTCTCTAGAGTGTTTAAGTGTTTGTAATACACAACCCAGGTTTGTAGCAGGCATGCCATCTTTTTGCAGTTCTTAAGCCCTCTCTGAGACCAACTTTGATATTTTAGAGCTCCAAAATCATCAGTTGCCTTCTTCAAATGAGCAGGTATTTCATTGTCAAGAGTGCAAGGTGTTTATAGCGCTCATAAAGTATGTGAATTTGTCTACCACCTGTTTGTGACCATCCACAAATGTTGATGGTTCAATGTAAAGTGAGTCTGGAACAAGTCGAAACAGTCATTGTCTAGTCCAGGCCAAAAGCTTTTCAGGAATGGGAAAGTTTATCCATCAGAGACTGTTTCCTGTTCTGTTTAGGGGACCAAGGCACAATCATCAGCAGAAAGAAGGTCTCAGATAAAAGCATGAAATATCTTAGATTTTTATTTTTTATTTTTTTTTTTTAATCAATTCACCCTAAGCAAAGTTTGAGTACCACTAGTATTCAAGGGGATACAGAGGGAAAGGACTGGGTACAGAGTGAGTTGAGGAAAGAATAAAAATAAGAATGGAGGAAGATAAAAAGAACAACATGAATCAAAGCAACAGAAGATGTCAATTGACATTACATTTAAATTTTTGAAGATTATAGTTATCAGGGAAGTGAGTAAGAGGAAAGGAGTTCCACTGCCAGAAAGTGTGAGAGAAGAAGCTGTTGGAGTAGAAGAGGCAGTTAGATTTAACTCTTTCAGTAGTAAAAGGCTAGAACCAAGATGTCAACCTAGTAGAATGCTTAAATTCATGCAGTCAGGGCACCAGTGAAAATAGCTGATTAGAGGAGATGCCATGAAAATTTTTATAAAAAAAGAGAAAGGGAAGCCACATTACATCAGTGAGAAAGTGACTGGAGTCAAGACCCCAAGTCAGGAGCAATTACATTGCATGCATATCCATTTTTGGATTTTGTCAAGAACCTTGAGATGAACAGTAGGGGTGCCAGACCATATATGGCAACAGTATTCCATGATTTCTAGGTGTGAAGGATGGACTCAGATGAGAAAAACCTTTGAACAGTTTACCAGTTGTATATTAATGAATATGTCTATCCTGGTCACAGTCCTTAAAGGAATTGACAAGAACAACAACAACAAAAAAAAAAAAAATGTAGAACAATGTAAGTACTACAATGTCATCTTGCTTGACAGCATTTTGTACCTCACAGGCACATGTGTGCATTTGTCGGGTGAGGATGGTGAAAGGTATGACCAAGAAAGTGGTGACTGGCAATGTGTTTCATGTTTAAGTGCAATCTTCAGGCCTGAAGATTGCATTTAAGTATGTAACTGTTGTGGATTCTGGGTTGAAATCCGGTACCAGTAAAAAACAAATGCCAGGAATGAATATATTGAAATAATGTATTAATGTAATAATACAAACTGGTAAAACAGGTTAGTAGTTCCAGGAATATGGGTTAGTAGCAAAATATATATATATATATATATATAGTCTTTGGCTTGCTCACTGTGACTCCTACAACACTGTTACTTCACCCTCACTCTTCCGGTTACCTACAAACTTTTACTCTGTCACTCTGGACTTGACTCTTGTCTCGACTCTTTGGTCTTGCTCTCTCGGATCTTCATGTAGCTATAGTATATGTATATACTGGGTGAGTCCATTTGTGTAAAAAGGGGAGAACCCCTCAACAGTAACAGACTCATCACTGGGTGTTAACCTCAATGTACACTTTTATATTTAGATATGGAAACCTACCAAAGTAGGTCTGCAACATAATTGTAGAAAATAACCTCATCCACATCTAAAAAATGGTTAAAAATAATGGAAGCATCTACATGTATGCATATAATTTTCCTATGCAGGTCAGTGCCATTAAGCTACGCACCAATAAACCACAATGTCTCTTAAGCCACATGTGTGCAATTGACCCTAACATTTTTTGTCAGGTTCATATTAGAGTCGTAATCATCAGTGGATCCAAATTTGAAACAAATTCAAACTTTATTTTGACACTTTTTAAAGTCTGTTTTTTTCCTGTATAATCTTTTATTTTAATAAATTCATTAAATTGAGTTTTAATACTTTCAATATATTTGTATTTTCCCAGGCATTTACTATTGTTTAGGCTTTGGCATTTCACACTCATGATCATGTAGTGGTTTGGATTAGAATTTTACAGACATTTTGATTGTGAAATATGTAGCTTTATCCTAACTTAAAAACTTCACATATTTACTCAATAAGATTTGCTTTAATATCAATAATGTGCTTTTCCAAATAATTTATATAATCTGCAGAGAAGAGCCATTTTAAATGCCACTTTAAGAATTATTAATGGAAACTGCCATTGCTGTCAAATAACACCTTTCAACACTTTCAAAAAGTTTCAAAAAGTCCATAAATCCTCTCATATTAAATTTTTGTATAAATACAGGCAAAGATTAAAGTTTTGCACAGCATCTCTTGATATCCTAATAATCACAACATTGTTTTACCTAGATATTAACCCATCAGCATGAAATGTAAACACACCTCATACAGTGTTCAACAAAAGCTAAACATTGTTGAAAGCATATGAAATGTCATAGTTCACAGCAAAGTCTCTAAAGAGATGAGTGTACCAAAATCTACATTGAGAGATTGGATCAAAAATGAACAAAAAAGCTACAAAGTTTTTTAGATGAGCTAGACAAAGGAGGTTTGAAGAGGAAAAGGGCAACAATTTTCAGGGATCCTGATCTTGACAAGGCAACATTTAACATGTTCTGTGAAGCTAGAAATAATAGGATACCCATGTCAGGACCCATTATACAAGCCCAGGCTGAGAAAATACATCAGTAATTTCATGGTGAAAATGCAGATCCTGAATTCAGCATATCTAGTAAATAGTTGAGAAGGTGGAAGCAACACCATGGCATAGCACAGGTAAAAATAAGCAGCAGACACAACACAAGCCAAGTTGTTCATACCAAGGTTTCAAAATTTTGCGCAAGAACAGCAACTACAGCAGATGAGATGGCCCTTTACTGTCATATCCTATCAGAGAAGACCCTTAAAGTAAAGAATGATAAGACAAGTAGAGGAGACTTCAAGAATATCAAAGAAAGACTGATACTCCTTTTCTGCTGCAACATGGCAGGAAGCCACAACTTAAAGCTCCTCTGCATTGTTAAGTTTCAATCTCCAAAATGTTTTCATCATGTGAATTTGAAGCAGTTACCAGTACTCAAAAACAAACTCCTGGATGACATCAGTCATTTTTGAAGATTGGTTTAATCAAGACTTTGTTCCAGCAGTCCCCCAGCATCTGAGAAGTTTGGGGTTAGAAGAGCAAGCCTACCCAGCAAACTCACCTGCTGAGAGCCTGAGATCCAGAGATGGGAAGATCTTTCTTTACTATCTGCCAAAGAATAAGACATCAAAGATACAGCCATTTGATCAGGGGATCGATCATATCCACATTCAAGTCCAACTATAGATGCGAGTTGATAAAGACACTTGTAGAGGAAGAGCCCACAGTCCCAGAGTATCTGAACATTAAAGATCCTATGCATCTTTGTGGTGTAGCCTGGAAAGCTGTCAGTCAAGAGTGTGTCATTAGATGTTGGGCTAAGGTAATGGAATCAACAGAAGTAGATGAAGAAGACACTGTCAGTCCAGAGTGTGAACTTCAAGGCTTTACAGCTGAAGGCAAGTTTCACAAGGCGGTGATGGAAACTGCACCAATTCATTAAACCCTGTCTGCCTGGTTAACTATTGATGACAATGTTCTCATTGCTAGGGTCTCTACTGGCAGAAGAACAAGAAGAGGTAGAAGATATAGAGACAGATACAAGTCCAAGTCAACAGCCAAGGTTATAGAATATCTGTAGTACAGCCAGAAATTTTATGAGAGTGTTGGTCATTCAGTAAAAGATTTACAAATACAGATTATGCTCAGAGATGCCAAGAAAAGAGAAAACAACAACAGGAAGCAATTCTCCATTACTGACTTTCTTAAATAAAGTGTTATTATGGACTTTATTTTTATTTATTTATCATGAAACTAGTTTTTGACACCAGAAGGGCAAGATTAAAATGCACTGTGGTGGATTTCCCCACCATTGGGCATTTTCTCAAAAACAAAGCCCTTTCCCCTCTGGCACTGGGCAAAACCCCCAGTGTCCCCTTTAAATCTAGGGGGAGGTATTGCTTGGAAAAGCAGCACTCTAGGATAGAGCCAGGCAACAGCTGATCTTATGTTGACAAGTGTCAGAAATTTGCATACTTAATTAGCTCAATTAATTAAGAGATTATGTAATATTTTGCAAACCTTTGTTAATATACCACAAAACCAATATACCAAAAAAAAAAAAAATAAAAATAAAAAAAAAAAAAAACACATTTTCAAAAAGTGGATTCTCAGGTTTAAGGCAACCCTCTAAAATTTCTGTTTCTAACTTATTGGTATGTGGGTGGGATCAAAATTGGTATTAAGACTATAATTTAGCTTGAAAAGTTACCCCTAAATTGAAGCAGTAAAGGAAAGAATTGTGCTTAAAAAGCTTAATCATTTCAGATATTACCAAGTTTCTAACAATTCCCCAAAAGTGTTGTGTCATTGCTTGCAAAACAAATTACAGAAGCCAGCAAGTCAAAAACTGTATGTAAGATGAAGAAAATCAGTTTATTGTTTTCCAAAAGACAAAGATGAGAGAGAGAGAGAGAGAAAAAAAAAAAAAAAAAAAATGGAGAAAATTAGTTCCAAATGCCAGTCTGAATGTTACAACAATAGAGTTATTTGTCAATTACATTGGCCTTCAAATTTTGATACCATAGAAGTTCATGAAAAAATGTGCCCCAAAAATCCATTTGCATATTGTCATATAGCCTCTATATTTCTGCTCTCAAAGTCTTCTTTGAATGTTGGATCGTGAAACCTTCACCTCTGCACTGTGGAGGTTGTTGAAATCACTGACTGTTGTTTTGGGATTTTTCCCCACAGTTCTCACAATGTTTATGTCATCAACTGCTGTTGTTTATCTTGGCTGACCAGTTCTATGTCTGTTGCTCAATACACCAATAGTTTCTTTTTCAAGACATTCCAAATTGTTTTGTTGGCTATACCCAGTGTTTGTCTAATGGCTTTGATCAATTTTCTTTTTCTCAGCTTCAAAATGACTTGCTTTTCTCCCGTAGACAGCTCTCTCGTCATGTTGGTTTACCTTTTTTTTAACAAGAAATACATTCTTTGCAGGTGAAACCCATGGCTAAAACCAAGAGCAGTCACTTAGAGCTATTTAATGTTTAAACAATCTAAAAGGCAACACCTGGGCAACAAGAAATTTGTGTCAGTCATGTGTTCCAATAGCTTTTCTCATTTGAAAAATGGGTGAGTTCAAACAGAAGGTGGTATGTCTTAAGTTGTTTAGCACATCTAAATGTGAATACCAGGAAATAAAAGCTGAAATTCTGAACTCTTGTTTTCATCTTTTGATCTTAAACCCAAATGACTTCAGTGAACAAAGAAATTTGCAGTGCAAGAGGAAATCCCCAATTATCTAATAAAACCTTCCATTTCTACTCTACAATATAAATAAATGAAAAGATGAAAGGAAAAACTTATATACCAAGGCCTGTCATTCCTTGAGGAACTTTATCAAGATAAATGTTGAGATTTTATGACATAACTTGTATTTATACGCAGAAGTAATATGGAGAAAAAATATCGTTTACAAATTTTCTATTTGAGAACACTTTAAAATATTCTTAAAGCTTTCTGTGTAAGAAAAGTTTAACTATTTAAGATGTTAAGTGATGTATTTTATTTGAAAAATATCCAAGACATAAGTTAACATTCAGGCAAGAATCGATAATTGCACTTTTAAGAACTTTTTGTCTAAGTTATTTTCTTTTTAAATAGGTACAGCTTTTCTTGAATATTCAGGCTGGTAGATGACAAATATACCATTTAAAATAAATGGAATGTCTCCTCAAATATGGATAACTGCTAAAAATAATGTTTAAATTAATAAAAATCTGTTTGATTGAAAAATAAAAGTCCATTACTTCATTAGAAATTGCTTTGTTTACATTTTGGAAATGAAAATGAGCAGATATAAAATTAGGGTAATCTAGATTGAGAAGGATTGTGCTTAAAGGCAATATTCAGCCTTACTTGAGCAGTAACACACTTCATGGCTGAATCAGTTAAAAGCACATCAGATCTAATGATAGTGTCTCCTGCAAAGAGGGACATCTTTTTCTTTAATAAGATTTCTTGAATATTGGGGCTGGTAAATGAAAATATATATACTGTTCAAAATAAACAAAGTGTCTACATAAATGAGTATCCATTAAACACATTTGTTTCTGTATATGTATCTTTATTTTTATCTTGTGAGAGTATGAATAGATCTGCAGTTGTTGCTGAATTTGGAACTGAAATTTTCATTGTATATTTATCACCAAATGATTTAAGGAAACTATGTTGAAAAAAAATATTTCTGGTGTAAAATAACTGCTTTCGTCATTATTAAGCTATGAACTTATTGATTCAACTGCTTATACATTATAAATGCCAGTAAGAGGATTTAGGGAGGAAAATCATTTTTCTGATGAATCTTTTCAGAGGCAGAGAGCTTTCAAATGTCAGCAAAGAAAATGTTGACACTCATTAGGGACGAGGAAGAAGAGTGAAACAAGCCAAAGGGAAAAACTTGCAACTGAAGAGACACAAGCAATGGTCATTGACATTCCATCTTCTTCAACATCATCCAACACAGACAATGGAATTTCAAATTGAAGGACTATTCTTGCAGAATTCTTGATATAGTACATTGCCTGCAAACGAGTGCTTAGAGGCAGTTCTCGGACAGTACTCAGGTGGATAGCTTAGTGGTTAAAACAAATTACTAGAACCCATAAGATAAACATTTCAATCACCTTTAACTAATTATTTGTTTCTTATTAGTATTTAAATCATATTATAAATGAAGGGTTACATATTGCATGTGACTTTGCATCTCTCTAGATAATGTATATGCATATGTCTGTGTTATGTATGAGTGACTTACATCTAATTTTGTTATTTAGTGTACACACAAGCACATACATGCATACACAAGCACATGCACTCATACATACACACACAATCTGACTGTTTGAGATAAGACATTAGAATAATACATTCCCATTGTCAAACTCCAAAACAAAAAACAAAAAAAAAAAACAAAAAAAAAAAAAAAAATCAATTTTTTAAACCTTAAAAATCAGATAAAAGATTTTGAAATTTCCTGAAAGTATTTGGTAATAAATAGAATGATTTTTAAAAAAATTATTTTTAGGTCTATTTACATTATTCTGGCTCCATGTAACTTGCCTCTTTTGGATGTCCCAGTTATCTACCTTTAACTCAACTCTCCAAGTTTTTACTCACCACTGTTGTAGCCAAAGATTGAACTCAAAACTTATCCAATAAAGTCACTGGAATGAATGAACAATTTTATCCACTGGGCCATCTGTCCTTGAGGACATTAGTGTATGAATTTTTGGGATTTATAAACTTAATGCCTCACAACCATTTTTAACCAGATCTCATATTGCAATTATATTACCTGTGTTATTAACCTTCACATAGACAGTGTCATAATTCTGAAGTTGTATTAGTTTCCAAGTATTCTTTCATTCAATTTTACAAATATATGAATTTATCTAATTCATTTCAAAAGATATGAATATTGAAGTAAATATTATCAAACAGAAATGTTTTCTAAAATTTTTAATGTAGAAAGAACCAATCACAATGATTTTGAATTAAAAATATTTCTTTTTCTGTATAAGACAGACATAAAAATATTAGAATCAAGAGACAAATTTGATCCATTCAAGTCAATTGGAGGATTTCAATAATAAAACTTCACTAAATTATGTACATTATGTTCATCAATCTATGAGTGAGTGTATATTTATATTTAGGATTAATAATTAATTTTGATTATACTGTTTGGGTGTAACAAAAGTATTTTCATTTTTTTCAGGCCTTTACTCAAAATCTTGTTTCATGTACATATCTTGGATTCTCTTCTATGCTATATTTGAAGACATCATAATCGACAACAAATGGTCCTCTTCTTTTGGGCCTCATTTACATCACACCCTTCATACCTGATATTAATAAATCGGGTATTGGTACTATATTATAACATTTGAAATGAAAGGTACAGCTTAATACAATTTATAATGATATAATTTATGTTATAATCAATACTATAACAAACTGAGTATAGGATATTTTATGACCTAGTAGGGGTTACTGAATGAAGAATAACCAAAAAAGAGGTTGGAAATGAAATGGTAATCTTTATAACATCAACAAAATACAACATTCGCCAGCGGCATGAAGTTGTTAAACCACTGCTAGAGGTGGACTACTTAGACATTATATTACCCCCACTTACAGTGGTGTCCAATGTATTTATGAGGATTGGAACATACCCATTAGAATCCATAGGTACGGTATATAACAGGATATAAGGAAATTGAACACAGAATAGCCATTGCTAGAGGTAGTTTCCCATAATACCACAAATTGCTACAAAACCAAAACATTGATCAAAGAACATGAGAATTTAAATAGCCCCATGTAATATAGAAACAACTTAATTGCGATGGATGGTTACAAGTGAGAGGAGAGATGGAATGTGTTTACTTTATTGCATCAAATCAAGATTTTTCTATAAAAACTGTCATAAAAACTTTCTCAAGTCAATGACGAAAAAGTATGGGTTGGGATGGTATGAAGTCCCATAGCTGGAGGTGGTGTAGGAGTTGTGCAGGGGATATCCCAATGCTCTGGATGGGAATATTTCAGTATTGAAGGATAGTTGATGCTGCTCAGTTATTATCCAAGGATCCCTGGGGTCCTGTGCTGCCATTCACTATTCTCTTGGCTGTCTTAGTGGTTAGCTCTGCTCGACCATTGGATTGAGGATAGGCAACAGATGGCACACTGTAAAATACTATTTTCTTTGGTGAAATATATTTTATTTAATGCATTTTGTTTTTCTTTGTATAATAATAAATTCAGGTGTATCTTTCCTTGTAGAGAGTACTGTATAATATTTTGTTATTATCTACTAATATCTGTCTTATATTAATAGTTGTATTTTGTTATATTGTAAAAAAGAAACATGATTAAATGAATTCTTACTAACTAAATAATTATATATATATATAATTATGTTCATATCCCTTAGTTCTTTAATGTAATTATTGATTCATTCAAGTAATTATTTCTGTCCATTTCATTTCAAGATAATAAAAAAACAATTATCCATCTAAATGTGTTGCCTAATCAAATCAAGTCTTTATGGAAAGTCAGTAAAAAATTTTTCCATTGGAATGTATTGGATAAATAATTTAATCATAAATTAACCTGAATTTGTAATTTTCTGAAGAACAAAAATTTCCGAGAAAAAGTGTGAAAACTGAAGAAAAAAAATCAATTCATTGTCCAATTTTACAACAGAGCTTAACTTAAAAAGACAGCCATGAATATCTCAACAAGAAAATATTGCTTCAAGGGACATTTTTGTTCTTTATATATTTCTTCAGATTTCAAATGACATCTCATGAATTCATTCAGATTGCAAAGTAGGATTTTATAATCCATAACTTTTGATAATCTGTTTATATTTGGACTTCAAGGTGTATGAAAAAGTTCTTGGCCCAACCTACAAACCCAAAATTTGAACCAAAATGAACCTGAATGTAAGGCATTAAAAATAAGAAAGGCATCAATGTTCCATAATCAGAAATTAATGTTAAGTTTTGCTGAAAGAATTGTAGAGAGTCCCAAGAAAAAATTATAAAAATAAAATATATAAACAAAAATAAAAAGAATTCAAATTAAAATAAGGCATTTGCACTTTTTTATTTTAAAGCCTTATCTATTTCTTCCTCTCTCTCTCTTTCTTTAAACTTCTCTCTATATATTTCTCTCTCAACTAATGAGAAGGTAACTCTCAAATAAAAAGAGGAAAATGATGAAAAAACTGAGCCTGGAGGAAAAACCCTGGGAGTTTGTGGGTCACAAGTATACCTATTTGTGCCTGAAAATGGCCCAAAAATCAGGGCTAGCATGAAGTCACAAGTCATCGTGGATGAGGGCTTGAGCATGCTGGCTTTATTCAAATTGTTGATCATGCTAGGTAATATGCTCTTTCCCAGAATTTGTAACTAAGGTATGCTTAGCATAGTTGCAGTATAAACTGCAGGTGGGCACTGTGAGTGTTGAATAAACAAATGTACCTGAGCAAACGTCTGTAATAGAGATTAGCTAGCTGCCTTAGTAAACAGGTATCCTTGAATATGAGTGGCCAACTATACCAATGAAACATAAAAATTTAGATATAATTCATTAATTTCAGTTCAAGTGGATTAAGTTAATTAGTTGATAAAGATCTAGAGGTGATATGACCAACAGTAGCAAAGGATAAGAAAAGAAAGTTTTTGTTTAGGAAACTCATGTTTTAATATATTTATCAGGAGTCCTGATTAAAATAAAATATATAAACAAAAATAAAAAAGAATTAAAATTAAAATAAGACATTTTCACTTTCCTTTAAAATCCTTATCTCATTCTTTCTCTCTCCCACTCTAAACTTCTCTCTATATACTTCTTTCTCAACTAATGAGAAGGCAACCCTCAAATAAAAAAGAGGGAGAAGAAAATACTGAACCCAGCCAAAAAACAGTGAAAGTTTGCTGAACCAGAGTCTAGCCTTTTGTGACTAAAAACTATCAAAAGTCAGAGAGGTGCCACACATAACTTCCACAATTTAAAAAAAAAAAAAAAAAAAAAAATTAAAAAGAAAAGAATGCTGGAAAATAAAATAATCTTGGCCAATAAAAAAAATAATACAAAGAGACTTTTGATGTTAGCCAAAAACAAAGTTCTCACCAGTAGTCTGGGAGCCTGGTCAAAAGTATATAAACAGCCAGACAAAGAGAAGGGTTGGTAAGAGAAACCACAGAACAAGAGACATGACTAGCAGAGAAACCAGTCATGCATGATGCGTGAAGAAGTAGTTAAGAGATCATCAGCTAATGATCTTTTCTGCCTTTCTTAGGGCTGAGAAAAAGTAGATTGTTCCGTATAGGATACGGGTCAGAGGACGCATATATTCTATGAAAATTTCTCAGACATTCAGGCTGGTAAATGTTAATATTGTTTATTATAAACAGAGCATTTACTTAAATATTTGTATCTATAAAAAGAACGTATAAACATAAAAAATGTCTTAAAAAATAATTGTTGGACTTTGTCCATTTCATAATGTATTTATATTTATATACACAATATTCATGTAAGTTTCAGCTTTTAATATTTATTCTTAGTAAAAAATATTGATAACTTGTTTTGTAGTGGTAGAATGAATTTTTATTTAGAAATAAATTCAAAAGATAATGGCTACCTATATAATTTCATTAACATAATATCATAATATTAGGTTGGTGCAAAAATAATGACATAATAATGTCGTTTTTTTGACGTTAGAAAATACGTCAAAAAACGACATTATTACGTCATTATTTTTGCACCAACCTAATATAATAGCCTCATCATATAGATATAATATCATAATATATAGCCTCATCATATGGATTTTATCCATATACTTGAATAGATTATTTTATTATATATTGTCTCATTGGCATTCTAGAATCCTCATCAATCTTTTATTTGTTGGTTTCTTTAACTTTTCTTTTTTCAATCTTAACATTAATTTTATTGCCACCAAGATATTTTCCTGACTTTAATATTGTTTTCCATCTTTACATACATTAAAATAAATTAATACAAAACCAAAACATTAAACTGAAAACTCAAGTCATGTTCTTAAATAGCCTCATCATATGGATTTTATGCATGGCACCAAATCCATTCAGTAGTTAAAAGGTCATCAACTAATGATCTTTTACATTATTTACATTATTCAAACTATTGTCCTCATCTTTTTTGCCATATCTATCACAACGTTTTGGCCGTTGTATGCTCCGGCCTTCTTCAGGTGGTTGGAATGTCGAACTGAACCCTTTTTATTTCGCTCACTGGGGTAGGCTGTTCTATCCCATGCAAATGCGGAAAGGAATATAAAGGAGAGACAGGCCGCCCCCTCAAGGTAAGGCTTCAAGAACACCAGAAAGCTGTAACATGAGGGGAAGTAGAAAAATCAGGCATGGCTGACCACATATGGAGAGAGAAGGGAGATCACCACCCTCTGTGGGATCATGTTGAGATCATAGACAGGGAACGCCATTGGAAAATTTGTAAACTTAAAGAATCAGCACATATGCTAAGCCACAAAAATCTCCTGAGCCGACCAAGCATAGAAATAAATACAATATGGGAAGCAGTAATAAGGAGTGCCAGAGAAAAGCAATGATAACAACATAGTTGCAATACGAGCTCTGGTAAAAACATGCAATGATAACAGCAAAATTGCAATATGAGCACTGGTAAAAATGGTTGCTGAAGACATTAGGTTTGTAATACCCAGAAATTCATACCCAGATGTCCTCATGGCAGAGTGGATAAAGGCGTTGGTTAGATCCGGTGACAGGACCCAAAGAGTGTGAGTTCAATACCCGGTTAAGGCAGTGGAGAACTTTCAGAGGGAAATTAACAGGAGATAACTGACACCCATTAAACATGGCAAAATATAGGGTTTCAGTTCGACATTCCAACCACCTGAAGAAGGCCGGAGCGTACAACGGCCGAAACATTGTGATAGATATGACAAAAAAGATGAGGACAATAGTCCAAATAATGTAAATAATGTACATAAAAGGATTGTTTAGTATTTAAGACATTTTTTGGTCAGCTGAATAATTTCTGGAATAATGAGAAAAAGATGAAACAAAAACGGAACTTTGTGGACATGTGTGGCAACGTTACATTTATAGAAACAAGAACTCAGAGTACCGTGTAAGATATGTTAAGCAATAGTGGTGGAAATATCATTGGTATGTTTGTAAGCAGTTACTTTAGTGTAACAAGGACTAGAAAACACAGCATTATCAAGGGCAAATGGATCTATTAGGTTGGTGGAAAAATAATGCCGTAATAATGTTTTTTATACGTTAAAAATACGTCAAAAAACGACATTATTACGTCATTATTTTTCCACCAACCTAATATTAAAATATCAGTCCATTCTTTCAAAGGAATCATTTGCCTTTTGCTATTCAGCTTTGACTTGTTAGACTTGGTCTTTCAGGAAGACAAGGATCCAAATCATATTTTTGAAACCACTTCACAGTGGTTTAGGGTAAAGGAATAATCTCAAGTCCAAAAAAGATACCCACACCATTCAAATTTATAAAAAGTATTTCCATTCAGGATATTCTCACACCATCACCTCACTAAATTGCATACCTCTCCAACAGAAAATTGTATCGCTGATGTGTTGATTTCACAGCATTATTATGATCACATCAATAGAGACTGCTTCTGCTCATCCATTAGAAACTGTCTTCCAAGTTCTGACTCCAATGAATGTAGAAATCTGATCCTGGTGTTCTTTAGTTAAGGCCAAGTCATAGTGCAATTCACATCCAGAAATTGGAAGCTTATCTCAAATTTCATTATTCAACTGGGGAGCAAAGATTTTTAGTTTCAATTTGGGTTTGTGGTAGTTTGCTGCTATAGTTGGTATAAAGAAATTCAAAGAAAAGATTAGAGATTAAGAGCCTAATTAATTTGGTTGAAAAAATTAATCCTCTTGGTATATTTCCTTTACTAAGGTTTTTTTAAAGTTAATATATAATTTGTTAGAGTTTTGTATCCATCACTTCCCACCCCATTAACAAGAGTGTACAAAATGTTATATGCATTTTAATCTTCAAATTAATTATCGATGTTAAAACAGTTTTAATGAAACAAAATTCATACTGGAACTATGAATTCTGGAACCAAAATATAGTCTTTTGTGATTATAGAAGTAGAAAAGAAGAAATAGAAAAAAAACTGACTCTTAAAAATGTGTGGTTTACCAGCAGAGTCCTTTCTTTCATTTTATGTGCTGTATCCTTTCAGGACATAGGTGATCATGGCTCTCCATTTCTGAGATCTTCAGATCTCATCATCACACCTACCATTCTCTGTCAGAACACTTCCTAGATATTTAAACTTCTGTACATGCTTGATTTTAGTGCCTTCGACCTGCAAATCACATTTGGGCTCATCCTTTTACTGATGACCCTGCATTTTGTTTTCTTGTAGTTTATGGCTAGTCCCTTCTTCTTGCTCTCCCTCGCTACCTTCTGTAGGAAGTTTTGTCATTTCTTTTCCATGTCTGCTATCAGTACTGTGTCATCTGCATATCTTATGTTGGTAAGATTGTGGCCGCCAATGCTGAATCCTGGTAGGGTTTACAATTCTCTCAGAATTGCCTTGCTGTATAGATTGAATAAATCTAGTGAAAAAACACACCCTTGTCTTATGCCCCTTTCTATTTTTTGTATATTTGCTGAACTCATTCTCTATCTGCATGCAGGTGGTTTGCTGCCAGTATAGGTTCTTGATTATTCTAATATCTTTCCCAAATATATCAAGGTAGCTGAGATGTTCCAACAGATCTTTGTGGCATACTTTGTCGAATCCCTTTGTGTAGTCTATGAAATATAGTCTAGATTTAAGGTTAACATTTTGCCCAACTTGATAAAAATATCTAAACATATTGAATTAAATTTACTGAATTTAATTATGACATTAACTTTACATAATTAGGTTCTGAATAAATTATTTTTAATTAATTTTATTGTATAAAATATCATGCTCACTACAATTTTATGTTTTTTAATAGTAAACTAAAGTAAAATTCAACATATTTTTTAAAATAACATTTAGAAAGAAAAACACAAATTACTCCTAAAAACTTAAATGTTATCAGAAATATATTTGTTGTTAGGAATTACAATATCACAGAGAAAAATAGTAAATTAATTTTATATAACAACTAGCAGTATAACCTGTCTGATCAGGTCTTTTATTACTGGGAATTTTTGCTGTTCAATTGGAGCAGTTTAAGTTTAAAGTCAGCCAACCCAAAAATCAATTTTCGGGGGGGTGGGAGAGTTTGGGTTGGTTTAACAATCTGAAGGGGGGGGAGCTGAAAAGGGAACTGTATAATAATAATAATATTGTAATTATTTAAACTATTTATTTTTATTAAAGTTTTTATGAAAGATATACATCCAAGAACAGATAGTAAATAGTAAAAATGTTACTGAGAGTTATAATGGACAGGAAGTAGTGGAGAGCCATTGTCACCAACAATTTGAGCTCAAAACCAGCACTGAAGAATTATCAAGCAAAAAAATTAATTGAAATTGGATGAAAACTGTGGAAATGCATAAACAACATGCGATCACACACGCACATACATACATAAACACACATTTTGAGAATTATAGATAGAATTTTTAAATAAATTTTGCTGTGCAAAAAACAAACAAAAAATCTTTGGGAGAAAAAAAAAAAGAAAAATTAAACTATTATTAAAATTAATTTTCTTGGGAGAGACTTTGTAACATTTGTAATAAGAAAGACGAGAAAAAATACGATTAATAAATTATTTCTTTTAATCAACTAAAATTAAAATGTTACATTTCTGTATAAGAAGCATGGAAAAAATTCAACATACTTTTTCATTTGTTACAAACAGGAATACCGATTGCACAAAAATAAAGTTAATCATTAGTGGATTTGCTTTTATGAACAAAAATTTCATTGAGAAGAATATTAAATTAACTTTCAGTGAAAAATGTTAAAAAATCTTTTGTTCAGAACATTGCATTCTTTACTTCAGGCCAAGTCATAGTGCAACTCAAAGCCAATACTGGAGGCCTATCTATTGGATATCAAACTAAATTAAAATTCAGCATACTCTAACATACCTTTTAGAAAGAAAAACACAAATTACTCTTAAAAATTTCATCATCAATATATTTGTTGTTAAGAATAATAATATCATAGAGAAAAAATATTAAGTTAACTTTATGTAACAAATAATAGCACTTTTAAATAAATTTCAGTGTCAAAACAGAATCAAAGGAAAAAACTTTGAAAAGTCTGTTAAATAAACACAGCAAAACATTAAAATTAACTTTTGTAACAAAGAATTGGGTCAGCCGGATAAAAGACCCTGAGATGGTTCTATATAGTGCTGTAAGCACCAGGAGCTGTGTTCTCTTTCACAATGGATTGTTGAGAGAAGACCTTCTACTTAGAGTAAGTGGTGCTGACTATTTGTATATGAATGATACCAGGCAGGTATTAGCCAATAGTCAGTGTGAGTCTGACACTGGGAGAGCTATATAACACCAGTGTTTTTCTCACTTGGGAGAAGCACTCTCAACATGTGGCCATGCAAAAACCAGATAAGACGAACACAACTTTCTTGGAAGAGACTTTGTAACATTTGTAAAAATAATGACAAGAAAAAAAAACATTATTTCTTTAAATTAAGTAAAATTAAAATCTTAAGTTTCAGTATTAGAAGTGTACTAAAAACTCAACATAATGACATAATCAAGATGTTTTCATTCAACATTATTTTGAACAAAAGTTTTGAAAGGAAACTCTCATAATTACTGGAAAGACAAATAATAGTAATTGGAATGGAGAAACCTATTTTCCTGAGAAATTGTTTTGAAAGAAAGATTTTATAAAGTTTAACCGAAAGTGGCACTGGCTGCTCAGTTGTTGAACAATGAATGTTTCCTTATAAGGAAATGGCTAATATCAACATTATCAGCTTTTTAATATACTTAAAGAATTCCAACCTGAACAATTCCATAACATTATTTCTGAAATTCTCTCCCAGTCTTTATATATTTGTTGGTCCTGCTTATATTTTAGCGTTTCTTTCAATTCTCCACCCACTTTGTATTCAAACCTCAAGAATAGTTTGTTTAATGGCACATCAACTGCTTATGGGTCATTTAATGCCGATATTTAATTTTCTTGGGAATATTAGTTATTTCTTTTGCAAAAATATATTGATGCTGATTTTTTTTTTTTTTTTACACAAATGCATCGCAGGTAATTTTTATTTTTTTTTCAGAGAAATGTATTGCTGGCAATTTTTTTACTATGAAAATGTTTTGCTGGTATTTCCATTATAAAAACTTTTTATACTTTCAGAGTGTTATGACCCCAATTTGGGGATTAACTTTTGCCCATAGCTGGCACCCTAACTGGTGCTATCATCCAGAGTCAGCATGGACCTAGGAACATCAGCAATTAAGAGGTGATTTCATGCTCCTCAAAACCTCCTGGTTTGAAGCCTTGCTGTAGGATGCAGTTTATCATCTTATCCAGAAAGACTCAAGAATAGTTTTCTAGATCAAACTGATCAAAGTTCAATTCATGGCATTAATTCAAAGTCAATGTCCAAAAACAGAAACCAAAGAATCCAAATGATTTGGAATGATTCTGCAAAAAGAATGGTTGGAAATACTAGTTAAGAAATGCAGAAGCCTTATCAAAGTCTGTAGAAAAATGATTGATTTCAAAAGAACCTCTAATTATTAGTTAATGTGGAGGTGAGAAATACTTATGCAAATTTCATTGTAATAAATTATTGACAATTATGGAAGTAAAAGAATGAATAATATTAATTCTCTTTTATTTATCAATTCAAGAATTAAATCATTTTAAAAATGCAGATTGAACTGATAAATATCAAATTCTGAATGATGAATTGGGGAAAAAACTAATCGTCAAATACTTTTGTCTACAATTATCTATGCACACATACTTTTAGAAAGTACTTTAGAAAATATTACTTCAAACGTGCAGGACAATTCTTATTTGAAACAGACTTGATTTTTATTTATTAAACATTGTGTACTGCATCTATCATCTGCAAGAAATATGAAAAGAAAATTTGTCTTTGGCAGGGATTGACCCTGTATCCTCCTCTGTAGCTTAAATGACTGTTTGGCCACAAAGGTTTGAGATATATATATATATATATATATATATATATATATATATATATATATATCTGTGTGTATTTAGGCAACATTTTTTCATGTTTCATTTTTCCAGTTAACGATTTGCAAAAAACCAACAGTTTATAAATTCAAGTGCCCTTTGGGAGATTGTATCTCCAACAAATTAAATAATATTTACGTTGGCCACACCACAAACTCACTTTCATGATGCATGACACTACAGTTGAATGAAAATTAACATTTTTAGGCATTTAAAACAACATGCCTGGCCACACACAATTCTGTAAAATCCTTGTCGAAAACACAATTATACTTCAACATGAAAACAATAGACAAAAACTAAAAATCCTTGAAGCAATATACATTAAACAGTTGAAACCCAACCTAAACAAAATCAACTATGGAATCTCCACAAATATCCTTAAATGTCTATAATTGGTAACAAAAGCCATTGGTTTATACCAACGGCTTCCCATACTTAATACTTCTCTAATTCACTCACACGTGGTCATGTGTGACGTCATGAGATGCGGTGCGATTTTCGTTTCTAGTGTCTTATATGCACATGTTTATCATTGCTAGGAAATCATCAATATAAACAATCACTGATATCTTTGATAATGGCTTATGCAAGCCGAAAACTTAGATTTGATTAAAAAATATGGATCAATATTGTGATTTTCTTTCTTCATTTAATGATAATGTTATTAAGCTTATCAGATGTTATGAAAAGAATTTACATAAAATAAATAGACAACACTTGTCTATATTATTTAATGAAATATGTATAAATATATATATATATATATATATATATATATATATATAAAATATATTGGCTCCTGAAATAAAAATTAATTCTAGTTGAGCTCTCTAGGGAGTAGATATGGGTTTGTAAACAGTGACTATTATAGCGAGACTCTTCGCATAGCGAATTGAGTCACTGTCGGTCACTGGGCGTGTTTGTAAAAATAAATACGCTTAAAATCCACCTACATCCCTGCTGTGCGCCGATGGCTTAGTGGTAGAATCTCCGACTGACACCAATTCAGTCGGGTTTCGATCCTAGCTAGAGGTAACCGGATGTCTAGCCACACTGATGAGCTGTGAAACAGCGAAACAGTGTCTGTGGATGACGTTATATAATATATATATATATACATATATATATATATATATATATATATATATATATAAATATTTCAAATAATATATATAAATATATATTATTAATAATATTAATTAATATATATTATTAGGCTCTGCTTTTGTATGAAGCACTGTTTTTTAAAAATAATAACAAAAATACTAAAGAACTTTGGATTATTTACCTAACGAGTTCTTCCCTATTTTTTTATATATTTTTACACACACATACATACATATTATATATATCTCCAAGGTGGTGCAATGGATTGGATTGAGGAAATGTAGAATTGAGTTTGTTACATTCACTTACAAACAAATACTCTTGGGAATTCTACTCCAAGCTCTGTGTAAATAGCAGGAGAGGCTGGGTTCTTTAGCCTTGCATGTCAGCAGGTCTAGGAGAAGGACAACACTGGACTCAAAACCTGTGGAAGGTCGTTTTGGGACTTTTTAGCATACCAAGCATCAGTTCTATGTATTTGGCTCTTCCAAAAAGTGTGGTTGATTCTGCACAAGCCTTCACCACTAGAATCAAATCATGTGGTCTGTATATGTTTGGCTGTTCAGTTCTATGATCTGAGTGGCTGTACCGTCATCATATGTCAAAAGTGATGAAAGAGTCCAGTGTATATATATATATATATTTCATACATGCTTCATTAAATAATGTTGTCTATTTATTTTATGTAAATTCTTTTCATAACATCTGATAAGCTTAATAACATTATCATTAAATGAAGAAGGAAAATCACAATATTGATCCATATTTTTTTTTTTAATCCAATCTAAGTTTTCGGCTTACATAAGCCATTATCAAAGATGTCAATTACTGGACAACATATTAAGCAATATATGGACAAGACAGTCTGTGATTGTTTACATGGATGATTTCCTAGCAATGATAAACATGTGCATATAAGACGCTAAAAGCGAAAATGGCATTGCAGCTCATGACGTCACACATGACCGCACGAGAGTGATTTCGAGAAGTATTAAGTATGGGAAGCCGTTGGTATAAACTAATGGCTTCTGTTACCAATTATAGACATTTAAGGATATTTGTGGAGATTTCATAGTTGATTTTGTTTAGGTTGGGTTTCAACTGTTTGATGTATATTTCTTCAAGGATTTTTAGTTTTTGTCTATTGTTTTCATGTTGAAGTATAATTGTGTTTTCGACAAGGATTTTACAGAATTGTGTGTGGCCAGGCATGTTGTTTTAAATGCCTAAAATTGTTAGAGTATATATATATGTATGTATCCCCAACACTGAAAAAATTAAATTCGGTTGAGCACTTTAGAGGGCAAGTGTGAATTTGTAAACAGTGACTGCTACTGCTGATAATGCAAAGCTCTATGAATTGAGCACTCCGAGTCACTGGTGTGTTTATTCAAAAATAAATATGTATAAATTCACCTCCCTCCCTGCTGGAAGCTGATATCTTAGGGGAAAATCTCCGACTGATACCAAATTAGTTGGGTTTCAATCCTGGCTTGAGACATTTGGATATCTAGCCACACTGATGAGCTGTGATACATACAATGAAACAGTCTATCTGTGGATGACAATATATATATATATATATATATATATATATATATATAAAGCTCTATATGTATGCAGAAATACATATATTAGGTTGGTGCAAAAATAATGACGTAATAATGTTGTTTTTTGACGTTAAAAAATACGTCAAAAAACAACATCATTACGTCATTATTTTTGCACCAACCTGATATAAATGTATAGTATGCACTGGAAGAAAAACACACAAATGAGAAAATTCATACATGTGTGGACACATACATACACACACAACACATATACAAACACACCCAATACATACATGCAACACACACACACATACACCCCACCCAAACACATGCATAACACACAGAGAAATAACTATTTTCACCTGGGAATAATAGCCATCATATAAATTTGTGGTCGCATATGAATTTGAGTTGATTCTGATAGTCTCTTGGTAATGTGATGATTCAATATGAGCAGTTATGACACACAGGCCATGAGGAATGAGAGAAAGATGGCTGCCCACCATGACACATGTCCCAAATATCCTGCAACAGCCCCAACCAAGGCACAACACTTGGCAATGTGTCACTCTGCTTGACTCACTGGCCTGTCTGGACGTTTTTATAACTCAATCCCCCTTGTTGTTGGTTTCTTGCTTATTATGCTCTTACCTTCATCTCAGTCTCTTGGGCATCACACATTATTATACTCTATCTCTCTCCTTTTTGCTCTTGCTCTGTGACTGCTTCCTGGTTAGGCTCATTTGTAGCTTTTTTCTTTCATCTCCTCACACCCTCAATTCTGCTTCCTCCTCCTTGCCCTTCCTCCACCCATCTCATTTCAGCTTTTTCTATTCTAAATGTATGAATTAATTATCATCAGTTTTATTAGATTTAATTACCTTGAAACAAATCATGCCTTGTCTAATATTTTTTTCCTTATTGTTAGTCTTATGATTATCACTTTTTGACTTTCAAAGAATTTAAAAAAAAAAAAAAAAAAAAAAAACTATTCAAATCTTTATTCTCACCCACTTTAATGATGTTGATATTATTATTTTTATATTATTGTGATGATATTATGATGTGATATTGTGATACTACTATTATTATTATTGCAATATTATTGTGATGATACTATTATGATAATATTATTGTGATGATATTATATGAAATTATTGTGATGATACTATTATTATTATTGTGATGATAATGATATAATATTATTGTGATGATATTATTACTATGATGATGATATTTGCTATTACTCCTCATTGTTGAAGCTGGTGGCTTTCACTAGAGATCAAGTGATAGTAAATTGCTTCAATTCTCTCACATTCTTCTTTGTATCCTTTTCTGATTTTAATAATTCACTCACCTGGATGGTTTTAATTCTTCCTTGCATTTCTTGTAAAAGTCTTTTCACAATGACTTTTCCATGCATGCCAACAATGATGTACCCAACTCTCACCTTTCCACAATTTTTTCCATTAACTGGCAAAGTTCTGATAATTGATTGGTTGTAATCTTTCAGTTTTTTCTTTTCAATCTGTAAACAATGAGATCCTGTAAGAAATTCCCTTCTTGTTTCTAATGGGATCTGGTCTTCCTGTTTGGTTTGGATGATTCAAAATTCAAAAAAATGTTTTACTTTTTTGTTTCTCTGACAGCTGATTTGTGCATATACAGCAATATATTTGTAGCTTGATTTTCCTTATTTGCTAATGAGATATTCCGTTATTATGGTAACACAAGGACTGTTTCTTTATTGGATTGCATACTGCCTCCTGTTATTTTAACAAGGAACTATCTTATTACTAAGAAGAGATGATCAGGTTGCATAACCAATAGATATACGATAAAACTACAGTGTACTTTATATTATTATTTCATACATTTTTAAGTTCCCAGCAAGCATTATTATTATTATTATTATTATTAATAATAATAATTTCTTTGATATTCATTAAATACAAAGTTGCATCAAATGAATAATTATGGTTCTCATCTTGATAAAGCGTTTAGGTCAGAATGCTTGAGATGAGGAATTATCATTATTCTATGTCTTATTATTCCAACTTGTCTTAGCTGTTATACTCACGATGTTTCAGTTGCACACGCTGTCCTTCTTCAGGTGTCTTTCATTGTACTCAGTAACCTCCTTGGAACTTGGAACCAAATCCTTTATTCAAGCAACAAAAGGTAGCTTTTTACTTTTTTTCTTGTTTAGAGGTTGTTTCATATCAGTTAATACTTACCACATCAGATTCCCTTGTAGTTGTGAGTTCAATCCCTAAGGTACGATAGTTCTGAAAAGTGACATACTCTGGTTTAGTGGAAGAAATGCACAGACAACAAAATCAAATAAAACTGGTGATTATTAACTGATATGAGTCATCTCCCCTGGTTAGAAATTCTGAGATGATTGATTGATTTGTTTGTTTTAACCGTATATCAATTCCTTCAAAATGCCAAAATTTAATTTTTTGGAGAGCTTTGAAGTAATAAAAATATAATACATGTTATTCTGCTTTCACAATTGAATACATGGTAGATGATACTCACCTTTTGTGTATATACATGTTTGTGTGGACATTATTACTATGAGCAGTGATATGTGTGTTTTATGTTGTAGTTTTGTTGAAGTTATATTTTGGAATACAGTTTGATTTCTTTAAGAAATTTTAGGATATTATATGGATTAATGTCATGAAAGAGTTCTTTCATGTCGGTTATTTGCTTGATTTTGTTTAGTGGCATATCAAACTTTATGGGTTATTTAATGTTGAAATCTAAATATTTTGAATGCAATTTTATGGCTTCAACTACAGATAAAATGTATTGCTGGTTATGTTGCTTTGAAAATGTATTGTTGCTACTTTTACTATAAATCGGTATTGTTGCTACTTTTATTTCTTACATAAAAATGCACTGCTTGTATTTTTCCTATAAAATTAATTCCTATACTTTCATAGTGTTTTGTTTGGGACTTTCACTATTTGTCCATATCTGGGACCCTAACAGGTGCTACCACCCCAGGCCAGGGTGAACCTGGGAATAAAAGCAATTAAGAGGTAGTTCCATGCTCCCCCAAACCTTCAATCTACCAGTCAGAGGTCTTGCTGCCGGATGTAGTCTATTGTCATACCCAGGACTCAAAAGTTCTGAGTGGGTTACCAAATACAAGAAGAGACATCTGAAAAAGGCCATATATACAATGGCTGAAATTTTGTGAGTATAACAATCAAGATGAGCATGATTGTCCAAATAATAGCATAGAATACAGAATAATAACAAATGTTTCTAAATTATATTATAGTATACTAAACATATAAAAATAATAATTTTGAAAAATTATGATGAAAACATATGCCTGATAGATGTAGCAACAGCCAACAAAAATATATCTTTGAAAATGTTAGAAAATCCAAGAATATTGATATAGAAATCAGTAGAATATGACATCAAGAAAACAAAATTATCTTATTAATAGATCATTGGGAATTATATCAGAAGGGAAAAAAATTAAAATCATCTCACCCCAAGCTAGGCAATAAAGTCACTAAGATGCAAAGTGTTACTGACTATGAGATAATATGAAAAAAAAAACATTAAGAAGAGAAAACAATAAAAGAATAGGACAAGATAACTTATGCTTATGTCTGGCCATTTCAACTGTAAAATGATGAAACCTTGCCACAAATCTTAAATTCATAAAGTCTAGATACCATAGAGAAAAGTTCCTCCAAACAATTACCATGAATTTAGTTATAGAAAAGGTACAGAGAAGCTACATAATGGCAGTGTAAAAGTGACTGAAGCTGAGATGCCAGGTCAGGACCAATAACATAGCAGATTCTTTGTATTTGATCGAGAGTCTCTAAATAAATAGCAAAAGAAAGACTATTTGTGGAACATATTCCTGGAAGCTTTAAAATATGTGAATTGCAAAAAATTGTATTCATGGATACTTCTCACATTTTGCATAGATTTCTTTCCATGAATTGACCACTATTTTTCCCTCTGATTGCATGACACATCATCCGTTTGTATCTTCTGATACAATAAACTTGTTATCTCTTGAAGTTTCTAGTTGAAACTTCAGAGCAAGCTGTACTAAGCAAAGCAAAATAATAATAATAATAATAATAATAATAATAATAACAACATTCAGAATACATAAAGCCTCTGGTTTATTTTCTCTTTATCTTTTCACACACATTTCAAATCATATAGTTGTTGTCAGGTGATGGTTAACAAGATAATCTCACAAGCCATTTCTTGTTTGACATGAACTGAATCCCCAATGAATGAGGCCTTGTGTCACACTATGTTTAGTAAATATCTTGATTTACTGTTTTTTGTCATCTCTGTTGAGTTTTTAGATAGCATTAGCCATTCTTCTATATTTTTTCTTTCATTTTCTTCTGGAACAAACTTGTCACTGTTTCTTTCTATTACTCCTTCTCTTTCTATAATCAGTCAACTCCTCCCTCTACAGTTTGTCTACTTTTTCATTCTCTTTTACTCCTTTTCTTTCTCTCTTTTACTCCTTTTCTTCCCATATCAGTCAACTCCTCCCGCTACACAATTTGTCTCTTCTTTTTTTTCCCCTTTTCTTATTATATAAATATATGAAGCCTTCCCAGATGAATCAAAATTCTGTATTTCCTTCAGTGATCATGCTCTCTGCATCTGAAGTAAATTGCATGAGAGATGATTCCAAAGGCAATGAAAAAATGTAAAATTCCTTCAATCTGAAATAGTTTTGGGATTGTATATCTGTCAACAGTGTAAGAAAGATCCGTTTCTTGAAAAGGACAGTTAATGCTGCTGTCTATCCAAATGTCTGAGATCATTTCCTTATTTCATACATTGAGGACAATTAATTTATCTTCCAGCATAACTTTGCTTCACCCTAAGCAACAAAATCTACAAAAGAATGGTCTAGGGAGAAGAGGGTAACTGATTTTGATCAGCTTGCAAATAGATCAGATATAAATCCAATAGAAAATTTATGGGGAATCATCAAGTGGAGATTAAGAAAAATCTATCCATCAAATCTTGAAAAATAAAAAGTCATTACTGAAGTGTGGGCAATGGTGACACCTGAATATTGTTGTAGGGTAATAAGATTTTTACCACAATCAATGAAAGAAATAGCAGAGGCAAAAGCTGCTAGAAATTATTAATGAACAAATAAAGTTCTTCAAAATTGTGTTCATTAATATTTCAGTCAAATACTAAAAGATTTGTTTATATGTCTGAGATGAGGTATTATGTACACTATTTACATTATTTGAACTATTGTCCTAATCTTTGTCACCATATTTATTACACATGGCACAGTGGATAAAAGGTGTTGGTTAGATCCAGTGGCAATACCCAGTTAAAGCAGTGAAGAACTTGGAGAGGGGAATTAACAGGAGATAACAGATAACTGACATCCATTAAACATGGCACATGGAACTAGAACAGTCTACCCCAGTGAGCAAAATAAAGGGTTCAGTTCGACATTCCAACCACCTGGAGAAGGCCGGAGCATACAATGGGTGAAACGTAATAAATATGGCGACAAAGATGAGGACAATAGTTCGAATAATGAAAATAGTGTGCTAAAAGGTTATTTGAATATGTTGAATTGATATACAGGGTGTCCCAAAAAAATCTGACATCATTTTCAAAGAAATTATCTTAGAAACTACTAAATCTAACTCAATGAAATGGAACAGGTTAGGTGTTGAACATAAGTTTATTATGGACCCGATTTGAGCAACAAAAAAAAAAAAAAAAAAAAAAAAATTTCATTTTTTTCTGAATTGTTTTGGTACTACTTATACACGATACCTTACTACACACAGATCCTGAAATGATTTATACCTAATTGTGTGGATGCACAACATTTTCAGTATTCATATCAAAACCCTTTCTGCATAGAAATATTAAGATATTATCAGAAATTATTAAAATATAAAGTTTCCAAACCCTTTTCCACAGACAAAAAGTTGCAAGCCTTGTAGCTATTCTATCAGCATTTCCATAGCAATTGTTCCATTAGTTCAGACCTTCACAGCTGAGACTCACCATGCCATGTACATGGTGGACAGAGCACCCCCCTTCCCTTCATATTTTATTAGTATTAAGGAAGTTTTATTTGGGAAGCATCTTCTCCAAAACTGCTACTTTGGGAAACAGACTCCTGAGAGGATGCTTCCTCAATCACTACAACCTTGGTCTCTTCAAGTCTAGGTTTAAATTTACTTCATATCTTCATAAATTGGAACCTTAAAATCATGCAACAACCTCATTCAATAACTCTACCTTGAGTGGCTCTTGGGCCTTATATTGGGTGAACAATGACAATCCCAGAAAATATTAACTGTCACTACCTAACAATTTCATGATGTTGCTTCTAATAGGAATAGAAATCCAGGTAAAATTTTTAAGTTTCAGAGCAAAAATCATGCAACTCGACTAATAAAAGCAATACAATCTTCACAACCTCTGAACAATTAATGTATTCAGGTTAGTAAATTTTTTCAAAGGTTTTGGATTCAAATCAAAAAGATTTCCATAGTTTTCATCTGCAGATAAACCAATTTCAACTCTCAGTGCAATGCTTTAACCATGAAGCTGAATCTGCAAATAATTGTTTTCAGCAAATTCGGTCAATTGTGTGTTGGTCAGCAATGAAGTTTCACTTAAGACATTCTATTTGCTGACTAGAGACTGTACTAAGAGCTTTTCAGGCACATCTCTTCATAAATCTAACAGTCATCTAACCATAAAAGGGCGGACATTAATGGTTATAATATTGGCTAGTTTGCATAAATGACTAGATATCTAGACGCACGCACGCACACACACACACACACACACACATTGTTTAGAATTTACTATATTTATAAAGGAATTGTGCTCAATATCAGAGATAGAGTGTTTATAAATATAGACAGTGTGGACATAGGAATCAACACTGTCACAATGCAGTGCTAACTTCTATGTCCAAAATCTATCTATGTGAGAGTAATGAAGAATTCTTGGCTTCAACCATTTCCCCAAATCTTATCAAATAATCAAATATCAGAATTTGTTCTGGGATTCCTTCTTGGTTGGCCTCAAATCTTATATATACAGTAGCATCCAAAATTAAGGAAAGAAAATTAAAACTTTGATATCTCAAAAAAAAAAAAAAAAAAAAAAAAAAAAAAAGTTCAGTTTTTCTGAAATTTTCACTAAATGTAGACAAATGGCAGTTCACTTGTTCTTTAAATTTGTAAGTTATTTGGAATGATACAGAGAGAGTTATGATTCATCCATCAAGTCTCCAAAATTAAGGAACAAATCAGTAAATATGTGAGAATAACGCATATAATCTGAATTTCTGATAAGCAAGGTTAAGATAAAGATTGTTTATCATCACGAAGTCGTTTTGGCGAACTGACGAAAAGTTGGCAAAACTCTAAGAGCTGATGTTGTCAAACTACGAAAGTGAAATCACACAATTGATCAGATTGCTGAATAGGTGAAGCCTTCCAAAAATGTTGGGAATCGAATTCTGAAACTATATGAAAACACTGGTCACTTAACCAATCCAAACAAAGGTGGGTAGACCAAGGAAAACAATGACCAGAGAAGACAGGATCGTTCAACTCCTAACACTGAAGAACTATTTTCAACTGCTGCAGACATTAATGTGTTTTGACAAACTATGTCTAAATGCTTGCAAGAAATAGGGCTTTAAGCTAACTGTCGAGAGAAGAAGCCGCTCATAAGCAAAAAAGAACAAGGTATCAAGATTGAAATTTGCAAACAAGCACGTGTTGTAGTCAGAACAGTGGTTCAGTGAAGCAACTAAATTTAGGGTATTTGGTTCTGATGGGAAAAAAAGTATGCAAGAAGACGAATTGGTGAAAGGTTGAGTTCAAAGTGCACCGAGAAGACAGTCAAGTTTGGCAGAGGCAGCATGAGGGTTTCAGCATGTTTTCAAATCTGGGTACATCACCTTTTGTACACTTACATAATAGAGTTAATGCTTCTATGTACAAGAATTTGTTAGATGTACTGGTATTACAAAGTTCTGGGTTTGAAAATCCTTTGTTAATGCAGGATATAGCAACCCTGCTATAAAACAAAGTAGGTTATTGATTACCTGAATGACCAAGGAATAAATGTTATGGATTGTCCAGCTCAAAGTCCTGACATGACTCCCATAGAAAACTTATGGAAGACTTTAGGGCAAAATGTTATGGATAGAAATACATCAAATGTCGAAGACCTATGAGAAAAATTATAGGAGGAATGGGCTAAAATTACAGTTGCCGAATGCCAAATTTAGTGAAATGAAATCCTGTGGACACTGATGTACAGCAATGATTCAAAACAAGGGTCTTCTTAGCAGTAAATATTGAAAAGACATTTTTGCATTTTGTTGTCAAACTATTCTTAATTAAAAACAGTTTTGTTCCTTAATTTTGGACACTTGATATTCGAGTAAAAAATTAAATGAATCATAGCTTTCTCTCTCTTTCTCTGTCTGTCTGTCTCTCTCTGTATCATTACAAATAACTTACAGATTTGTCGTGACCACCATTGACCACTCCTTAAAACTAACAAACAGGATGACCTTGACCTCCACAACCTTTCTACACGCAGAATTAAAATCAGCAGTAAGCGAGTAACTAAATGGCTAACCCAATATGTTTGAAGCCTAAACCATACCTTAAAGCATATCGGATAAGGGAGCGTCGACCAAACATTTGAACAGCATCAGGAGTAATTTTTAGTGTTTTCTACTCCTATTAGCCAGGGAGTACTTCAACAAACAAATTGTCATAATATACTGCCTTTTCGATTTTCCCGGCACTTCGTTGAGAGCCTCCGGGGTAAGTAACAGTCTAACTCTCTGCTTTCGGGCGGAGAGGAACCCGGATGAGACTGCCGAAGGGCAGAGTCTCGTCCGGGGTGGTTGACTGCCCCTGAACCCGTTTATGCGGGTTCAAAGAGGGAATATTTTTGGCCGAGCCTACGGGCTCGGAAATCCCACGTTAAACCCGGCCTTGTGCCATATGTAACCCTAGTGGGGGGTGGGGCTAAATATTACTTCTTTGAGAGATACCCTCCGGCTTATCTGGCACAGGGTCATGTTCCTGAGGTGGGTGATATCACGGCTCTGATTAGCTTGGGCCGGCTCTGACCAGCTATGACTAACTTGGACCAGCGTTCCAAGTGAAAACATTTTGGTCCCCACGTTAAAAATTGACCTTGTGTTACAACCTGACTCAGTTGGTGGTACGGGGGTCAAGTATATCTCGACTTATCTGGCACAGGGATTCGTCCCTGTGCTGGTAGTATGAAGGCTATGACTAGCTTGGACCGGATCTGACTAGATTAGACCAGCTAAAACCAATGGCCTGAGTGAAGACACACGGGTCCCCACATTAAAAACTGACCTTGTGTCACAACCTGACTCAGTGGGGGTCAAGTAAATCTCTACCCTTTGGCGTGATCCTATTTTCGCGGTACATCCGCCCTGGACTTCATATATTGTCTCATCGACTCGACCCTGTCTAGGGACACCAGCTTTGTTGCGACGATTCACCCAAATCGTTGAAGACGGCCAGGCGGCATCCGATCCAGTTTCGGTTCCATACCACGTTCTGCCCGGCAACCAACCAGCTACCATCGCCGATAACACTTCTGCCCGGCAACTGATCAGCTTTCCTGACCAAACTAAGCCCTACCTGCCATCCTCCAAAATGACCAACCTATCAACGATTTCTCAAAATACCAAACCAGTCATCCTGGATCTGACATCGATCCAGACATTTCTCCTGAGTGTACATACTTCTATAAAAAGGCATGTCATTTTAGTAAAAATAAAATTGCTGTTTGATTGAATAAATCTGTTGTCTTTGCCCCCCCCCCCCATTGTCTCGGCTATTCACTTTTCTTTGAACACGCAAATTAGCTTGCAGGGTCGACGTCCTTATCGACCCCGCACCAGATTTAAAGCATAACTGAACTGCCATTTGTCTACATTTACTGAAAATTTCAGAAAAATTGGACTTATGTATTTTTTGAGACATCAAAATTTTGGATGCTACTAATATATACATATATATATATATATATATATATATATATAAAATCTCAAGAACAATGTTTGGCGAAAATATATGACGAAGTGGAAAGTTTACTTGTAACGCATTTCATCCTTCAGGACTTCACTGGATTAAATTTGTTATGTTGGTATGACTATACATGTGCACGAACGAGACGTGCTGGGAATTTTAAAATTATTTAGAATTTTTTTTATATTGAGCCAAATTCATTTAAAGTCCTTTTCTTTTTCTTTTAACCTTCTTTTGTTAGTACGTATCCCACACTGTGATAGAAGATCTGCCAGAAATGGTGAAATGTTGTAAGAGCCAGGGTGCAAGTTAACTATAGATGACCTTGCGATCAAGGCACTCACTGGACATTTACATTGAAGTGAATTGTTTTCTCCTTTGATCAGAGTAGCATTTTTTATGTCAAAATTGTGGTCAGTCTCATTATGGTGGGCAACCAGTGCATCTGACATATTGTTTCAGAAAATGTCCCTTTTGTGTTCATATAATCTTTTTAGATTCTTTGATGTTTCTCCTTTGTGACAATTATTACAGGTGATTGAGTAAACTCATCCTTCAGGTTTCAGTTTATTGTTTTCTTTAGTATTGATGAAGTCTTTTATGTCTTTTGGATGTAGTACTAATAAATCTTATGTTGAGTTTAGATAGATTCTTTTCAATTGTAGATTTCATAGAGTTGATAGGATAATATATTTTTGTTTTTTGTTTAGGCGGGGCCGTTTTTTTTTTTTTTTTTTTTTTTTTAAATATTTTATGGATTTTTTGTTTCACAGTGAATATAAAATAATTAGGATACTAGAGAAGTTTGAAAGTATTTTCAGTGTATTTCTCTTCACTATTTACATTATTCGGACTATTGGCCTCATCTTTGTCGCCATATTTATTACAACGTTTCGGCCGTTGTACGCTCCGGCCTTTTTCAGTGGATAAGGGCATTAGTTAGATCCAATGACAGAACCCAAATAATGTAAATAGTGTACATAATACCTCATCTCAGAAATATAGACAGATATCTCTTCTTCATGTAAATAATCTAGGCTGCATATTCTGAGTGCTCTTAAGAAGAATCTGATGATTGTGTTGGATTTTATCTTGTCATGATGAGAATGAATTCTAAAAATAAAATAAAAAATTCTAAATAATTCTATGATCTCCAGTATCCCATCATTTGTGCACATGTATAGTTATACCAATTAACAAATTTAATCCAATGAAGTCCTGAAGGATGAAATGCGTCACAAGAAAACTTTTTCCACTTTGTCATAATACACACACACATATATATATATATATATATATATATATATATACTTCAAATGTTATTATAGTGGACAGTTTTTAGAAGATTTATTAAAGAAAATGTGTCCCTCTGGCATTTATTGGTCATACCTGCAACCCCCTTTATAGGGGAAAACCACCATTTGACCCTCGGTCATAAAGGACATCACAGTAAGCTAGATTCTTTTTACCCTATTTAAAAGAAAGCACATCTGCTCCACTCAGATTATTTTTTTAGAGGCCATATCTCCTCAGTGTCATATCCAAAATGTAAACAAAGCAATTTTGAAAGAATTATTGGATTTATTTTTAATCTGACATTTTTTTTTCAACAGTTATTATAGTGGACACTTATTTAAAATAGACACCTGATATTTACTTATTAAACAGTGTGTCTTTACACAAAAGGTTTTTTACTAAAACTTCTTGAATGCAATGGCAGTTCAAGAGAATACACATTTTGTTTAATAACTAAAAATGTTGTGTCTATTTCAAATAAGACGTGTCCCCCACTATAATAAGTTTTGAAGAACTAAAAATGTTGTTTCAAAATAATTAATCCATTAATTCTTTAGAAATATATATATATATATATATATATATATATATATAATTTAGCTCTTGAAAATATATTTTCAATTGAGTACTGTTGAATGACAAGCTAATTCTATACGCAACAGCCACCTGCGTTAATGCGAAACTCTTCAGTAAAATGAATGGAGCTTGACATTTGTTTACATTTGTAAAAAAAAAAAAAAAAACAAAAAAAAAAAAAACAAAGCACGTATGCTAGATTTAGCTGCCTCATTCTGTCGAATGAAGATAGTTCAGTGGTAGAACTGTGATACAGTGAAACAGTACTGTCTGTGAATGACATTATATATATATATATGGGTGCGTGTTGGGAGGGGGGCAATCCCAGCATACGGCACTTTTGAAATGTACCTGAAAATCATACCATGCGTTGACCCAAGCCTTGTGAGTGAAATTGGGTAGACAGAACCCTTGGGGGCTGTTGATAGCTGTGCTAGCATGAAGTTACAAGTCATCATGACTGGGGGGGGGTTGCTGATCATGCTAGATAACACACTCTCCCAGAAACTGTAACTAAGGTCTGCTCAATAGTTGCAGTATAAACCACAGGTGTGCTCTGTGGGTGTTGAACAAACACAATGGGCCTGAGCGAGTGTCTGCAATAGGGATTGGCTAGCTGCCTTAGTAGATGGGTATCCTTGAATATGAGTGGCCAGCTCTTATATATCATAAAAATATAATTTTAAGCTAGGTTATATTTATGAGATAAAGTGCTCAATATCAGGGATAGAGTGTATGTAAATATAAAAGTGGACACTGAGGTCAACACCAAGTGGCAACAACCTGTTTCATGCTTCAAACTGTTGTTATCAATGCTTTTCTCTGGCACTCCTTATTACTGGTTCCCATATTGTATTTATTTCTATGCTTGGTCGGCTCAGGAGCTTTTTGTGGCCTAGCATATGTGCTGATTCCTTAAGTTTATCAATCTTATGCTGCTTTAGCAGAAGTAAAATGGGTATATTGTTTAAAATTATCAAAACCGTGAAAAATGAAGAGTACCATGATATTTTGAAGGGATAGATAGGAACAGACTGATAGTTATCTAGATAGATAGAATGACAAGTAGATAAATAGATAAATATGAACAAATTAAGATTGCTAGCTAGCTAGATAAATTGATAGGTATGAATAGACTAAAATAGATGGATAGTGATATATTAGATAGACTGCATCTAGAGATTATATGCAAAAGAGGTATTGTCAAATATTTTATGTAAAATTCATAGATATGTGTTATCCAATGAAATAATTTGTACTATTATTTATAGCGAGTAAGCATGAAAGCAATTAAGTCCCAATTTTCAATTTCAGATTGGTATTTAGTATTTTTTTCAGTAATTATAACAATTTGCAGTGTCAAGAGATTATTTGCAAGAACTAGGATTTAGTATTATGGCTCGTAAAAAAGAACTATTAGGTTGGTGCAAAAAGAATGTCGTTTTCTCACATAGTAACATATGAGAGAAAACGACATCATTTTTGCACCAACCTAACAATGAATGAAAAGAACTATATAATCAAAGGAAATAGCAAAGGAAAATCTTCGCTTCAAATTTCTAAGGATTTGAAAAGGGATCATCGAACAATCAAGAAAATATGTCAAATGGGAATTCAACCTAGGAAAAAAGTCTCCGGCTGAATTCAGGAATTTAACAAAGCGATATCTATCACATATACGAAGAGAATTAATAAGAAACCCAAATGTGTCAAGTTCATTCATATTTGAGGCCTCTGGAGCTCCTATGGTGTCAAGGGAAACGAGGTGTAAAGCATTAAGGAAGTTTGCTGATGGAAAAAAATCAAATAAAGAAACCCATTTTAACAAAAAACATAGGATTGCAGTGGGCAAAAAAATACATGAAAACTGATTTCAGTAAAGTGCTTTTTACAGATGAATCAAGGATCACCATCGATGGGCCTGATGGATGGGCTCGAGGATGGGTTTGCAAGCAACATGACTCAAATTTTTTAAATGCCAACAAGGCAGCACTGGAATCATGATATGGGCTGGGATTATTGGTAATGAGTTCGTGGGTCCATTTAAAATGAAAGACTGGTTTAAAATGAATTCCAAAAGTTACTGTGATTTTCTAGAGCAATATTTCTTTGAATGGCTTCATAACCAGTCTTTAGGCAAGTGAAGATCTATGATCTTTATGCAAGACAACGTACCAAGTCATGCATCAACGTCTGTGACTTGAATCCCATCGAGAACCTGTGGAGCATCCTCAGGAGAGATATTTATTCTAATGGAAGGCAATTCAACAGTAAGTGTGACCTCTGGGAGGCAGTTAAAGTTGCTGCAAACAACTTACTAGCCACTAAAATTGCAAATCTAACATCAGATGTTGACAATAGGCTGCTAAGAGTTATTGAAAAGAAAGGAGCATTTGTGCAATAAATTTTAGGAGGTTCTTGTTTTTTAATATCTTTTATTTTTAATATCTTATTTTTAATATAAAATGTTTTTTTTTTAAATTTTTTCCTTTAAGAAATTGATGAATTTGTTTTAAAATCTTTTCATATGTTTTTACATTAGTTTTACAAGGTATAATAATGTAAAAGTATCAAAATAAATAGTTGCAAATAAACTACTGACAGTCAAATTAGTCTGTTTTGTTAACTTAGTCAAATTTTTTCCAATCAAAAACAATAGTTTTCTCTATCACTATATATCTAAGTTAATAATATTGAGCAGAATCTAAACATCATCATAATAGGACTTTTAACATTAAAGACACAACTCTTTATACCAATTCATAACTTGAATATATTAGGTTGGTGCAAAAATAATGTCGTTTTCTAACAAGTTACTATGTGAGAAAACGACATTATTTTTGCACTAACCTAATATAATCTCTAGACGCAATTTATATAGATATGAACAGATTGATAAATGGATAGATATGAACAAACTGAGCTAGATAGCTAGCTAGATTGATAAATTGCTAGATAGGCATGAATATATTGAGATAGACAGGTATGAAATGTACGAGTAGATAGATAGATACCCTTAGATGCATAATAAAATGGTAGGGGTTAATAATTGGAGGGGTAGGAATTTTTATCAACATGCAATAAATAGGAGATCCTTAATAAAAGGTGGGGGTTGGAAACTCATTTAAAGGGTCAAAAAGTGCAAAATTAATAAACGGGGTGGTTTTAATAAGCTCAAGGGGCTCTGGAAATTTCCAAGAAAAATAAATGTCTCCTGCCTTCTGAGAGTAGATAGATGTTTAGTAAAAACATGTGATGATTTTTTTTTTATTCTGTAAGAGATCTGTAAATATCTTGAAAGCAGCATTTCTTTGTCGAGTTTTTTGAAGATTTAGACATGAAGTCAAAACAGAATAAATTGTCTCCATCTGCTATAAACTGACATTAAGTAAGTGAAATAATATTCCTCTTAATCTTAAATTTTAAAAAAAATCATCCTTATATTTCAGTCTTTCCTCAATTTACTACTTTCTTCTATGTGTCGTTCCCCTTCAGAACGTAAACCATGATGGCTCTCCACAATTTCCTGACCTTTGTAGCTCTTGATAAATATTGTCATTTTGTTATCTCTCCTAAACCTTGTTCTGCCATCCATTTACTCAAGATAGGACACTAGTCTGAATAGATCTTCATCTATGTACCGTGTATCATAAAGATGTTGGTGATCATGGCTCTCCACAATTTCCTGTCTTTGCAGCTCTTAATAAATTTTGTCTTTATTATCTCTCCTGAACTTGTTCTGCCATCCATTTACTCAAGATAGACAAAGATCTATTTAGACTAGTGTTCTATGTGCTGTGTATCTTCAGGATGTTGGCGATCATGGCTCTCCACAATTTCCTGACCTTTGTAGCTCTTGATAAATATCGTCATTTTGTTATCTCTCCTAAACTTTGTTCTGCCATCCATTTACTCAAGCTAAGTGTACTATACATTGTTTTCCTCTCCCTCTTGCCTTCAATCAGTCCTGTGAGTATGAAATTTTTCAAGCCCTCTTTCCTCATTATGTACCTTAGAAATTTCAACTGTCTCCTCCTGATTAAGTATAAATTTCCTTTTTGTTTCCACTTTCGGTCTCTGGTATTTCTGTTGCTTCAAGTCTCTTCATCTTTGAGGAGATTATCCAGCATTCACTGCCATATAGAAGGACTGATATTGCATAACAGTTCAGTACTGTTTTCTTTGTTTCTAACAAAATGTTTTTGTTTCTTAATACTCTGCTTAGCTTTTGGAAGGCATCTTTGTTTATCCCAATGTGTCTTCAGATTTCAGTGTCACACTTTCCATCCTCTGTTAAGAGTTCCCAGATATTTAAATTGTTGTATCTTATTTACTATTTTTCCAAAACCCTTTTTACAAAATATATACATCTTGTGTGCACGTTTAAATGTTCGTGCTCCCATATTTTATAAATGGGTCTGTGTTTGCATTTGTGCTTGTTAATTTATGCATAAATACAAGAATAGCTGTATATGCTTAACTTCAGGACTAATTTTGGGCTCATGAATATAAAATTCATTCATGTCTAAAATTTCTCACCATCAGAATGTTGATTATATTAAGTAATTCCTCAGATGTATGAGAAAATTTCATACTTTTCCAATACATTCAAAATGTCCAGGGATATCAGTGAAATGGAAATTTACTTTGAATATTTATAAAATTCAAAGTTTTTCTCCATTCTTATAAAATAATTTACTGCTTTATTTACGTTGTTAGAACTTTCCAAATGCCTAAAAATGACTTAAAGGAAAATGTTAAGTTGTAATTTAGTCTGGTTTCATACTACAAAGGAAATTTGCTGTGTTGGTATCATCTGTTGTGTGTGTGTGTATGTATGTTTTGTGTGTGCATGTGCATGTAGATGTGTTGTGTTTGCATGTATGTATGTGTGTTTGGTTTGGTTTGGTTTACAAAATATCAACCTCAATAGGTTATTTAATGCCGACAATTTTTATTGCTGGTAATATTTTCTTTTTCTTCAAAAATGTATCGCTGGTAATGTTTTTTACAAAAATATATAGCTGGTAATTTCGTTTTTCAAAAAGTATTGCTGGTAATAATTTTTTCTTCAAAAATTTATTGGTGGTAATAATTTTTTCTTCAAAAATTTATTGGTGGTAATAATTTTTACAAAGTATTTCTGGTATCAAAACATATTTTTACACTTTCATAGAGTTTTGACCCCAATTTGGAGGGGGGTTATCTATTTATCCATAATTGGAAACCTAACGGGTGCTATCACCCCGGGTCAAGGTGGACCTGGGAACACCAGCAATTAAGAATTGGTTCCACGCTCCTCAAAACCTCCTGATCAGAGGCCTTGCTGTTGGACGTAGTTTATCGTCTTACCCAGGACATATGTGTATGTGTACACATGCATATGTGTTTGGTTGTGTGCTTAAATGTATATTTTTTTAATCATTTCACCCCAAAGAATGTAATAATGCCACTAAGATACAAGAGGTTACTGAGTACTAGAGAATATGAGAAAAAACAACTAAAAGAAAAATAAAGGAAGAGGAATTGAATTAAGACAGAAGATAATGATTGACATTGCATTTAAATTTTTGAAGATCAAAGTTCAGTGGAAAGGAAAACAATGAAATAAAATGAGAAGAAGGAAATGTTAATGAGGAGAAAAGGAGGCACTGTGGAGTAATGGATAGTGGCTTGGATTGAGAAATCAGAGGGCTGAGTTCAAATTCTAGTCAAATCCATTACATTCACTTACGTACAAATACCCTTGGAAAAGGTATGAATCCTCCTCTTCTCCCAGTTATAGGTAAATAGCAGGACAGACTAGGTTCTATAGCCTTGGATGGTAACTGGTCTATCGCAGAAAAAAATGGTAACCTACTGCAGGAAAAAAATCTGCCTCGTCAGTCATGTATCAAAAGATACATGATTGCCTAAGCATGTATCACACATGGCACATAACTGACTGACTGAGGAGAAAGGACAATAAAAGAACAAATTTCAAAGAGAAAGAAGATGGCAATTAATGTTGCATTTAAAATTTTGAATCTAAATAAATTGTTCACTCACCAGTAATTTACAATCACTTGATGAGATGTATTGATACACATCGAAACAACTGCAATTGTGTAGTGATTTTGATGTGTTTTCGGTGTAATAGCCTAAAACACACACACACACTATATATATATATATATATATATATATATATATATATATATATATATATAAAAACTGTGTTATGGGCACGTTAAGGTTTAGCTTCCAATAACAATTCCTTACAGCCAACTCCTACAATATTCCACTTCCTCATGAACTTCATTCCACACCAGGGTTGAAAATACAGATGACCACTTTTGTCGTCTACCAAAATAGATTATTCCTCACATGAGGTAAAAAGATTTGTTTGATTATTTTTTATATATATATATATATATATATATATATATATATATATATGTGTGTGTGTGTGTGTGTGAGAGAGAAAGAGTGATGGTGACTATCTGTTTCACACTTGAAAAAAAAAAAAATTTCAGACTACTCCCTGTGTGAGCTCACTCATATATATATATATATATATATATATATAAAGAGAGACATAGAGAGGCCAGTAGAGGCTTTGGGAAAGTGAGGGACAAAGGAAACTGGATCTTGCCAGTCCTTTCATTTAGCGCTAAAGTTTTAATTTATTTATAGGCCTGAATTTTATTTATTTTGTATATATTTTCTTTGGTTCTAAATTTAGATTATAGGATGTTATTTAGTCTTTTGAGGCATGACGTGGTGGTACATAGTGTAGTAGGAAATTTGTTTTTTTGTTTGCATCTGCTTATGAGCTCTTATAGTTTGTTTAATAGCTTACTTTGAGATATATATATATATTTTAGCAGATGTCTAGCCACACTGATGAGCTGTGATACAGTGAAACAGTCTGTTTGTGGATGACTATATATATATATATATATATATATATGTATATGTGTGTCATCCTCAGACGGACTGTTTCACAGCTCACCTGTATGGCTAAACATCTGATTGCCTCAAGCTGGGAGTGAAACCCGAGTGATTTGGCATCAATTGAAGATTTTACCCCGGAGATATCAGTAGTTGTTTGAAAGGAAGGCAAATTTCTACGTACTTACTCTTCTAATGAACAATGACTGAGATATATATATATATATACACACACTTATTCTTAATAGAAATCTTATAAGTATAAGAAACTATACTCGCTCAGAAAACCTTCGGTGTATTGATTTGCAAATAAACAAGCCAACACCAAACGAGTTCAAGGCCCAAAGAAAAAAAAACCCGATGCGAGTATCCAAAACCACTAAATAAATTGTTCAATACAATGAGTATAGCAGACCTAGTTAAACCTAGAGAGCCAGACAAACCTACCAAGGTTTCACCTAAGCGAATCGTCAGGGAAGGCAGCCTTCCCTGACGATCCGCTTGGTAGGTTTGTTTGGCTCTCTAGGTTTAACTAATATATATATATATATATATATATATATATATATATAACTGCCACTTCTTTACAGAAAAAGGCCATCATTTCAACGTTGAGCAACCATGGACCCACATAACTTTAGGAACCAGCTTTGCACCTGTATATCTTCTTACATATGTGATGCATGAATGGCTTTTGGAGAGTCTTGAAGTAGCACATGAGTGCATGAGGAGAAAGTGTTGGCTGAGCTATGTGCATAGATATGTTAAATGCAAGAAATTTAAAAATTTACAATTTAGTGTTCCTACATCTTCAGTATTTCAACAAGGTGCATAATTATATTTGATATTTATATATCTATCCCTACTCGCTGCCCCCTACACATATATAATTGCATATGTGTGGGCAGTAAATTATATTGGCAGAAGTATCAGAATTGTTAAGCCAAGTAGAAATTCTTTCTAAAACTGTTCCCTGTACATTAATGTTCTTTCCCTCGGTCCTTTTTCACCATGCCAATTTCATTGGGGAACTGTTACTGGTCATTGGCATAGCAAGCTAGTTGACAAAGTAAAGTATTAGTGAAAGAACAAATAACTATTTTAAATGTCCAGGCAGTTGCAGATGAAAGTTATGACCACCATAGTCAACCTTGACATGTCCCAATCACATGTAAATTGAAGTTTCTGAATATTTATTTTATGGATTAACAAAATATCCAATACTCATAATGTTCTTATTTCTGAAATGGTTTGTAGCTTTCAAATAATTTAGACATTCATGTGTGTGTGTGTGTGTGTGTGTGTGTGTGTGTGTGTGTGTGTGTGTATATATATATTTCTTTTTTGATCACTTATTATTGAACCCAAAGAGAAATAAAAGATTTTGCAAAAAAATATATAATTATCAACTTCTCTCCCATCGAGTCTCTTCCATAAGACAAAATTATCCTTAAAAAGATCCATGGTTCCAAAAACAGTAGCCTTTTTGTTCTGCTTTATTTCCAAATTGTTGAACTGTTACAAAACTGAAATGGCTTAGTAAAGCAGAAGATTGAAATCAAGAAATCATAGATTTCAACTTCCAAATTGTTCCAAATTCTCTTCAAGCAGTTGTTCTAGAATTTCTATTACAGTTTAAAAATGAAAGTCTTATTTTGAATGAAAAGTAAAAGATTCTTGCTTTAATGCCTGTTGAATATACAAAAGAAATTCTAGGAAACTTCATGATATAGATAAAAATGTAACAAACATTTCCCAAGTCACAATTGGGTAATAGAATAAAAAACAACATTACAATATTTAAAAAAAAAAAAAAGCATGAAAAATATGTTCAGAAGACAAATACAATAGAGAATTTTCTAGAACAATATGGAAGTCACAGTAAAGAATTCTGCATTAGGTACAAAGGTTTACTATGTAAATGACAAATCATGGTCAAGAAAAAAAGGGTAGTTTACTTCGTATATAGGAATTTCTTTAATGACATATCAAGTAATGTCTAAAGAGGATATAGAATTACAAATATTTGTAATTTTCATTAATATAATGTTTATACACAGAAAAGTGGCTAAATTTGACAGACTGTGAAAGTGAGCAATTAATTTTAGCATATTGCCCAAACACAACAAGGCATTCTTCCATTTCTACATGTTTCAGTAATGGCCGAAAACATTTGCTATTTTTTTTTTCAATTGTGTTCATATAAAAATGATATATGTCCCATATATCTGTAATTTGAGAAAACAATCTTCACTTTTAGTCTTGATGCTGTTGAAGTTTCATTGTTCAGAATATCATAGAAATGTTTCATCTTAGCACCAGCACTTAACGATGTGTCCCAAAAAAGTTTTGTCTGTGTGATATTTCCCAATTTAAGAAATTAAATGAAAATAATGTTTTAAAATCTGTTTTAATTAATAAAGATACATGCTTTCTTCCACTTTATTTCCAACTTAAATATGTTTTGTGATGTCTACAAACACTTGTTGCCACTTTTGTGATGTCAACAAATACTCATTGCCACTTTCGTAATGCTCATTGTAGTAGTAACTTTGTAATCGCAGATATAACTATAGTAATGCCGTTGAACAATACTAGTGTCAGACACCTTTGAATAACACTTGCACTAATAGTACTTTCTCAATACTCACTTGAAATGTAACCACTGAATAGTAGTCTGAATAGTAATCTGTATGGTGATCAGTATAGAGAAATAATATAGTGAATAGTATAGAGAGAGGATAGTATAGAAAAGGTGATCGGTATAGTAATAGAGGATAGAATAGAAATGGTGACCCACTAGATGCCACGGTAATTCCCATATATACATTTCCTTTATGGTCACGTGATCTACTTAATTCAAAATGGGATCCTCTGTATTTGCTCACTGGTGATCTATGTTCAAACACCAGTGTCGGCAATGACACTTTATTCCTATATGACAAAATGATACATTAAAACTACTAAATTGGTTTGACCTTGTAGACTATGGTGACGTCTCAGGCAGCTCCAAGGATCCACAAGCCATACTTGAAGAAGCAGTAGCCTTAAGAAAGAAAACTGATTTAAAACAATGAATATTTTCCACATATGATGTCACGATCCAAAACAAGTCTTCATTTGGTTTTTAATCTTTTGTAATCTCTCCCCTCTTTTCAAATTCATCCCTGATGGATCTAGCAATTCCAAATGTTGCAGTAAAACAGGAAACGGAACAAATATGGGATAGGAAAAATCTAAAATAATAAACCAAAAATTGGAAAGAGAAAAATTCCAAGGGTATTTCAAGAGAGAAATTAAAGAAATGTGAGAATGAGTATTCTTGAAGAGAGAAAATGAATCCCTATTAAAAAGGTAGCTCAGAACAATTCCGTATCCAGATGAGGATAATATACCACAGAATAATAAATTCCACCTGTGTAGAGAAACTGAGATAAAATTGCCAACCAGAAGAATTGAATTGAGCAAATGAACTCAGAATGAGAGCAAAAATAGACTTGGCTAGAAAGGAAAGGTGAACCACTGGAAATTGTGAATATGATTCAAGTTGACATCATGAGATTGTCAAAAGATGTCATTTACTAGATTGTGGTGACACAAATATAATGTTCAGAATAGACCAAATCCCCTTGGATTCGTTCAGCTGGTGGCAGATAGACTAATACATAAAAACATGACAGGAGTGAAAAAAAATGTCTTTTCTTCAATCAAAAGGAACATATAAAGTAAATACAATTTATGGTTGCCAAAGAAACTTCCATTATAAAGGAGTCATAGTTTGTAGGTACAAGGGAGTTAATTCAAACTGTTGCAGAATTTTTTTAATGGGTATAGTAATTATTCAAGGGAAGTAACTCAAAGGGTTTGACTTGGGGTAGTTTTGCAATGTTGGATATTTAATTAAGAACATTTAAATGGAGTCAAACAGTAGTAATTTGTGTGCTTAAATTAATGGCTCCAGAAACAGACTAGCATCAAGAAGACAGATTACATTATGCTGAGTGAAAAGATGAAGTTTGCTACAACATTTTATGTAACCTTTGTTGGGATACCTAGTTTTAGAGCATTGGACAGAAGCTCAAAGTTCATTTCAAGAGACTTGTTACTATACACTCATTTCCTTTTTAGGAAAGGGGATTTAAAATCAACAAAGAATTCTGTGTTTATTTAATCCTCAATAATTGGTATGCTAAAAAGAAAATTACTATGACAGTTCTCTCTCATATATATATATATATATATATATATATATATATATATATATATGTGTGTGTGTGTGTGTATATGTATGTTTGTGTGTGCATATATATATATATATATATATATATACACACACACATACATACATACATAGTATAGTTTGCCATTCGTATTTGAGGATGTCCATTTACAAGGGCGGCTAGCCAATCCCTATTGCAGACGCACGCTCAGGCACATTTATGTTTACTCAACACCCACAGAGCCCATCTGTAGTTCCTACTGCAACTATGCTGAGCAGACCTTACTTACAGTTTCTACTGCAACTATGCTGAGCAGACCTTACTTACAGTGTTGATCTAGCGTGATCAACAATTGGAACAAGGCCACCACGCTCAAGCCCTCAGCCATGATGACTTGTGACTTCATGCTAGCACAGCGAGGGGTACCATCTACCCAATTTCACTCACAACCATGGTATGGTTTTCAAGCATTTTCCAAAGGTGATGCACCCTGGGATCGACCCTTCCAGTCCAATAACATTAGAAAGTCCTGACAGTTTGACCATAATGAGATTTGAACTCAGGTCTCATAGTCAGAAAACGAATGTTCTAACCACTTGGCCACATGCCCATATATATATATATATATATATATATATATATATATATATATATATATATATATATATATATATATATATATATATATATATATATATATATATATATACACACACATATAAATACATTAGTCCTAGAAGAGTATCAATTAAAAAAATTACAGCATTATCTACATATTGATTGACATTTCTGCCTATGATCATGTGCTACTCCACAGCCATTGATATAAGATTGGAGTTTCACATCTGTATATTCTGTAAGTGTTACACACAATATATACATGTATAAATAATAATTATAATATTTATGCCAGCATCTGATTGCAAATCAGCATGACATATTTCTTGTTTTTTTTATGAATTTCAGTCATTGTATATTTTTCACTCCAATACATCCTCACGAGTGGCCAGGCTTCTAGGGGAAGCGAGTATTTATCTAGAGATGTTTCCTAGATAAAGTATGCCAATAAAGCACCTATAAGTGGAAGATGTGTAACTGTGTACTAGCATAACAAGCAATGTCTTCTGAATAGTTTCATCCTAATTTTACTCGCAAATCATGGATCAACTTGTGGTATGATTTTCATGCACCTTTCAATAGTGGTGCATGCTGGGATTGCCTCCCCAGGAGAATATATTGAAGAAGTCATTATGAGACCTGGGTTCAATGTAACCAGAGTCAAGGAAATAAGAACATTATTGCTCTAGCCATTTGGCAACTTGTCCATAAATTGCTGATATCTGCTGAAGAGTGGACAGACAGGTTCACCAACGAAACTTTGGAGTCAGGATGCTGAAGATAAAATGAAACAGCTAAGTCATTTACATTAATCCTATAAAGAAAGAACAGCAAGATATATAATCCGGTGTTCTTATAGATATTTTTATTTTTACAAAATAGTGCTCAATGTAAATTTACAGAGCATTAATATTATAAATTTTTGAAACATGGTTAGAACTGTGTAGTGAAAAAACATTTTAAATCAATTTATAATAGATAAATAGATAATATTAGTGGTCAATGTATTATATATATATATATATATATATATATATATATATATATATATATATATATCCCCAAGAGGATAGAATCCAGGTAGAGCTCAATGTTCAGGACAGAGCAAGAATATAATAAAAATGACTCAAACACTAATATTCCATGGTTATACATATACATTAATTCAAAAATTATAACATAAGCATGTTATAAAATCACTACAAAAATAGCCATTTTGTTTTAACACTTCTCTCTACTCTGTATTGAGCACTCTTTTAAGAACACTATTTTTGGTTATTGGAATTTTATAACACCTATACCAATCCTATACTTGGAGATTATGTGTGTGTGTGTGTGTGTATATAAGTGAACATTAAAGTCAACACTCAGAGGTGACAGGCTGTTTTATGCTAGATGCAATTGTCAGCTGTGATGATTGTGTCTAGCATGAAACAGCCTGTTGCCTCCGAGTGTTGATTTCAGTGTCCACTTTTATATTTATATTTACATATATTCTATCTCCAATATTGACTACTTTATCCCATAAATATAGCACACCTTAAAACTATATTTCTTCATATATATATATATATGTGTGTGTGTGTGTGTGTGTGTGTGTGTGTGTGTGATAAAATATATTTTTAAGTTATGCTATATTTATGGCTAAAATACTCAACACCAGGGATAGAGCATATGTAAATATAACAGTGGGAACTGAGGTTAACACAGAATGGTGACAGTGTTTCATGCGAGCACACAATCTTCAACCATGAAACAGAATGTTACCGCTTGGTGTTGACCTCAGTGTTCACTTTTATATGTGTGTGTGTGTGTGTGTGTGTGTGTGTGTGTGTGTGTGTGTGCGTGTGTGTGTGTATCAATAAACTTTGATTGGAAAAAACCAAGACATTACCTATGTAGAGAACAAGTGTAGAAAGGAGAAAAATTTATTCAAATGTAATTCTTATTAAAAGTAATTTACACGATTTTGGTTTTAAAATTTATAGGAATTGCAGATCTTGGTCTATACTGCCTTTACAAAATCAGAAGTGATTACAAAAAGTGGTTCAAGAAAAACTTTTATTTGAATATAACACAGCTGTCAAAACAAAAGAATGGGATTTTTTTTTTTTTTGTTATAGTCTATAATTTTCTCACAGGCATGAAACAATATTGACTTTACTAACTGCTAAGTAGTAATGTTATCAGTGTTGGAAATCATTTTACAACAAATTCTCAAGATGAAGGCTGATGTACAGCTATGATATATATATATCCTTTGACATCAATTCAGAGGTCCCCCAGGGCTCTATCCTTGAACCTATGTTGTTTCTTGTCTTCGTCAACAACCTTCCTGGTGTCGTCAGTTACCAACTATTAGGTTAGTGAAAATAATATCGTTTTTGATGTTTGACGCTGTGTTAAATAATACATCAAAAAACGATATTATTTTGCACCTGTGTTATATCTAATATTGTCAGCCAGTATACTGATGGCATATCTATTTACCATCCAAAATGTTTTAAACAAATACTGATTACTTAATAAGTTTGACAGAATAAAACTTACAGCTGCTCCCCAAAATGACATCCAATCAGTTCTTAAGGTTTGATTTGTTTTACGGCATATCAACCTCAGTGGGTTAATTAATGCTGATAAGATTTTTATTGCTGGTAATATTTTTTTTTTTCAAAAATTAATTGCTGGTATTGAAACTTATCTTTATACTTTCATAGTGTTTTGACCCCAGTTTGGGGGTCAACTATTTGCCTATAACAGGTGCTACCACACCAGGTTAGGGTGGACTTGGGAATACCAGCAATTAAGAGGTTCCATGCTTCTCAAAACCTGATTAGAGGCCTTGCGGTTGGATGTAGTTTATCTTTTTACCCAGGACACATCAGTTGTTAACTGGGACAAGAAATGGCTTGTAAATTTTAATGCCTCCAAAATGAAACAGCTATCTTTTAATCATAATTGGTGATATTAACCTCCAGGAGACCAACTCATTGTGCCTTCATGGTTTTATATTTTCCACTGATATAAAGTGGAGTGATTATATTGAATCAATTTCAATTGTTAGTTACTGTGTCATACCAGACAACTTTTCTTGCCACAATCCATTTTATATGTTTATAAATGTGCCATTCATCTGTGCATTGAATATTGCTGCCATATCTGGTCTGGTGTTCTTGCTATGTTTTCAGTTTCTCAATAATACAAATAAGACACTCTAATGTTATTGATTTTCACTTGGAAATACTTGAGTAAATGAATTCCTACTCAAATCCTACTCTAATATGGCTACTTGCCATATTTATAAGTAGGAACAGTCCATTGTCACAGGAAAGTTGGTTACTGTATCATACCAGACAACTTTTATCATCACAACCCATCTTACACGTTCATAAATGTATCATTCATCTGAGCTTTGAATATTGCTGCCATATCTGGTCTAGAGCTCCTGTAATATATCTTGAGATTCTCAAAAAAATCCTAAAAAATGTAATGTTATCAATCCTGACCTGGCATCTCAACTTTGGTCATTTACCCACTGTTGCAACACAGCTCTGTCTTTTTAAAAAATATTTTCATGGCAATTCTTCTGATGAGATGTCTTCCTTAGTACCTCGACTGCATGAATTTATGCATGCTACTAGGTTGGTAACTTGGTCTCACGATTTTAAAGGCATTGAATATTGCTGTCACATTTGGTCTTGTGTTCTTGATATATATCTTTAGATTCTTAACAAAATCCAAAGAATGTCAGAATCTATTTTGCACATTTATGAATCTACCATTTATCCAGGCCTTAAATATTGCTGTCACATTTGGTCTTGTGTTCTTGCTATATATCTCAAGATTCATGACAAAATCCAAAAGAAGGTTTTGTAATGTTATTGGTTTTGATCTGGCATCTCACTGCCTTATTTATAAATATTTTCATGTCAATCGTTCAGAGCTTTCTTCCCAGGTACCTCAAGCGCATGAATTTAAGCAGGCTACTAGATTAGCAATAAGGACTTATTCTTTTGCTGTTGAAATAGCTAGAGGCAATTCTAAGTTCCGTTCTAAGAGTTTTTTTCTTGCACTTCTTCCCTGTGGAACTCTTCCAGTTTGTTGCTTCCTTGTTACCTACAATCTTCAAAATTTTAAATGCAACATTAATTGCCATCTTCTTCCTCACTGAAATCTGTTCTTTTATTGTCCTTTCTCCTCAGTCAGTCAGTTATGTGCCATGCGTGATACATGCTTAGGCAATCATGTATCTTTTGATACATGACTGACGAGGCAGATTTTTTTCCTGCAGTAGGTTGCCATTGTCTTTCTGCTGTAGACTAGTTACCATCCAAGGCTATAGAACCCTGTCTGTCTTGCTATTTATTTTATTGGAGGAAGAAGAGGATTCATTCCTTTTCCAAGGGTATGAATCATTACATTCACTTATGTGCAAAGGGCACATAAGTGAATGTAATGGATTTGAGTGGAATTTGAACTTGGCCCTCTGATTTCTCAATCAGAGCTGCTGTCCATTACTCCACCATGCCTCCTTTTCTCCTCATTAACATTTCCTTATTCTTATTTTATTTGTTTTCCTTTCCGCTCAACTTTGATCTTCAAAAATTTAAATGCAATCGTTATCTTCTGTCTTCTTAATTCAATTCCTCTTCCTTTATTTTCTCTTAATAGTATTTTTTTCTCATTTTCTCTGGCACTCAGTAACCTCTTGCATCTTAGTGGCTTTATTGCCTTCCTTGGAGTGAAATGATTAAACAAAAAAAAAAAAAAAAAAAAAAATGACTCTCCTGAGAACCGAGTGGGTTGAAGAGTACAATTCTGTGAGTTTTAAAATTGGATTACAAAATCTTTGGTTTTACAAAAAGCAAGCCTCAAATTCAGAAAGGACAGTTTAAGACACATGACCTGAATGATCCATTTTAACTCTTGAAGAATTCCAAGTCAACTCAAAGCTGATTTCAACAAAGAGATGAGCCATTGTACACTGTCATGTCTATTGAACACATTTGGGTTAAAAACCTGTTCAACAACTAAACCTATCTAAAGTAAAAAGAATAAAAAGTCTTGAATATGCAGAAAAATGTCATTTGAAAGAATAGGAATTGGTGAAAAGTTCATTACAGCTATGAAAGTAAATTTAGTTTCGTTGGACATGATGACAGACAGTTTGTCATTGTAAAGGAGACAGACTTAAACCGATTCAAGTCAAAAAATTCTGCTAAGTTTAGAGGAGTAAGTTTCATAGTATAGGATATGATATTCTATGAAAGCTGTTGGACATATTGGAAGAATTAATGGAACTGTCATTGCTAATGTGTATTTAAACTTGGTAAAGTAATGTGCCATTCCTTCTCTACAAGCACCTCTCAACCAATTGGTCCCTTTTCATGTAGAAAAATGTCTCCTGTCATACTGCTAAATGATTGAACAAGTTTTTAAAGAAGAGTATATTGAAGTCCTAAGATGGTCCACAGAAAGGACCAACTTGAATCTCGTGAAAGATAATAGGAGACAAGGCTAGGGGAAGAAATCTAAGATCTTTTAACTAACTTATAGGAAAAACTGAAAAAGGAATAAAAAGTAATAACACCAGATATGAACAAGAAACCTGTCATGCTGTGTAGGTATCTTACTTTAATGAAGATGTTAATAAATGTCTCTATATATTTCATATTGATTATTTTGAGTTAAATTATTCACAAATGTGCAATTTTACTTTGTAAACATAACATTTTTCCATGAACATTTTTAATAAAAGCTTTTTTATACATAAAGTATATAATAAGGTCTACAATTTTATATAGACTTTTATAGCAATTATTATAAATAAGGACTAATATTTGGTTATATATGACTAAGCCAGTCTCCTATTTTGATTTGTACTAAATACTTAGATTCAAATGCTTTCAGGACAAAAAAAAAAAAAAAAAAAAAAGTAAAAAAAATATTAATACTTATTCCCCCACCCTCCTATCACCAACCCCACCAGAATTTGCTATGTTACAATTTATATGTAATCATTAAAGTGAATAAAAGTTTTGACTGTTTAAGAAATCTTACTTGTATTATCATTGGGTACAGAATCATTTAGTTTGAGAAAAAAAAATGTCGAAAATGTTGTACTCAAAGAAATGAAATAGAAACTAATATGGTAGCATGTATAATTAATTTTTTTGTGCCATCCATTCTTTATTAACAGTTCAGTTTAGCATACCATTAATTTCTGGGACAAACAAGTTAACATCAGACAAACAATTTAGCTTTATAGACTTTAATCTGACAGATTTTTCTACCTCCAGTCAGAGAGAGTGAATAAAAAACTGTCCTGTCAAATTTTTGGACAGGAAACAATGGACATACCAGCGGACAACAAATGACTCAGGAAAAAAAAAAAAGATTAATTTTGTATTTTGCCATGTTCTTATTTTAATTTGGGGTAAAATTAACCGTTAATTAATATAATTTAACTATATTAACCGTTTTTTATAAGATAAACAAGCTTCATTTTAAACTGTTATGATGTTATTGAAAGACTGAATTTTTATGCTAGGTTAAAGGAATGTAATTCATACATTTAGATATGTCATGGAAATAAGAAATATAAAATTGCTGTTTAAAAAAGAAGTTAGAAGCTAAATTAAAATATTGGTGTATGTAAATGTTCAATTTTAATTTTTGGCAATCAATCAAATTTTATAAAATTTAAGAGTTATTTCTACAAGATAATAGAAATAGCTTTTTGTTTTTATTTGGATAAATTAGTTTTTATCTAGATAAAACTAAGCAACTGAAGGTCACTACCATTTTATCTTCAAGTAGTTGTTTATGCAACTTGTAATATAATGGCTACAATATTTTAAACAAATCCAAAACTTTTACTGACTAATGTTTATGCACAGAGTTTGTGCATGGATAAGGATGGAGAACGAAACGATAATTTTGTTTGTATGACTGAATTAGAACAAAGGTTTATGTAGGCATAATTTTACTTTTCTTATCACGACCCACTAACTTCATCCCTACACCCTCATTGCTCTTTGTGTAAAAGACTAAATCTGATTCTGGAAAATAGGAAAAGTTTGGCTATTAAGCTTTGCAAATTTTAGAACTTAATTTGTATGTTATATGATTAAAAACGAAGAAAAAAAAGGCTCATCAGTGATCAGGAATTAACACAATCATTACAGACAGACACAGGATTATATATATATATATTATATATATATATATATAGATATATATATATATATATTATATTATATATAGATATATATATATATATATATTATATTATATATATATATATATATATATATTATATTATATTATATTATATATATATATATATAGATATATATATATATATATATATATTATATTATATTATATTATATATATATATATATATATATAGATATATATATATATATATATTATATTATATTATATTATATATATATATATATATATATATATACACACACACACGTGTGTGTGTGTGTTGATAACAGCCCTTAAGGCAAATTCAACAGGAAATAAAAAACAACTAATTTTAGAGCAGAACAAAAAGTCCTTTCTCTTGGTTTGGTTTGTTTTATGGCATATCAACCTCAATGGGTTATTTAATGCTGACAAAATTTTTATTGCTGGTAATGTTTTTCTTCAAAAATCTATTTCTGGGAATATTTTTCCTTGAAGAAATCTATAGTTGGTCATATTTTATTTATTTTTTTTTCCAAAGAATGTATAGCTGTTTATATTGCTGGTATTTTTTTTAAAGTATTGCTGATAATTTTTTTATTACAAAGTATTTCTGGTGTTAAAACCTATTTTTTTGTTTTTTTTTTTAAAACAAGTTTGGGTGTTAACTATTAGGTTGGTGCAAAAATAATGACTTAATAATGTTGTTTTTTGACATATTTTTTAATGTCAAAAAACGACATCATTACGTCATTATTTTTGCACCAACCTAATATTTGCCCATAGCTGGGACCCTAACAGGTGCTACCAACCCGGGTCAGGGTGGACCTGGGAACACCAGCAATTAAGAGGTGGTTCCACTCTCTTCAAAGCCTCCTGATCAGAGGGCTTGCTGGACGTAGTTTATCATCTTACCCAGAATGTGGATGTAGTTTATCATCATGCCCAGGACAGCCCTTTCTCTTGGAAGTCAGTCTTGTACTTATAACAATTATAAAGATTAACTTGCAGAATTATTGACAAACTTTTTTGTTTGATAAACTTTTTTGTATAATTTACATTTTGTTTGTCCATCATCTTATGTAAAAGGAAAAGGAAATTGCTGTATGTCATGGCGATCTTTTATTGAACTCATTTAATAAAATTATAATAAAACTTTAATTTGTTCTCAGCTATAAGATAGTTTTGCCCAGTTATCATAAGACACTAATACTACTAATAATAATTATATTCTGCTTTTACTACTGGCACTACTATTTTTTTCTAGTCTGCCTTAACCCAACCCCATGAGGGGGGGGGGTCATTGGTGTACTATAGTGCCAATATTATTTGATCCAACTCTGCGGTTTATCAATGAATTGACGCACAACAATGGTTACTTATTATTGTCATCTTTTTTATTAATAAACCTTAGCCTAAAAAGGAAGAAGCTCTGTCTGGCCATCTTGCCTGAAACAAGTACTGCTGCTATGGATATAGTCCATGTAGTGCTCCCTACAATCTGGGTGGGTTTACATGACATGTTATGTGTATACATGAATAAACGTAAGTATGGCACAAGGTGTAGAGCAACGAGTAAGAATCAAACACATTGAAGTTATTAAAGTTATCAAAGTCTCAGATTCTAGCTTGTTTATCGCTACACGATGAGACACTATACTCAGCTTAGTTGGCTCAGGTCCATGTTTGTCAGTCATTCCAGAAGAATCACACTTGTGTTATACATAAAGAGCTAATGTCTATTTATTTCTAATATACAAAACTGGTTTTTAGTTTTTCTTATCTGTGATGAAAGCCTGCTTCAAGTATTTCACAAGACAGCTGAAGTATGGATGACCAAAAAATGGCAAACTCTGGTATTGCCCACTATATCAACATTCCCAATATTAATACAGGCAAGATTTGTTAACCAAAACACTATGAAGGCAACCCAAATTATTGAGTCAATATTTACTAAGTAGAGCTTAAAATATATAAGCACATAATCAGGATGATATTTCAGGCAAGAAATTCCAACAAGGTTAAGACTTACTCCTTAATTGTTATTAAGATTGTGCAAAGACTAAAATGAAAACTATTTCCCTGATTCCATTTTCAGATATTCTACTTATTAGGAAATTCTACACAGCTGATATTCTCTTCATTGTACAATTGTAGCATTAAAAGATTTCTCTGTATAGTAGAGTAGCAGAAGAGCAGCTGAAAGGTTTAAGATTCTGTTTCTAGATACAGCCTTTTTTTGCTACAGTTTTTTTTCAAAAGCCATTACAAAAAAAAAAAAAAAGGATTCATTTTGTAATGCTTTCATACCATAAATATCTAACCAGAGCTCATGAATTTTGTTAAGTGGTAGAGAAGAAGAATAAACAAAATCCATGCTAATCAAATATATATTGTGACATATTAATTAACCTTATTGAGTTTCTGAGATATTTATTTGCTCATTTGAATCCATTTTAGTTAGTGCTAGATTTTAAAAGCATCAGATTACCTCGAGATAAATTCTGCTTCAGAAAATCAAAATTTGTACATGAAGTTTTGTACTTCAGTTTATAGGCAGCAACTGGAGTTTTAAAATCACTGAACTCGATCAAGAATTGCCACTTGTACAGTTTTTGGGTGTCGAGTAACAAGTTTGTTATCCATTTAAGTTATTGAAGGAAGTAGAAAGTTATTTTTTTCCCTAATAATTTGAAATAAGGGTAACAACAATGTTGCTGTAAAGTGAGCGGCCATAGTTAAATGTAAAATAAATGACAGAACTGTTCAAACAAAACTGACAAAGCTTTCAATAAGCAGTAACAAGAAAAAGAAAAGTACAAAATATAAAAAGCAAGCAAACAACATATTCAAGGCAAATTAACAGTAATAAGGCAAAGCAAGAGTAATATGGTAAAAAGTTCAAAAACTAAAAATTGAGGTTGACTCACAAGAGCAAATTTGAATAAATGAACATAGCCTTCTGACTTCAAGACAAAACAGACCAGGACTGAGTCAGATGAAATCAAGAACTAGGCTATCTTACTGGCTAGAAAGAAATCCCAGCATGCATTTGTGTGCTTCTGTGTATAAATTGGGGAGAGGCAAGTGTTTTGCAGTCATTTCTATTTCAGATTGAAACCAACAGTTGTAATATACTGACTTTGGTGACAAATAAGACCTGTTTTTTTAACTCCCAGAATGGCCCAAAATATTTCTCCCAGATTTTATATACTTGGTTCAATTATCTAGTAGAGTAATGTATATCTAAACTGCGTCTAGAGATAATATGCAAGTTATGAATTGGTATAAAGAGTTGTGTCTTTAATGTTAAAAGTCCTATTATGATGATGTTTAGATTCTGCTCAATATTATTAACTTAGATATATAGTGATAGAGAAAACTATTGTTTTTGATTGGAAAAAATTTTACTAAGTTAAAACAGACTTATTTGATTGTCAGTAGTTTATTTGCAACTATTTATTTTGATACTTTTACATTATTATATCTTGTAAAATTAATGTAAAAAATAATATGAAAAGATTTTAGAACAAATTCATCAATTTCTTAAAGGAAAAAACTTAAAAAAACATTTTATATTAAAAATAAAAGATATTAAAAATAAAAGATTAAAAAACAAGAACCTCCTAAAATTTATTGCACAAATGCTCCTTTCTTTTCAATAACTCTTAGCAGCCTATTGTCAACATCTGATGTTAGATTTGCAATTTTAGTGGCTAGTAAGTTGTTTGCAGCAACTTTAACTGCCTCCCAGAGGCCACACTTACTGTTGAATTGCCTTCCATTAGAATAAATATCTCTCCTGAGGATGCTCCACAGGTTCTCGATGGGATTCAAGTCACAGCTATTTGAAGGCCAGTCCATAAGAGAATCTTCAACAAATCCCTTTTCTTTCAACCAGGATTTACTAAACGTTGATGCATGACTTGGTTCGTTGTCTTGCATAAAGATCATAGATCTTCACTTGCCTAAAAAGACTGGTTATGAAGCCATTCAAAGAAATATTGCTCTAGAAAATCACAGTAACTTTTGGAATTCATTTTAAACCAGTCTTTCATTTTAAATGGACCCACGAACTCATTACCAATAATCCCAGCCCATATCATGATTCCACTGCTGCCTTGTTGGCATTTAAAAAATTTGAGTCATGTTGCTTGCAAACCCATCCTCGAGCCCATCCATCAGGCCCATCGATGGTGATCCTTGATTCATCTGTAAAAAGCACTTTACTGAAATCAGTTTTCATGTATTTTTTTGCCCACTGCAATCCTATGTTTTTTGTTAAAATGGGTTTCTTTATTTGATTTTTTCCATCAGCAAACTTCCTTAATGCTTTACACCTCGTTTCCCTTGACACCATAGGAGCTCCAGCGGCCTCAAATATGAACGAACTTGACACATTTGGGTTTCTTATTAATTCTCTTCGTATATGTGATAGATATCGCTTTGTTAAATTCCTGAATTCAGCCGGAGACTTTTTTCCTAGGTTGAATTCCCATTTGACATATTTTCTTGATTGTTCGATGATCCCTTTTCAAATCCTTAGAAATTTGAAGCGAAGATTTTCCTTTGCTAATTCCTTTGATTATATAGTTCTTTTCATTCATTGTTAGGTTGGTGCAAAAATAATGTCGTTTTCTCTCATATGTTACTATGTGAGAAAACGACATTCTTTTTGCACCAACCTAATAGTTCTTTTTTACGAGCCATAATACTAAATCCTAGTTCTTGCAAATAATCTCTTGACACTGCAAATTGTTATAATTACTGAAAAAAATACTAAATACCAATCTGAAATTGAAAATTGGAACTTAATTGCTTTCATGCTTACTCGCTATAAATAATCATTGGATAACACATCTATGAATTTTACATAAAATATTTGACAACACCTCTTTTGCATATAATCTCTAGACTCAGTTTATATACCATAGATTAGTTGGTGTGTAATACTGCAATATTAAATGCAATTAAGTATGGGATTAAGAAACCCATGTCTATCCTTCATCTATACTTTAAATATTGCTGTTACATAATTAGAGATTCTTGATAAAGTCCAAAGAAGCTGAAATGTTATTAGTTCTGACCTGGCATCCCAGCTGCAGTCACTTTCCCACCACCGTAATGTAGTTTTTCTGTGTCTTTTTCTATAAATACTTTCATGGTAAGTGTTCTGATGAACTTTCCTTTATGGTATGACGACTATGAATTGAAATACAGATTGACAGCGGGGTCTCATCAATTTACAGTTGAAATGGTAAGTTCTATGCTAACAGTTTCTTCTCTCACACTTCTCACATGTGGAACTCTTCTGGCTTCTTGCTTTCCAGTCAGTTTTGATCTTCAAAAATTTAAATGTAATGTCAATCATTATCTACTCTCTTCTTGATTCTTCTTTTATTGTTCTTGCTCCTTAAAAATGTTTCTCTTTTTCTAACTCGGTAACCTCTTGTGTCTTAGTGGTTTTATTGACTTGCTTGGGGTGAAATGATTAAAAAGATAAATGTACTACACAGGCATATTGCAAAGAGGAGGAGGAGCTGGGTATGCTGACCTTCCTAGAAAATCATAAATCCCCCTCCAAATAATGTAAACTAATTTTAGTATGCAAATTCTTACTTGCAGCCCTGTTGACTAAAAGGCCAGATCCCAATTCAAAATATTCTGATGATGCACCTGATACCACAAGACTTATATACAATCACAGATAAATTTTGGTTTTCTAAAGAAAACAAAAACCTACAGGCAAAAGTGTTTTGAGGTAAATGTTCCATGCTATTCTATAAGAGCCATTAAAATATGGTTGATAGAAAATGGCTTTTAAATCAGGTTCTAACTCGACCAATCAACATGTAACTGAGTTATCAAAAACAACAATACAAAACTGGTTTAACAAGTTTATTACCTTTTGGTACAGGGAAACAATGTAGAATAGGAATTGGGGAAAGAGTTTGTTTAGCTGTGAATGACTAACTGTTTTCAGCAAAGGCTACTACTGCTAATGCTCCTCCTGCTATTCCTCTTTATGTAGGAATATTTTTATGTCTTTCATCCGATGGCTGAGTTTAAACTTCTAGGGAAATATTCTGCCTCACAACATAACAGAAACAAGAGCACTGGTTTTGTTTGATTTATTTTACGGCATATCTACCTCAATGAGTTATTTAATGCCGACAAGATTTTTATTGCTGGTAAAATATATATATTATAAATGTAAAAGACAGGTTAACTCTGAGAAATATATATATATATATATATATATATATATATATATATATATATATATATATATATATAGGTATTAATGTGGAGAAATCAAATAATTAGATATTAGCAACCATATATATGTGCATTAGTGTGCATACACCGGTAAGTGAATAAATATTTACTCAATTCAATATAAGGTGTAAGCAAAACAGTGCTCAATGTGGTTAGACACAGCTAAGAAATATATATTAATGACTATACATATAGCTAAGTTCGAAGTGCAATTTAAGTTTTGTTGTTCTACCAACATGCCTGATGAGTTGGTAAAACAACAAAACTAAGTTGCACTTTGTGTGTATATATATATATATGTAAAAAATGAATAAAATTCAAATGATCAAAACATTAATTTGAAACAGGGCTCAATACATGAGTAGAGCAATAAATATTTATTATACACCTAGAGTGTGTTATATATATATATATATATATATATATATATATATATATATATTTGGTTGGATAGATGTCAGTTTGTGACCCTGGGTTTCACGCTTTAGTGATCGTCAGAGTTTGTCTGACAATCGCTAAAGCGTGAAACCCAGGTCACAAATTCACATCTATCCAACCAAATATGTTAGCTCTATCTCTGATATTGTGCGCTTTCTAATAAGTACTGCACATATAATATATATATAAATAATAATCTGTTGGTATATAATCCAAGTGAGTTCTAATAAAATATTGATACTGGTCCACAAAAGGAGCTCAATGTATTTATTATAACAAGGCATATAAATTGCACTTCTGAGTTGACAAAACCAATAATTCTTGTTGGTAGAAATAGCTATTTGAATGAGATAAATTCAGATTTCAATTCTATGTGTTTTATATATATATATATATATATATATATATATATATATATATATATATATATATAATCCGTTGGTATATAATCTGAGTGAATCCTAATAATATAAAATATTAAAACTGATACACCAAAAGAACTCAATTTATTTATCATAACAGACCATATAAATCACATAGAATAGAAATTCAAATTTGCTTCATTCGAATAGCTATTTCTACTAACTTCTGAGTTGACAAAGCCAACGATTCTTGTTGACTGAAATAGCTATTCAAAGAAGGTAAATTTGAACTTGTATTCTATGTAATATATATATATATATATATATATATATATATATATAGATATGTTCCTCACTGATAGCATGTCTCAGAGTTTCATACACAATGCAATCTTCAGGTGTATTGTGCATGAAACTCAGATTTGTGCTACTGGTGAGAAATAATATGTATATTTATTAATATATATTAGGTTGGTGCAAAAATAATGACGGAATAATGTCGTTTTTTGACGTATTTTTTAACGTCAAAAAACGACATTATTCCGTCATTATTTTTGCACCAACCTAATACTTAACAGCTGTTATATTAAATCAAGCACTATTAACACCAATGTGTGATATCTCTCTCTCTCTCTCATATATATATATATATGATACAGAAGTCCTAAAAGGTGAAAAGTATGACATGAAAACTTGTTCAACTATGTCAGTTCTTTTCCCTAAAATACACAAATAAAACGGCTATAAATATGCACAAATAAGTTACAATGGATGAATATTTATTTTGAAGAATGTGCATAGTGAATAGTCTGACTTTGTATTAGTAGACAAAATCTCATGCAACAAGTTAAGGAATATAAAAGTCCATAAAACACATATTGGTAGAAAATTATTTGAACATTATTTTCAATCTAGAAGACAAGAAGAAAAAAAAACCTTCTACAGAAAAAGTTTTAAAAATAATCGGCATTGACAACATAAGCCGTGAAGAGAATGGTTTAACAGTACTTTATATAAACACAGCAAGAAGTCGTTCCTGGAATTTTGGGAAATTTTGGAAAACCATAAATCTTTATCAACTGGCTAGATTAAGCAAGGTTTTACTAAATCTTAATGAATTCTACTTTTCTTTTTTAATCAGTATGACCCCCATGCAAGGCAGTAAAGCCACTAAGACACAAGGGGGTTACAGAGTGTAGAAGAATTAAAAACAGAAACATTAATAATGAGCAGAAAGAGGAAGAAGTAATCAGGACAGTAGATAGTAATTGACATTGATCTTCAAAAATTTAAATGCAAAGTTGACTGCAAGGCATGGAACCAGAAGGGAGTTCCACAAATGAGAAGTACTAGGAAAACTTGGCATAGAATTTACGGCTACATCTAGCCAGCTAAAATGTAAATTGATGAGATCTTGATGCCAGTCTAATTCTGCACTTGAATTCAAAAACTCTTTGCACCATTGTGAAGAGCTCATCAGAACAATTACCATAAAAGTATTTATAGAAAAGACACAGAGGTGAAACCTTGTGGCAGTGGGAAAAGTACTGAAGCCGAGATGTCAGATCAGGACCAATAATATTGCTGATTCTTTGGATTTTATCAAGGAGCTCAAAGTAAATATCAGGGACACTGGACCATATGTAGCAGCAATATTCTAAACTTGGTTTATTTCAAGTTCAAATTTTTTTACTGGAGCCTTCTCCAAAGTCATTTTACGACTTCTAATTATTATTTTTCTTTATTCTCTTCAACACTCTTGAGCTTTTTCAGCGTTTAATCATAATTATTTTCTTCAAATTGTCATTAGGAATTCATATGCAGTAAAATGTTGAACCAGGTTTACCACAACAACCAGATAAATTAATCGTTTAGATTACCAACTTAAAATACTTTCTCTAAGATCTGAGCAATTTCACCACAAACTGTTTTATGTCACTCCGTTTCTTACAAAGCCTGGACTACACTGTCACCCACTGACCTGGGTGACTCAGGTCATCGCAAACTGTTTCATATCACACATTTTTACATTCCTGAACTATCCTCTCACACACTGAACTTAGTGAATAACGTCACCACTCACTAGTAAAAAGAAAATATTTTTGAGGAAACTTACACTATCTTCAGTAATAGAATGTACGTAATAAAATTTTGTGACGAGAAACTTTTAGCTTATTAAAAATTTGGATGAGCAATGAAAAGGAAGATAAAGTAATGGAAAATTTTTTTTTTAAATTATCAGAAGTTAACTGATCAGATTAAAACACGAAAAACATTTTTGACTTTTTTCTTTGTTGATTTCAGTGTAGGACATTTATTTACGGCTGCTTTTAAAAAAAATCACTTAAAATAAAAAGTCATTATTGACTGAAGAGGACAGATTCCTGATGGCTACATATGTCTTTTGAAGTGTGTACTGTAAAATATTTCAAATAGTGTCTCCTCTCTGACATACTTGCCTCACCAAAGAACAACGGGACGACATTACGAAAGTGTTTTTTTTTACAGATTCTATGAATGAATAGTGGCTTCGTTTTTTGTGTTGTTCTTGCTCAAGGTTTGTTCTTTAATGGGTCAGAGAACCAGTGAAGATCTTTTAAAATAAATGACCCAGTTTAAAGAAATTACGTACGGTACAAGGTCACATTTACAGAGCACTTAGTGAAGAGGGAATTCGCTACGAATGGCTAGAAACATCGATATAAGGATTATATTGTGAGTGTGAGCAAATTTAATAAACTAATATTTTTTTTTAAATTCTTAAAGTTACAGAAATTTTTCTGAATCGTAAAATGCAATAAAACTAAGACATTATTTAATTAGGAGAACTTAATTGCTTTTATGAATAAAATATATACACACTATTGTCTTAAGAAATGTTTTTCTATGAATAATATATTTTTTAAAAGAATTGTTTTCATTTTTTTCAAATTTTAATTATAATAATTTATAAAGTTTTAAATATTTTAAAATCCATATTAATTTGTAGAGGTTAGGTGATATTGTTATTAAGTAAAAATTAAAATCTATATTTAGTAATAATGGGAAAAGCTTACTACAGTTCGGTTCTGCAGTATTTTATAAAGAATTTTAAATTATTTTTTTTAACTCTTTTTTTCTCAAATTCGCGAGTCTATGCAAAAATTTATTTGGGCCAATAGAAAAAAAGGGGTTAGCCCCGGGCTGAAGAAAAGACCAAGGCAAAGTTTAACGAGCCTATGCGAAAAATTATTTTCACCAATTGAAAAAGGAGCAGCTTACAAAGTGAGAAAAATGTAACGAGCTGATGTGAAATCGCTTTTTGATATAAACAGGCAAAGAAAGTTGAATGTGTGTGTGTATGTATATATTATATATATTATATATATATATATATATATATATATATATATAAAACCAGAGTTCCACGCGTCTAAATAATGCCAATGGCAAATTACACGCTGATACATTATCAGCCTCTAATGAGAGCAGGGCAATTTAAAAAAACTCCAAAAGTTTAAAATATATCTTTTCATTCGTGTTGAATACAACCATATAACTTTTATGTGAAAAACGAACTCTTAATTTGTTTTAAACATTTTGGAATATTACTTTGTGTCTGATGATTTAATCTGAACATTTTCTCTTCTTGACAATTCGTCGAAACTACGAACTTTAAATATTCGATTCCTTTTCCTGAAACCAGTTACTGACAACTTCAAATGTGTAAATAAATTCCTTATCTTGTTTCGTTAAATATAACACGTGTGTTTCCTCGTCATTATCCCTTAATACTTCATGTGCATGAATTTGCCAATTTTTGTAAATATGGACGTCCATACACGGCATAATCAGAAAATAAGAACGGTAATCATAATTTAAAATTTATTGGTAATTTTTTTAACATTTCCTCAATAGACGTCTGTCTTCATAATTAAGACCATAAAACCAAAGAACCTAAACTTCAATAAAATATTAGATAACTGAGAATATTCTACTACACTTTAAAGATTACTGTGTATCTAAAAAACGATATAAAAAGGCGTTCGTGTTATATTCGTCAAATAATTGTTGCAATATTTGTCCTCCGTAGAAAAAATTCCGAAATATAAGTCTAGCGAGAAAGTTGTCAACATCTAAAAACACCCAACCTCCTTGTTAAAAAATGCTTTTCTGAGATATTTTAAACTAAAAGTAATAATATTTGTTTCAAATCAGATTAATTACACTTTAAATCAGTTAATCTTCCTCAAATAAAATTTCAGAAAAGTATATTTTATTTTTGAAATATGTTTTAATAAAGACAATTAGGTCGTGTTGAAAGATTTGTAAATATGGATGGAAATCACCATTTTAACGATTAAAAATAATTGTAATCAATTTAAATTTGTTATGAAATGCAGAATATTATTTTGCTTATTGGAAATATTAAATTTTTGATCTATTAGCTCGAAATTAAAACTAGAAGTTTCAAGAAACATTTTTCAATTTTAAAAATGCATTTTAAAGGTTATCACTTTTGTTTGGACGGACTTATGTCAGGAGTTCCAACCCCTTCTAATTTTCTAAATTGTTACAAGGAGACGCTCTTCAGTTCTATAAATACTTGGCACTATCTTTTCTCGTCCTCTTTTTCTTCTCACTTTTCAGCTGGCACTACAACAATGTAAATCTTTCGTGGAGATTTGCGTTTTTCCTTTTGGGGGAAACGCTGTGTTTGTTGTGAGCCATTCCAGGAGACACGCGTGTTCATCTCACAACGCGTACACACCCAGACCCGCAACGCTTGTACACCAGTTTTGTGTCCGCCGTTTCGTTGACAGCAAATAATCACATTTCAAATCTAAATTGTTTGTCCATTTAAAATTCATTTATTAGTGAATATATCTAGTTTAAAACCAAATTAAGTCATCATAAAAATGGCTTCAAAGGACCACACGTTTAGCCTAGGACCATACTCTTTATCCAGAGGTGGTTGTTAAACAGAAACAGAAATTAACTTTAGTGACACATCGGTCCATTTCAGTTTCACTCAAATTGTGTGTGTGTGTGTGTGTGTGTGTGTGTGTGTGTGTGTGTGCGCGCGCGCGCGCGTACTTTTTTTCAAAGCTAAAAATATTTCTACAAAATTAAAAACATTTAACGAAATAATTTTATTACCGAATAATTTCTTAAAAGTCCAACTAAATGTTATAATTATCTGAATTTTTTAGGGTTTTAAACATTAACTGTTTTGGATCAAGAAATTTATTAGTCGTGTAATCTATTAGTCGTGTAATTTTCCCCTCATTCTAATTTTGGCATTTTGACCTGGATTCATTTTTCACATTTTAGTCTAAATTCATTCTATCGTCATACGTTATAAAACTCATCATTTACTGTGTGCCCATCTCTATGTCGTCAGCTTCCAGGTACGATGAATAGAGTGATATTTAGATCATCCACATCAACCTGTTGTATATCGCCTCAAGATGCAAGTGGTCTCCTGCACGATGCTCAGCTATTGGTGTTTAGTGTTGATGAATCTCCAATGTTTGGTTTGGTTTGTTTTACGGCATATCAACCTCAATGGGTTATTTAATACAGACAAAATTTTTATTGGTGGTAATATTTTGTTTTGTCAAAAATCTATTTATGGTAATAATTTTTTCCTTCAAAACTGTATTGCTGGTAATATTGTTTTTCCAAAAATCTATTGTTGGTAATATTCTTTTTTTTCAAAAATGTATTGTTGGTAATATTTTTTTTCAAAAATCTATTGCAGATAATAATTTTTTTACAAAGTATTTCTGATATCAAAACCTATTTTTACACTTTCACAGTTTTGGGATTAACTATTTGCCCATAGCTGGGACCATAACAGGTGCTACCAACCCGGGCCAGGGTGGACCTGGGAAAACCAGAAATTAAGAGGTGGTTCCAAGCTCCTCAAAACCTTCTGATCAGAGGCCTTGCTGTTGGACGTAGTTTATCGTCATAGCCAGGACGCGAATCTTCAATGTGACAGGACACCACCATCTTGAAGTTTTTGAATCACACACACTTCAAAACATAATGAACAATGAAAAACTTCATGGAGGAAAATTATTAATTATAATTATAGTCCACTTAGTTCAAAGACCTTCGCAAATTAATCCATATATGAAAAGCTCTTCTCATTGGAGTAAATATAATTTTTTTAATCCCCAGACAAATATAAGACTTCAATAATTTTGCTGATTTTAATCGGCTAAAATATTATGCCAACTGATTGCCTAAACCGGAGGAAGGAAAGATGTCAAATATTGTTAATGCAGTCGCAATTATTGAGTCCGCACTTTCTAACAAGGAAGATTTTGTTGAATTTGTTTCTGCTGGTCTCGCAGTACGCCTCAAAAATAAACAATGGGTGTCCTCAAGAGCTATTCTCATAACAAAAAATGAAAAGGTTGATCAATTAAATCATGAAATTATGAATAGACTTCCTGAAGCTGTGGATTACCCCCACTTGGCTTTGCCAGGTTTGCAAAGACGCCGTTAGGTGGCGGTGTTAAATTGCTATAGGAACGGGGGCACTTCTCGTTTTCTATCTTTTGCTTCTAGCATACGATAGAAGCAACACCAACACGAGACTTGTTCCCAACATGAAAACATCTTTTCCCTGAGTGACTGAACTCTTTCACGGATAAACATGCGCGTTCACTCACGCATACAATGTTTCTAATTGCTAAATTTTAATGTTTTTCTGCTATATTTGCACGTATCCGGTGTATTTTCTTTCCTTTGTTAATCAGTTAATTGTTATATAAAAAACACATGCAAATATCGCCGCCTTATTGAACTTTATTCGATTTCCTTTCACCTCTACTAACAAATACAACCATCATTTACATATGTCAATTTTGTTTGCCACTGTTTTTTGTTCAACTAGAAGTAATATCACAACAAATCGTAGACCCAATGGCAGAAGAGAATCAAATCAAGTCTGTATTCCACATATTTCTTTTTAATTCCCTGAATATAAATGATCTACCTCCTCACATCAAGAACAATAACTCCAGTAATGCTTAGAATACAAAAAATGGCCACTGCAGTGGTACTTGGTACATGGTCCGCAACGCCACTGACCGTCAAAAATCTTACATTATTTACATTATTCGATCTATTGTCCTCATGTATGTCGCCATATTTATTACAACGTTTCGGCCGTTGTACGCTCCGGCCTTCTTCAGGTGGTTGGAATATGGCGACAAAGACGAGGACAATAGTCCGAATAATGTAAATAATGTACATAATACCTCATGTCAGAAATATAGACAGATGTCAAAAATCTTACTGGCGTTGATGCTGGACGAGTTCTAATGATTACTCGCATTTCTTTTCAATCTTCAAACAAAGATTTACCGTTCTCTTTAAAAAGAATCAAATTTCTCATCAGGCCTGTTTTCGTTATGTTGGTAAAGTCTGTAGGAGCATTGTTATTATAAATAAAAATAAAATAATGAAAAATATAATTAAAATAAAACAATTTAAACCTCATTCAAAATAAATGAAATAAATAAAATAAAATTAATCCCACCATGCAACAGGAACTGTTACTACCGGAAGTACAGACATCACGCCAAGAGTCGTGAAATTCAATCTCTTTGCTCAGAACTATCGGGATGACAACACGTGCTTAATAACCCGTGATAGGATTTATATTATGGAGCGACTTATTCCCTTTTATAACATGAACACTTATCACAGTTGTAACGTAAAACACACGCACAAGCATAAATAAAATTGTATGAAATTACCATACAATTTACCATGTTTTTGTTTTTTTTTATTGTTATTGTGTATATTTGTTTCTGTTTTTCCTTGTGAACACAAGCCCAAGTTTTATGACCACATGGTGTGAGTGAATATACTTCCACAAGTCAAGTACAAGGCTTAAATAGATGCGAATTGCAGTGTTCACGTACGGACAATTATATATTGTTATCAGCAGATTGGATGACCGAGCAAACTTGACACAAAAAATTATGCAAACGGAATCTTGATTTTGAATGTTGTTTCTAGAGAATTTAATTAAGTCAATGAGATAAAGTTCATTACATTCTTATTCTTTCAAATTTGTATTTTGGTAACCGAAAATTGTAGCCTTAAAATGTAAAACATACTATTCCTTTAAATTTATTACTACTTTAATTTATTCTTTGTCATGTAAGAGTTAAAAAATTAATTGTTTATATTTCGGGTACGAAAATAAAGTTACGATTATGCCCCTTACTACTACCTAAAAGCGAAGGCTTTATTGACCAATGAGGTGTTCAAACGAACTTTTATTGATAAGCCTTGATCTTGAGACTATTTATGGCGATGCTATGCCTGGTTCGGTACAATAAAAATCGAATGTTTGGGACAAAAAGTACTTAAAATGTTTCCTTTTGATTATATTCCACAAATCAGAGAAACCGAATTTTTAACGAGCGATAATTTGCTAAAAGATACCCGAGTGGGCCAGGCGACTTAAATAAGAAACAAAGTTGCTGGCCAGTGAAAATCACTAGTCATTTATGCGTCGCCAAGATATTAGGTTGGTGCAAAAATAATGTCGTTTTTTGACGTTCAACTTTGTAAGAAAACGACATTATTTTTGCACGAACGTAATAGTTACACAAACATGGGGACAACCATATGAATTGACATCTTCTGCTGATAGTGAAAACATCATTTGACCCCAAAAACACTGTCACTCTGAACGAAAAAAAATTTAAATACCAAAGCACGATATAGCCAATCAAAAACTCCGGACAACATAATGGAAACTTCATTCAGCAGACGAAAAGCAGGGCTTTCGCACATCGCTTCCACAAATATTCCTCGTTCGGCATTCCTCATCAAAGCTCTTCGTCTCTACTAAAAATTATTCTGACAGTTTAGAACATTAACAAAGTATGAATTTTCGCTTAAAGGACATTTTTAAATTTATGAAGTATAAGTCCCGCTTTTTCTCTGGCCAGCATAATTTTTATTTGATACTCAAAAGAATATTTTGATCAATCTTTTATATCCTTCTTCCCTTTTATAGCATTTTTCCTTTTCCAATTAGTTTGTTTTGTTTTACGGCATATCAACCTCAATGGATTATTTAATGCCAACAAGATTTTTATTACTGGTAATATCCTTGTTCAAAAATACATTGCTGGCAACATTTTTTCCCCAAAAATGTATCACTGGTAATACTTCTCCAAAAACGCATTGCTGGTAACATTTTCTTCCCAAAATGTATTGCTGATAATAATTTTTGCTGCTAGTAATACAGCCTATTTTTACAAGTTTTGATCTCAGTTTGGGGTTAACTATTTGCCCATAGAAGGGACCCTAACAGGTGCTACCACCCTGAGTCAGGGCGGCCCTGGGGACACCAGCAATTAAGAGGGGATTCCACGCTCCTCAAAGCCTCCTGATCAGAGGTCTTGCTGTTGGATGTAGTTTATCGTCATACCCAGGACGGCCTTTCCAATTAAATTTATTGTAAATAAACCATTTCTTTATGTATAATTTCATACCGAGTAAATCCTTTTCTTGTACGCCTAATGCGTACAATTCTTTTCTTTTCAAGTAATTCTTTTTGTTTTTATTTTGTTTTTTCCTACATGGAAATAATTTCTATGGCCTAATGGTAAGACATACTTAACTTAAAAATACCTCCCCTGATTGAAAGAGGGAATAAAGATTAGATTCCATTCACGAAGTACATTTATTTTAGCAAGCTCCTCGATTTCTAGAAGCCATTAACCTCACAGTAAAAAAAAAAAAAAAATAAAAAATACAGGCATATCTACGCAAACACATGCACCTAGTACATCTAAAGTCCATAACGTGATAAAAAGGCTACATGTTTGGAGAATAGTCTGTAGATGGAAGAACTTCTTATACCATCTCTGTTATTTCTTTCTGCATGGGAGTAGATACGCAGCAAAATTAACTGTCAACTTGCCTAGAGAAAAAGCGTGTTTTCTCTTTCAATGCATCATTCAAATGAACCTGTATGTCCAGATTCTATAAAGTCAATTGCTGACTCAGTCAACCCACTTGGTGTCCAAAATGCGTATTCAGCTGCCGTGTTGAAATGTCTCATCTTTCTGTAGCAGAGGCTCCAGGTCTCGCCACCATAAAGCAGTGTGCTGATGACGTGTGTACTGTCGACTGAAATCTTCGCGTTCGGAGTCAACTTTCTGTTCTTCCAGACTTTCTTGCTTAGCCTGGTGAGTGTGGTGGCTTTTCGTCCGGTCCATCTATAGACATCGGGCTTCAAGAAGAAACTGTCTGCAACGGTAAAGTTGAAGTGGATGTGCGGGTGGTGGAATAGATGTCGGCTCGGAATGAGAAGTCGCGGAGCCGAGTTTGAATACAATTCACGTTTATTAGATTCACTTACAAGCAAATAGCCTTGGGAAAGGTATGAATCCATCTCCTCCTTCCTCCGCCTCCATAAATAGTAAGACTTGCATCTAGAAAAATCATTGTTCCCAAAGAATTAATACAATATTCACTCTTAAAAAGAAAATTATTCTTAATGTTTCAGATTTAAATAAACCGCAAAGGGTTAATAAGTCGTAAAACCCAAATCAGTGGTAAAGTCAAGGTATGTGCATTCATGGACTACCTGCAAGTCGTGGTTGTTAATGATGAGGACATGGTTTGCTCCATAATCTTGTCCAGCACGTTGATCTTTTCGATGGTCAAATTGAAATCCTGACAGGCTCTTGAAAAATTGTATATATGGCGCTGATGTTGCGCTTCAAATTTTGTTCCTAATGTCAAGTTGTCTGCAAATATTATGTCTCTGATGAGCACGTTATGAATCTGGATTTTATCCTTAATCGGGACAGACTGAAGCCTCCCACCTGATCTGGTTGGTATGTAGACACCAATTGATGCTCTAAACGTCTGCCTCAGCAGAACTGTGAAAAAAACGCCGAAAATGGTGAGAGCAAACAACTGTTTCGCGTAACTCAGAAGGCACGTCCAATTGAACGACTGTAATATCTTGGTGTCACGGTGGATAACCAATCCTGGCAAAGATACTGTAGCGGACCCCTTGGAGGGGGCGCGATATGAAAGCGCGGTCTGAGCGCCCCCGTATTGCAAAAGGTGATGAGGTCACAAGAGGCCCGCTAACATTTCTAGAATCGAAGACGTTAAATCTGACAAGGTGAAACAACAGACTACAGAACGAGGATATATATATAGGATATATACTAATTTATAAAAAAAAAAAAAAAAAAAAATGAGTAGATTAGCTAAAAGGAAACCAGGGCCTAAAAAATCTTAGAAATATATTACGACTAGGTTCGTAATACAACTGAACTAAAAAGGTAATTAGCTAGTCTCTACCACGTAATTAGCAGCGTGTAGGGAGCACAACCGAAAGGTCAAGGTCGAAATGACCTGTTCTCTTCCGGCTTAAGGAGCTGCCAAAGGCCGCCGCGATAATAATAAACAAGCACATCTCTGATCACAAGGTTGAAAGTGAAACGTAATCTATCTTTGCTCTTTGCTCTTTGTCGGAAGGAGGATCACGTCGGGTGTAGAGCATCTTGTCAGGGGAATGAATAATGTCGATTGGGGAGCATTTTAACCTGAATACACACATTTCAGATATCAAATTTCGTCGATTTTCTGCAGTTTGTTCAGGACCACACAGATAAGATGCTCAGTTGCAAGATCTCCTTGTACTTGTTACGATCGCTTCTGTCCTCTTTGTTCTTAAAGAGTGGGTGACAATATTGAAGTCTTTTGCGGAGGCATTCCATCCTTCCAGGATGGACACAGTAGTTTCAACACAGTTTAACAGAATACTCTTTGCGCAATTGAAGGCCTCCGGTAGAATGCCATCCAACCAGGGTTTCTTCTTGGGCTTAGCTGTCAATACCTCTTCTCAGCTCTTCGGCATTGTATACTGTTCCTGGCAGGCATTCTTCGGTGTCTCACGCGCCATCCAAGATGTCGTTTTCCCTTGAGTAAAGTTTCGAGTAATGATCAACCTCTGTATCCATCTGTCTGCTTTTGTCATTGACGATTTCGACTGATTTTCGATTTCAGTGGAGCTGTCTTGCCCTGGTTGGTCTTCTTCACCATTTCGACTGATTTTCGATTTCAGTGGAGCTGTCTTGCCCTGGTTGGTCTTCTTCACCATTTCGACTGATTTTCGATTTCAGTGGAGCTGTCTTGCCCTGGTTGGTCTTCTTCACCATTTCGACTGATTTTCGATTTCAGTGGAGCTGTCTTGCCCTGGTTGGTCTTCTTCACCATTTCGACTGATTTTCGATTTCAGTGGAGCTGTCTTGCCCTGGTTGGTCTTCTTCACCATTTCGACTGATTTTCGATTTCAGTGGAGCTGTCTTGCCCTGGTTGGTCTTCTTCACCATTTCGACTGATTTTCGATTTCAGTGGAGCTGTCTTGCCCTGGTTGGTCTTCTTCACCATTTCGACTGATTTTCGATTTCAGTGGAGCTGTCTTGCCCTGGTTGGTCTTCTTCACCATTTCGACTGATTTTCGATTTCAGTGGAGCTGTCTTGCCCTGGTTGGTCTTCTTCACCATTTCGACTGATTTTCGATTTCAGTGGAGCTGTCTTGCCCTGGTTGGTCTTCTTCACCATTTCGACTGATTTTCGATTTCAGTGGAGCTGTCTTGCCCTGGTTGGTCTTCTTCACCATTTCGACTGATTTTCGATTTCAGTGGAGCTGTCTTGCCCTGGTTGGTCTTCTTCACCATTTCGACTGATTTTCGATTTCAGTGGAGCTGTCTTGCCCTGGTTGGTCTTCTTCACCATTTCGACTGATTTTCGATTTCAGTGGAGCTGTCTTGCCCTGGTTGGTCTTCTTCACCATTTCGACTGATTTTCGATTTCAGTGGAGCTGTCTTGCCCTGGTTGGTCTTCTTCACCATTTCGACTGATTTTCGATTTCAGTGGAGCTGTCTTGCCCTGGTTGGTCTTCTTCACCATTTCGACTGATTTTCGATTTCAGTGGAGCTGTCTTGCCCTGGTTGGTCTTCTTCACCATTTCGACTGATTTTCGATTTCAGTGGAGCTGTCTTGCCCTGGTTGGTCTTCTTCACCATTTCGACTGATTTTCGATTTCAGTGGAGCTGTCTTGCCCTGGTTGGTCTTCTTCACCATTTCGACTGATTTTCGATTTCAGTGGAGCTGTCTTGCCCTGGTTGGTCTTCTTCACCATTTCGACTGATTTTCGATTTCAGTGGAGCTGTCTTGCCCTGGTTGGTCTTCTTCACCATTTCGACTGATTTTCGATTTCAGTGGAGCTGTCTTGCCCTGGTTGGTCTTCTTCACCATTTCGACTGATTTTCGATTTCAGTGGAGCTGTCTTGCCCTGGTTGGTCTTCTTCACCATTTCGACTGATTTTCGATTTCAGTGGAGCTGTCTTGCCCTGGTTGGTCTTCTTCACCATTTCGACTGATTTTCGATTTCAGTGGAGCTGTCTTGCCCTGGTTGGTCTTCTTCACCATTTCGACTGATTTTCGATTTCAGTGGAGCTGTCTTGCCCTGGTTGGTCTTCTTCACCATTTCGACTGATTTTCGATTTCAGTGGAGCTGTCTTGCCCTGGTTGGTCTTCTTCACCATTTCGACTGATTTTCGATTTCAGTGGAGCTGTCTTGCCCTGGTTGGTCTTCTTCACCATTTCGACTGATTTTCGATTTCAGTGGAGCTGTCTTGCCCTGGTTGGTCTTCTTCACCATTTCGACTGATTTTCGATTTCAGTGGAGCTGTCTTGCCCTGGTTGGTCTTCTTCACCATTTCGACTGATTTTCGATTTCAGTGGAGCTGTCTTGCCCTGGTTGGTCTTCTTCACCATTTCGACTGATTTTCGATTTCAGTGGAGCTGTCTTGCCCTGGTTGGTCTTCTTCACCATTTCGACTGATTTTCGATTTCAGTGGAGCTGTCTTGCCCTGGTTGGTCTTCTTCACCATTTCGACTGATTTTCGATTTCAGTGGAGCTGTCTTGCCCTGGTTGGTCTTCTTCACCATTTCGACTGATTTTCGATTTCAGTGGAGCTGTCTTGCCCTGGTTGGTCTTCTTCACCATTTCGACTGATTTTCGATTTCAGTGGAGCTGTCTTGCCCTGGTTGGTCTTCTTCACCATTTCGACTGATTTTCGATTTCAGTGGAGCTGTCTTGCCCTGGTTGGTCTTCTTCACCATTTCGACTGATTTTCGATTTCAGTGGAGCTGTCTTGCCCTGGTTGGTCTTCTTCACCATTTCGACTGATTTTCGATTTCAGTGGAGCTGTCTTGCCCTGGTTGGTCTTCTTCACCATTTCGACTGATTTTCGATTTCAGTGGAGCTGTCTTGCCCTGGTTGGTCTTCTTCACCATTTCGACTGATTTTCGATTTCAGTGGAGCTGTCTTGCCCTGGTTGGTCTTCTTCACCATTTCGACTGATTTTCGATTTCAGTGGAGCTGTCTTGCCCTGGTTGGTCTTCTTCACCATTTCGACTGATTTTCGATTTCAGTGGAGCTGTCTTGCCCTGGTTGGTCTTCTTCACCATTTCGACTGATTTTCGATTTCAGTGGAGCTGTCTTGCCCTGGTTGGTCTTCTTCACCATTTCGACTGATTTTCGATTTCAGTGGAGCTGTCTTGCCCTGGTTGGTCTTCTTCACCATTTCGACTGATTTTCGATTTCAGTGGAGCTGTCTTGCCCTGGTTGGTCTTCTTCACCATTTCGACTGATTTTCGATTTCAGTGGAGCTGTCTTGCCCTGGTTGGTCTTCTTCACCATTTCGACTGATTTTCGATTTCAGTGGAGCTGTCTTGCCCTGGTTGGTCTTCTTCACCATTTCGACTGATTTTCGATTTCAGTGGAGCTGTCTTGCCCTGGTTGGTCTTCTTCACCATTTCGACTGATTTTCGATTTCAGTGGAGCTGTCTTGCCCTGGTTGGTCTTCTTCACCATTTCGACTGATTTTCGATTTCAGTGGAGCTGTCTTGCCCTGGTTGGTCTTCTTCACCATTTCGACTGATTTTCGATTTCAGTGGAGCTGTCTTGCCCTGGTTGGTCTTCTTCACCATTTCGACTGATTTTCGATTTCAGTGGAGCTGTCTTGCCCTGGTTGGTCTTCTTCACCATTTCGACTGATTTTCGATTTCAGTGGAGCTGTCTTGCCCTGGTTGGTCTTCTTCACCATTTCGACTGATTTTCGATTTCAGTGGAGCTGTCTTGCCCTGGTTGGTCTTCTTCACCATTTCGACTGATTTTCGATTTCAGTGGAGCTGTCTTGCCCTGGTTGGTCTTCTTCACCATTTCGACTGATTTTCGATTTCAGTGGAGCTGTCTTGCCCTGGTTGGTCTTCTTCACCATTTCGACTGATTTTCGATTTCAGTGGAGCTGTCTTGCCCTGGTTGGTCTTCTTCACCATTTCGACTGATTTTCGATTTCAGTGGAGCTGTCTTGCCCTGGTTGGTCTTCTTCACCATTTCGACTGATTTTCGATTTCAGTGGAGCTGTCTTGCCCTGGTTGGTCTTCTTCACCATTTCGACTGATTTTCGATTTCAGTGGAGCTGTCTTGCCCTGGTTGGTCTTCTTCACCATTTCGACTGATTTTCGATTTCAGTGGAGCTGTCTTGCCCTGGTTGGTCTTCTTCACCATTTCGACTGATTTTCGATTTCAGTGGAGCTGTCTTGCCCTGGTTGGTCTTCTTCACCATTTCGACTGATTTTCGATTTCAGTGGAGCTGTCTTGCCCTGGTTGGTCTTCTTCACCATTTCGACTGATTTTCGATTTCAGTGGAGCTGTCTTGCCCTGGTTGGTCTTCTTCACCATTTCGACTGATTTTCGATTTCAGTGGAGCTGTCTTGCCCTGGTTGGTCTTCTTCACCATTTCGACTGATTTTCGATTTCAGTGGAGCTGTCTTGCCCTGGTTGGTCTTCTTCACCATTTCGACTGATTTTCGATTTCAGTGGAGCTGTCTTGCCCTGGTTGGTCTTCTTCACCATTTCGACTGATTTTCGATTTCAGTGGAGCTGTCTTGCCCTGGTTGGTCTTCTTCACCATTTCGACTGATTTTCGATTTCAGTGGAGCTGTCTTGCCCTGGTTGGTCTTCTTCACCATTTCGACTGATTTTCGATTTCAGTGGAGCTGTCTTGCCCTGGTTGGTCTTCTTCACCATTTCGACTGATTTTCGATTTCAGTGGAGCTGTCTTGCCCTGGTTGGTCTTCTTCACCATTTCGACTGATTTTCGATTTCAGTGGAGCTGTCTTGCCCTGGTTGGTCTTCTTCACCATTTCGACTGATTTTCGATTTCAGTGGAGCTGTCTTGCCCTGGTTGGTCTTCTTCACCATTTCGACTGATTTTCGATTTCAGTGGAGCTGTCTTGCCCTGGTTGGTCTTCTTCACCATTTCGACTGATTTTCGATTTCAGTGGAGCTGTCTTGCCCTGGTTGGTCTTCTTCACCATTTCGACTGATTTTCGATTTCAGTGGAGCTGTCTTGCCCTGGTTGGTCTTCTTCACCATTTCGACTGATTTTCGATTTCAGTGGAGCTGTCTTGCCCTGGTTGGTCTTCTTCACCATTTCGACTGATTTTCGATTTCAGTGGAGCTGTCTTGCCCTGGTTGGTCTTCTTCACCATTTCGACTGATTTTCGATTTCAGTGGAGCTGTCTTGCCCTGGTTGGTCTTCTTCACCATTTCGACTGATTTTCGATTTCAGTGGAGCTGTCTTGCCCTGGTTGGTCTTCTTCACCATTTCGACTGATTTTCGATTTCAGTGGAGCTGTCTTGCCCTGGTTGGTCTTCTTCACCATTTCGACTGATTTTCGATTTCAGTGGAGCTGTCTTGCCCTGGTTGGTCTTCTTCACCATTTCGACTGATTTTCGATTTCAGTGGAGCTGTCTTGCCCTGGTTGGTCTTCTTCACCATTTCGACTGATTTTCGATTTCAGTGGAGCTGTCTTGCCCTGGTTGGTCTTCTTCACCATTTCGACTGATTTTCGATTTCAGTGGAGCTGTCTTGCCCTGGTTGGTCTTCTTCACCATTTCGACTGATTTTCGATTTCAGTGGAGCTGTCTTGCCCTGGTTGGTCTTCTTCACCATTTCGACTGATTTTCGATTTCAGTGGAGCTGTCTTGCCCTGGTTGGTCTTCTTCACCATTTCGACTGATTTTCGATTTCAGTGGAGCTGTCTTTGCCCTGGTTGGTCTTCTTCACCATTTCGACTGATTTTCGATTTCAGTGGAGCTGTCTTTGCCCTGGTTGGTCTTCTTCACCATTTCGACTGATTTTCGATTTCAGTGGAGCTGTCTTGCCCTGGTTGGTCTTCTTCACCATTTCGACTGATTTTCGATTTCAGTGGAGCTGTCTTGCCCTGGTTGGTCTTCTTCACCATTTCGACTGATTTTCGATTTCAGTGGAGCTGTCTTTGCCCTGGTTGGTCTTCTTCACCATTTCGACTGATTTTCGATTTCAGTGGAGCTGTCTTTGCCCTGGTTGGTCTTCTTCACCATTTCGACTGATTTTCGATTTCAGTGGAGCTGTCTTGCCCTGGTTGGTCTTCTTCACCATTCGATGTATGCGCCTATGTCATCTGCAGACGATCGCTCGTTTTACTCCAGGCATCACGCCTTGTTTGCTCAGCGGTTTCAGCAAATTAACCATATCAAACGAATTCTATGAAAAATTCGGTAAATTTAAATTAGTATCTTTCTTTTTTTTAAAGATTGAAAAAATTCGCTGAAAGCTGGTTTAACATTAGAGAAATGAAAACTGATAACTGAATAATTATGCTATAAATAAAAGATTTGACTCCAAATTATATACATTTCATAATTTGCTACTTTGTTTTATGGAAAATACTAATTTCGGTTTTATCTGCTGAATGTTGACTGCGTTTATGTGCGCAGTCAAGATGACAATCGGCTCATTTTATGCAGATGGATTTGAAAGAAAAAAAAAAAGAAAGAAACGACAGTCATTTCTCTGATATGTCCTGAACTTTCAAGTCTTAAATAAGTAGCCATGTAGCGAGTTTGAAGCGTTAAAATGAATTGTCAGTTCTATTTGAATCGAGAAAGAAATTCGTAGACCTGTGTTGTCATATAGTCTCATTGTAACTTGGCTTTTTCTTTCTTCACTTGTAATGACTAAACCTTAAAAGATGGTGTCTGTAACGCATTGCGATAACAGTTTCACCAGGCTTCAGCAATTCGTAACCGTACGCCTTTCATATCACACGAAAAATAAATATGGTATGTTTTTTTTTTTCTCCAAAAAGATTATGCTTTGTTGATGATGCTGCTGACTGTTCTGGATTCACCTTTGGTTTTTGAGACTTTGGATTTTTGTTGGGAACCTTGCGTCTCCAATGACAATCTTTCACAAAAGAAAAAAAAATGTTTAGCAAAAGTGAAATCCAATGTCCAATTTAATGTGGAATCTATTTTCTTGCTTTGTTTTTTAATTGCATGATCAACTCCAACTTTTTCAGACAATTTCAATGATGATTGAATTATTTGGGTCGTTATTTAAAAGAGCTTCCAAATTATTGTGATCTACCGCTGTGTGGTTTATTCTCCACGTCAAATTCGCCTTTCTTGATCTTTCTAAACAATTCATGACATGTGTATTGTTTCCAACCGAAATCTTTTCATAAATTTCATCCGTTCGTTTTTGTTGTCGTCTTACCCAGCTTGAAATGGAACAACGTTCAGTCTGTGGCAATTTTTTCTTCGCGCAGGATAAATGGAGTGGAGACAAAACATTTAAAACAAGAGGGTACATCGGATTTTTTGGACACACTTAGAAACACGTTCATACGAACGATCTGGTTTGGTTTCTTTTACGGTATATCAACCTCAATGGGTTATTTAATGCCAACACAATTTTTATTGCTGGTAATATTTTGTTTTGTAAAAAATCTATTTCTGGTAATATTTTTCTTTCAAAAATGTGTTTCTGGTAATAATTTTTTTCCTAAAAACTTTTTTTTCTTCAAAAATTTATTGCCGGTAATAATGTTTTTATAAGGTATTTCTGGTATTAAAAGCCATTTTTACACATTCGTAGTGTTGATCCCAGTTTGGGGCTTAATTATTTGCCCATAGCTGGGACCCTAACAGGTGCTACTATCCTGGGTCAGGGTGGACCTGGGAACACCAGCAATTAAGAGGTGGGTTCCACGCTCCTCAAAGCCTCCTGATCAGAGGATTTGCTGTTGGGCGTAGTTTATCGTCATACTCAGGACGTTTTGCTAATCATTACACCGCCTTGAGATATCCCAATCTCTTTATCATATAAGCCACCAACCCTTATAGAGACAACAGTGGCACCAGAGGTGGTTGCATCAGTAATACAAATGAAGATTAGCATTTATCTTTAGGAACCGTAAATTTTACAAGTAGACAAATGAACTGAATCAAGTTTTAAAAAAAAATTACAAAATGTTCATTTATGAGGATAGCAGGTACCAACGAGATAAACTGCTATCCGCCGATCCTTTGAAGAAAAAAAAAAAAAAAAAAAAAAAAAATCAGTTAAAAGTTCAAGTGACTGCCGGAAGCCACCCATGTGTTTGCTTTCCTTTGATGATAAAAAGGATTGCCCCTTCTTGGTTTGAAGTTTTTGCCGGATTTTAGTAGATGTATTGATGCATTAGAAAAAAATAATACTTAATAATACCCGATAGAGTTAACGGAATGATTGAAAGAAATAAATAAATAAAGATTCAAAATTCATTATTCCCGTTTTTGCACTCGAAGGAAAAAAAAAAAAGCAAATAATTCAGTTTCATTCCCTGAATACTTTTAAAATTCATCTTGAAAGTAAAACAGATTTATTTTTATTGAAAACAATGAAAATATTGATAATTTTCTTAAGTTAATGATTAATTGGCAATTACTTTTCAACTGGAAGGAAAATACATAAATCAATACTTATTTCTAAACAACAGAATTCTAGGTCTTTATTCGAACATTTACAGAATAACCTTTCGACGCGATAGCATTTCCTACATAAGTACACTTCTAGAAGATTAGATGATTTTCTTTAAATGAGTGCGTGTGATTTATCATTTATAATACAACTAATTTTGTTATTTTAGAAATCTGTCGAGTTGGTATCATCAACTGAACAATCATCTAGATCGAGTTTTTAAGGTTAAAAACATTGCACGTGTTTAACTGAAACACCACTTTGTGGGGACGATCATCCCCTCCGTTTTATGTAGTCGCCTTATACTCCAGGTTTTCCAATGTTAGTAATAATGTCAGTATTGATTTGCTATGAAATTCATTTTTCGGAAAATTCTATTCATACAGACGAGAAATCCAGGATTCATTTTCCTTCACAACAACATTGACGGAAACTTGTGCGTTCCTTTTCGGTTTTAACTTTTAACGGCATTTATGGCGGGGATCGTTAACTGGACTGAATACTGCGAAAACAAAACAACAAAGAAAAAAAAAAAAAAAGGAAGCTTTTCATTCTTCCTTGTAGCAATGTGAATGATGTATAAATTCTGAGCTAATTTACATCTTTTAATTTCTCTGAAGTAAACGAATTACTCAGCTTTGAGAATAAGTTCCTTTCGGTTATTTTCCTTCAGGCTCATAATCATTGGCTCATCGAACTTTTGTCTGTAATAGCAAGGTTATCATACGACTACGATAGTTACAAAGTTACTTGCGAGAGTACTGAATAAATAAAAGTAAATACTTACCCAAATTCATTTTACCAAAACAAGTTCGATATAGCTGCCGTTAAGCAATTTATTATTGAAAATATTTATTTAAAACTCATTAAAGTCTACTCTTTTTAGTCTTTAAACTAACCAATGACGGGCTTTTTTGCAAATTTTAATCACAACATTGTTTTAATATTTACTAAATGGGCACTTCGTGGTGGTGTAATGGTTAGACTTGTCTTGACATCAGTTACAAACAACTTACAACTGAGTAGCGAGTTCGATCCTCCCTGGTAGATTTATACCCGTGGCCTTGTGCCACATCTAAACTATGGTTAATATTAATAAAAATCACTATTATTCGTATTTACTAAACTTGGTTTTTCGCACCAAATATTGACACCCTCAACTCAAATAATAATGGTCAACCACGTTTACCCCTGCTCGAGGCGCACCTTCATAATAAATATTCAACAGCCTCAGGTAAAATAAAATAGTTTTTATTGTTATTAATCAAATATAAAGTAAAATAAAATGAGAAATTTAACTATTTGTCGGAACAGCCCTTTGCATTTACAAGCTTCGGATAAATAAATTTACGAACCTAGAAAATGTTCTTGTATCGTAATTCGTACGTCATTCACTTATTACAATTAGGTGCTGATCGTCTGAAAACAAGGAATTAGGAAGAATTGTCCAAGGTCATTTTTAATCAATAAAAAAAAAAGCACAAAGACGAGTTCAAGGACATGAAAAGATCGTCAATTTTTTTTGTTCATTACGATTCTTTCTTTAACGAATTCTTCTGTTAAAATTTTAACTCGTGAAATAAAACTCCTTGCGGGGTTAAAAAAAAGGACTCCCCAAAATAAAAATGCAACCCCTAAAAACAGGGTAATATTTTATTTAGGACTCAGTTTTTGTGGTAGAGGAAAATATACAGCGAGATAATGTAAAAAATTTTTCTCTACAGAAGCTGGATGGAGTACACTTACTTGCTTGATAGCGAAATTAATTTAAAAGTTTATAATAATAATTAAAAGATCAGGCTCTTTTTGGAAAATAAAAATGATTTTCAGTGTCATGACTTTCTCATGACAAGGGAATGCATTTGGTTTTTTTCACTTTCAGGTTTTGATTATAAAACTAAAAGTGACTTCACGTAACGAGCCGAGTTCGAATTCCAGTCGAATCCATTCACTTACGTGCTCACCCTTGGGAAAGGTGTGAATCCTCTTCTCAGTTATGGGTCGTAGATAGCAAGACAGATAGGGTTCTATATAGCTTTGGATGGCAACTGGTCTACTGCAAAAAGATATGGCAACTTACTGCAGGGGGGAAAAAAAAAACTGCCTCGTCGGTCAAGCGTGTATCACGCATGGCACATAACCATTGTACAAGTTCTGAAAATTTTTTTTTTTTTTTTTTTTTGATACCTCTATCAGCTCAGTTGCAAATTGTTATTTGTTTTTCCCTAAAAATGAATTGAAATGTGATTTTTAGTAAAATTAAAGATAATACACAATCATTTAAAAAAAAAAAAAAGTTTTACTTTACAATTTCTATCTATCGATGAGTTTTTTTTAGTCATATAAGCATGGGTTATTTTCTAATTTTGTGGACAATAAGAGCCAAATCCTCGTAGGCAAAAGGAGTTTGATTTTTACAGTTGCCAAAAGTCCATCCTTAACTGAAGCAAAAAAAAAAAAATGTTCCTTTTTTTTCACAATGAACGCTAGCATTTTCACAATAGCGACAAAAAGGGTTCAGAATGCTTCGATTACAAATCCTAAGAAAAGGCAGATCACTACATGTGGCGGATTTTAAGATGGGTAAAAAAAAACAACAAAAATCTAGGTCTCTGTTGAGAATCGAACTGTTTTTAAAAAAAGAAAAAAAGTATATAGAGTGAACTAAGAAGTTTATTGAAGAAAAAAAGAGCCACTAGCTATTGTTAATTAAGCTAGCTGCTAAGCATAATTACGAAGAAAGAATTTAAATCGGTTTTCTTATTTGCAATGATTATTATTACACTAAATTGGAATTTCATATTTAGTTTTCAAGTCAGGTTATTTCTTTTTTCACGATTAATTTTATTATTTTTAATCTCACCGATCTCTACAGGAATCACGGTGGCGACGTTTACGATTTTTTTTTTTTAGACAGAATTATTAATAACCATAATCGGCAGTAAAAAAACAAAATAAGAACGATAGCTAAATTTAAAAAAATAAAAGAAATTAATGGAAAAACTGCTACAGTTTTCCAAAAGACAACATTTATACAAGATGAGCCGTTACAGTGTCTCTAGCAGTGTTGATTTTGGTAGGTAGGGGCGGAGATAATATCAAACAACTTGACATTTAAGTGTAGCAGTAATAATAGCAGCAGTGGCATTGGCGAATGGTTGCCAAGACGGCCGATTTTTAACAATTCCTTTTACAAGCGAAAGAAATTCACTTACAAAATAAGCTAACAGAATATTTGCCTGTAGTAGTCAAATACTAGCAAATATTTTACGAGATTTAAATTAAATACTAAGACCTTCATCCGCTATTGGCATAAAATAGTATTAGTAAAAAAAAAAAATACATTAGTAGCGACAACTGAAGTAGGAATAGTAGTCAAAGTAAAAATCGTTTTCAGTTGATCTTCACTTGTAAGGCAACCATCCTCTGCTGGAGGTACTAAACTAGTTTGTTTTGTTTTTTTGTTATTACGAACTAGAAATATTGGCTTTGGTTTGGACAAGAGCGGGGCACCAACTTAGGATCGAACTCGCTACTAATAGCTAAACAGATTTAGCTCGTTAGCTATTGTATTACCCGACCCAGAGGCGCCCTGTACGAGTAAGCGATATATTATATAACAAAAACTACAAATTAGTTAAGTTGTCACTCACTGTTACTCACTAACAGTAACAGTGAGTGACACCAACGATTAGTTAGTGTATTGTAGTTGAAAGTAGTAGTTATCAATCATCAACTTAATTCGACACAAGGCCAAACAAGAAGTAATGAAGACAGGAAGAGTGTATTACGCCAATCTTCCAAATGAAAAGGTCAAACAAAAGAAACAAAACTAAAAGGATCTGCATGACTGCCAAGAAAATCAACATTTGAAAGCCTAGCTTCTACCCGGGCACGAACACCGAACTCTGGTACTGATAGAAAATGATATGCAACTATCCCATCCACGAGGCAGACCCAGGTAGTAGTTTTATTGTCTTAGTTACAAATAACAACTATATAGTACTAGCAGTACTTAAGCATAGTATTACAGTGGTGGGGTCGTCGTAGTAGTAGTTGTCATTAGTAGTAGTCGTCTCCATCGCTGCGTGGTAGTGGTATATACATCTGGCGCCGCCCATTGCAACCCGGCCTACCAGTCACTAGCTTTCGGGGCACGTGTTTGTATTTATTCGGCACAGATGGATTCACCAACCCTACCGACGACGACGGCGGCGGCAGCGGCAGCAGCAGCCGGGGAATAACTGGGTCAACCAAGAACGGTCGGAGAGTGGGTTAGGAAGTGTGGTGGGTTGCGTTTTGCAGAGCGCGCGGGATCGAATCTAGGGCACTTGCTTGTTGTTTCTCCACTTGGTGGTGGTGGTAGCATCTCGTGTATACGTAGGGACAGTGGCTGTGTGTGTGTGTAGGGAAAAAATGTAATTGGGTGGCGAGTTCCCTATACGTGCGCCTCTCGTATGACTGGGTTGATGTGGCGAGGAAGACTTGAGTAATCGGATGGCGGTACGTGTGAACTCCACTGGTTTAACTTGCTAGTCTGCGCTGGCTGCTAAAAATATTTGTTATTTTACAGTTACACTGTACTTGATTTGTTACTATGATTATTATTATTATTATTACTTTCTTAGCCGAGCATAATAGAGCTCATTTGAAAGCTTTGTCACTGGTACTAGTCGAAAAATTAACCCAACATTTAAGTGTTGTGCTTATTTACTGTACTGTAAAGCAGTGGCGTGCAGAGGTTGGTGATGCCCAGGGCCAACTCCTTGACTGTATGCCCCTAAGACTCAAGTGGGTAGTGGGGAGAAATGTGAAAAAGGAAGACATTTTAAATATGTAAAAAAAAAAGAAAAAAAAACCACACACACACACACAAAAAGGATGAAACATAAACACTTTATTTAAAATTTCAAAAGCTAAATTTTTCTTTCACTCTTTGATTGGATGCCATCCCGATGTGGATGTCCGAGGCAGTCGTATCCTCTGCCCCACTTCTGCACACTACTGCTGTGTAGTGTGATATTCACGTGCGATCAAGAACCCTAGAGAACACTAACCATGGGTATAGTGTACCCAGCGCAAATTTTCCTATTTTTAATTACAACTTTCAGTACCTGATTTTCTTACCTAAATGTTTTCCAGTTCCTATTAATGTTAATTCAAAGTACAAACTTTGAAGAGCCTGCATGTATTGTAAAATATTTCAAATAAAGATTTAATTTAATTTTTCTTTCTTTTTTTTTGATATTTTCAAAATCGAGTATATACCCATGGTTAGTACTAGTAGTGGTGTAACAGTAATTGATGGATAGTGTTCTAGGGTTAAAATTAAACTAGCATTTTAGGGACGTTTAAGAAAGTTTTGTTTGGTTTGCAAAATCAAGTAAAAATTAGTAATTTACGAGATGGGACAATTAACTCATATCGTGCTAAAACAAAAAACAAAGTTGCCGTCTTGTTTCATTCATTACAAATATAAAAATAATAATAATAGCCATAATACACAAACAATTTCTGATCCTGTTTCTTAAGTGCAATGAGAGGGTGCTAGCACAGTGTTGAAATCCCCGAGACTAGGCATCCCTCAAAATATTAAGAGGAAGAGAAGGCAGATATTTCACTTTGACCGGTGATTATGAATATTTCTTAGCTTTATCGTGCACAAAACAACAATCTTCCAAGTCAGTATTCAAAGTCCTGCTTCCCCACCCCTTACGCTTGAACACTGATCACTGGAGAAAGTGAGAAATTCGCAACTACCTTGGCCAAGAGGCTGTACCTTGAAATAGAATTATGAGAGTCCAGCGCAAGAAAGACAGTCTCTCTAATCCGATTGAGTCATATGTCAGTGACCAAGTGAAGAACGGAAGACATTACTACAACCATCTGTTTTCAAAACTCAAAAAAGGTTTCAAAGTTACACCTGAGGTCACTATTTAAAAGAACAGTTTTCTCTTGACACCGTGAATTGACGACAAAACTATTAAACACTATTTATTTTATTAGATTATTTATTTACAAGAATAGTTTTTTTTTTTTACAAGTTTATAAAAATGTAAACCAAAATACCATGCAATACTAAGAACTAATTATGAAATCTTTTTTATTCATAAATTTATATAAGAATGTTTGAAAGAAAATTTAAACGAGTAACTATAATTGAACACTTTGAAAAAAAAATGCATTTTCTGGACATTTTTCATTTGCTTGCGCCTCATAAATTCACTAAGATAGTTTCTGAGCATCTGCATTTATATTAGGTTGGTGCAAAAATAATGCCGGTTTTTGACGTAGTTTTTAACGTCAAAAACCGTCATTATTTTTGCACCAACCAAATATTTTTCTTGAGAATTAAGAAAAATGCTACACACTATTTATTTGTTAAACTGGTTATTTACAATTTGTCGTCCTGGGTATGACGATAAACTACGCCCAGCAGTAAGGCCTCTGATCAGGAGGTTTTGAGAAGCATAGAACCACATCTTAATTGCTGGTATTCCCAGGTCCACTCTGACTCGGGGTGGTAGTACCTGTTAGGGTTCCAGCTATGGGCAAATAGTTAACCCCGAAACGGGTAAAAACACTATAGAACTGTAAAAATTGGTTTTAATATCAGAAATACTTTGTAAAAAAAAAATTTCATCATTAAATGACCCATTGAGGTTGATATGCCGTAAAACAAACCAAACCAAGAATAATGTTTAATAATTTTGTTGTCATTTCTCAAGAAAAAGAAGAATGCATAAACCCAATTTCATCTGTATCTGTTTATATTTCTGAGATAATGTATTATGTACATTATTCAGACTATTGTCCTCATCTTTGTCGCCATAATTATTACAACGTTTCGGCCGTTGTACGCCCCGGCCTTCTTCAGGTGGTTGGAAATAAAAGGTTCAGTTCGACATTCCAACCACCTGAAGAAGGCCGAAGCGTACAACGTCCGAAATATGGTGACAAAGATGAGGACAATATTCCGAATAATGTAAATAGTGTACATAATATATCATCCCAGAAATATAGACAGATACTGAAGGGCCGAAACGTTGTAATAAATATGGCAACAAAGATGAGGACAATAGTTTGAATAATGTAAATAATGCCAGTTTCATCTGTTTAGGTTTTATTAAAATTCTATAGTTTTTTTAAAGCAATAAAATTTTCCGAAGGACGATACAATTACTAAGCAGTGTCAAAAGAAAAGCATTATTTTGCTTAACTCAAGATTTATTGCTCGAAAATACAACAATTGTGGCAAAAATGATTTTCTAAGCGTAGCTTAGTTGTGGCATAAGGCCGAAAGCGTGGGGCGCCAAGTGAGGATCGAACTCGCTACTCAGTCGTAATTGATCGAGTGAGACAAGCTTGCTAAACAATACACCACTTAGAAGTGCCCAGTCTTTTGTTTGACTTTTTATCTTTAGTGGGGGGCGGGGCACGTATCTTCCATTTTGCCGCATATTTTGCCTACATCATTTCGAGTTTCTATTTCATTCTAATTTCAGGAAAATTCAATCGGGAAACGCAGATTCATTTTAACTAGAATAATTTTGTGCTTTTCTCTTTCTCGAAAAGACATATGAAAACACCTCGCATTTAAAAATTATAAGGAATAAACTCTGACATTCATTTACAGTGAACTATAAGCACTCTTTGTTCGCAAATTCTTTAAGTTATTAGTTTATTAATCTCATTACTCGTTTGAGTTGGAATCTAAGAAATAGGCTTTCATTTAAGTACTTGCAAATCAAATTACACCAGGATATAAATATCTGTAATAATCAACATTTATAAATTGTAATTAAAACGCCGAACAGTGTCGCCGGGTGTTTAAATGCCCCACTAATATTTCAAATAATGACATTGAATATATTTATTAAAAAGACTTTATATATATATATATATATATATATATATATATATATATATATATATATATATATATGACAGATTCATTTTACCTAGCGTGGCTCCATCATTCGGTTGTAAATAAAATGTTCGTAAATAAATAAAATATAAAAATTCATGTTGATCAGTTGTCAGCAGACGATCAGGCGAAAAACATTCGCAATGGCATGGGAGCGCGCACACCCATGTACACACTCTAGTTTTTCAGCAAGCGTTAAATGCCCGGCAACCAGCAACTTTACCGCCATCATTACTACTTCAAGCAAAGTAGTACTGCATTACTTCAGTTATTATGAACACACAACAAGTACTAACAATACACACAATGCACTATGGAAGAGCTTCAGCTCCCTTATTTTTGATGAAGCTGAGAGCTAAACAGAAGAAAAAAAATGAATTCTTGGTTTCGATAATTCTATTGAATTGAGTTATATCATTTGTTGTCTTCAGTCATTGCTACCATTAATTTTCAAAATAAAACTTCATTTTCTGATTTTTTTTTTCTCTGGAAACATTATATTCTAAAACTTTAGATAAGTGTTATATGCGGAAGATGTCTATAGGTTTGATTCCAGAAAATAAGCACAACCGAAAAGGAAAAAAAAAATATATATATACATATATATATATTTTCAATGTAGTTCATTATTACTATGCGGTTGATTTAGTTAATATTTCAATGTCCACCATTCTTACTAATACTTTACGATCTTCACAACATTATATGTCTTGATAGTCTATCTACTCAGTTTATGATGTTCACGTGAAAGAACATCTGTATACAAACCTAAACAAATTCTTCTTCATCTGCCGTGTTCCTTAAGTGTGTGCGCGATCATTGCTCTCCACAATTTCCACGTTTTTCTGCCCGCTCTGTTTGTTATCTGTTCATTGAAGATGATTGGGTAAAGAAAAACGAACGAACGTTTAAGCTTGTAATGAAGTTTTATTCAATTCAATTTGACTACTGAGATTTAATGCATAAAATACAATTATGGCACAAGGCCGAAAAAAGGGGAATGGGTTGGGGCTGGCCGTCACTATCATATACCTAGCTAATCCGATTTACGACCCATTCATTCATTACAATTTGCACAAGAACTCATCCATCACCAATCCACCATGATACCGAATACTCTCAGGGAGCCTAAAAAACGCACCCCGTACAAAAATAATTCAATTTGACTACTGCCCGTAAGCGAAGTTCGGTCATTTTTTTATAGTTGAGGTAGAGACAGTTATGTTTGACTTCTACCACAGTTAGGTTACTTACTGTTTTCCCTCTGCTTCTCCTACCTTCAATATGACCTGTAAGTATTAAAGTTTCCAAGTCTTCTTTCCACTTGTAACTTTCTGATTTTAAGTGTAGGATTATTGTTGCGAAAAAATACCAAGATAAAAAGTTTGAATTATCTCGACTTAATACATAGAAGGAAGGAATATTAATATTTCAACGGAGATTGAATAAATCCTTTTTCTCGCTTTTTTTTAAAGTAACCACACCAAGCGTTTTAAGAGAGGACGTAATGTGCTTCACCAAAATCCGAAGGTGCATTGGGATGGCGAAAGATGCCTTCGAAAAGCTAAGCAAAGTATTAAGAAACAGGGAAAGGTTCGTTAGAGACAAAAAAAAAAAAAGAAAAAGAAAAGAGGACTGAATTGTTATGTAATATCCGTTCTTCAATATGGCAGTGAATGCTGGCCAATCACATCACAGATGAAGAAGAGGATTGAGGTAAAGGAATGTGATACTACAGAAGGATACTGAGAATACTTTGGATTTGACATGTGAGCAATGACAAAGTTTTAGAGAAAATGGAAACAAAAAGGACTTTTATACTTAACATCAAAAAGAGACAATTGAAATTTCTAGGGCAGATAACGAGGAAAGAAGATTTGGAAAATTTGACACTCACAGGACCTATTGAAGACAAGCGAGATAAAGGAAAACAGCGCATACCCTACCTAACAAGCGTGTGTAAATGGTTATCAAAACAAGGATTAGGAGAGAGAGCAGAAACGTAAAATTTACTAAGAGTTACAAAGGACAGGAAATTGTGGAGAGCCATGATCGTCCAAGTCTTGAAAGGATACGGTACATAAAAGATGGAGGTTGTGTAAATGTTTAGCAGAACGGGAATTAGGAGAGTTAGCAAAAAAAAAAAACAACAACAACAAAAAAAAAGACTACAAAAAACAAAAACAAAATGCACTACAAAGGACAGGAAATTGTGGAGAGTCATGATCGCCAACATCCCGAAGGGACACAGCTCATAGAAGAAGAAGATTGTGTAAATGATTGGCAGAACAAGGATTAGGAGAGAAAGCAAAAACGCAAAATTTACTAAGCACAACAGAAGTCAGGAAACTGTGGAGAGCCGTAATTGTCCACGTCCTGTAGGGACACAACAAATAGAAGAAGAAAAAGAACTGCACCTTGTTAAGAAATTCAGAGAACACATTTACAAAATATTTTCAATATATTTTCAGATCAGCTGTACATTATTAAATTTCTTTTTCTTTTCTTTTTTTGATTCGAAGTTTCCTTCTGAGTGTGTGGATTTTTGTCGGGTTTGATCCGGACGCTACAACATCTTCTAATACATGTATTTATACGTATTCATCCGGGTGGAAATTGAATGAGAATGAGGATACCTCTTGATCAAAACAACATGAAATAATTTTGATTTAATTTAATTTGTAAACAGTGGCGATTCTAGAACTCTGAAAGTGTGTGTGTTAGGGGGGCACTTGGGGGCCTGAGATTTATCTACGGAGAAGGGAGAGCAAATTGAAGCATTGTCTTTATTTTCATACTGAACCCTCTATTTCGCTCAATGGGGTATACTGTTCTAGTGCCACGTGCCATGGTTAATGGATGTCAGTTATCAGTTATCTCCTGTTAAAGTTCTCCACTACCTTAAGCGGGTATTGAACTCGCACTCTTTGGGTCCTGTCACTGGATCTAACCAACGCCTTTATCCACTGTGCAATGTGTTCAGTTCGACATTCCAACTATCTGAAGAAGGCCGGAGCGTACAACGGCCGAAACGTTGTAATAAATATGGCGTCAAAGATGAGGATAATAGTCCGAATAATGTAAATAGTGTACATAATACCTCATCTCGGAAATATAGACAGATACACCACTATCGTATACACAACTTAGGAATGAGTTTTAGTATATGTATGTTAATTCACTAAATTAAAACGGAATAACTTTTCATTCATAGTAGTGGAGTTCTAATCTATTCTTGCCCTCTTTTCAACTCTCAAGCTGTTGGACCACAAGAGAGATTAACTTCAAAACAAAATCAAAGGGTTAATACTAACGTCAATACTAGCAGAATAGTGTAATTTGTCTGCCTTGATATTTTTCCTCGACAAAACTTAGAAAAATGGGGAAGGGAGTACTGAGGGGCCAGCCAAAATTTGGGGTGGGGGTGGGGGCATTGGCACCTATCTCCCCACCGTAGAATCGCCACTGTTTGTAAAGTGTATGGTCATCTCCGTCGTCCGATATCGTTAACCAATGAACCATAATATATTTTTATTTAAATATAGTCACTCTCGTATAGGAAAGTGCACTAAAGCAGAAGACAGCGATATTGATATAAATATTAAGGCGGTTGTTACGAGCATGCTGCTTCTGTACGAGCAAGCAGACAACTAGAGCTTGTTTTAGATTAATTCAGGAATATTAAGTAGCCTAAATGCGCACGACATTTAGTAATGGAACTGGTAAAAAGGAATCAAGTTATTGACTGTTGTGCTTTCGCCCGATCATCACTGAGCAAAGGTCATCTTGACACTTATCACCAGCACAATTCAATAAAACCTCAAAATGAACAACAACGCCAGTTCTCATAGGTATCTCATTGAAGACAACTCCTTCCCAGAATATCGATCCCCAAGAAGTACCGATCAAACATAGAAGTGTGAAGTACTCAGTGAGGATTGAAATCCTAATAGTGACAAGACAAACTTGTTAACCATTACTCCACATTGAAGACACATCTATTAAATTAATAAGCAACATCATCTACAACAGTGGCTTAAAAAAATTTAAAGTGTTCCATAGAATTTAGTTGTTAAATACAAGTTTATTTTCATTAAATTAGTTTTATTTCAAAATAAAGAATATACATTTACTATTTCTATAATGCAATTTCTAAACTTACCTATAAATAATAATAATAATAAAACTTTTTTCTCATCCAGTGGTTATGGGTTCCAGCAAAAAGATTAAGAATAAAAATGGTGCATTGGTAAAAAAAAGGTTGAGAACTATTGATCTATAATGCAAGAATACTTAGCACGTAAGTGAATTTGACTAGAATTCGAACTCGGCTCTCTGATTCCTCAATCCGGGCCGCTCTCCATTACCCCACCGTGCTTCTTCCGTTTGTACTACATTCGGCTAATTGTTCGAGGTTGTCATTTCTTTCTGGTAGACCAGTGGCCATCCAAGGCTATAGAACGCGGTCTTTCCTGCTAATTACCAAAAGCTGAAGGGAGAAGAGGATTCATACCTTTCCCAAGGTTATTAGCACGTAAATGAATGTAATGGATTACGACTGGAATTCTAACTCGGCTCTCCGATTCCTCAATCCGAGCCGCTATCCATTACTTCGACGATAATTTTACTAAATTCAGCACGAATACTTAGAAGAGTATTAGCGTGTTAAAGAGATTTGTTGTCACGTGATCACTAGCAAAAAATCTCGAGAAACTCCTCATGGGAAAACTCAACGACTACAAAATATAATAGCAAAACTTTTTCCAAACAAAATCTTCCCATATTAAGTTACTGACTTCCTAATAATAAAATTGACTAACTCATCGAGTTGAAGACTGGCGCACACAATCTTTGGTAATACTGTGCCTTTTCTATCAATGTTTTCATGATAATTGTTCCGACAAGTTTTCTTTGATACATCGACTTCGTCAATTTAAGTGCAATACTACAGTCCGTCTGAAATTATTATTCAAATCACATCAACGTCAATAACTCGAATTTACTTTTATAATTTTTTATCAAATTTTAAACGATTAATTTAGACATTAAAACAAAACTTCAGTTAAATTTTTAGGTAATTTCAATAAGTTTTATTAATATTGGATTTATTATAAAAACTGCAGTCTGAAGTTATTAATACAAAATCAGAAGAAAAAAAAAACACTTAGAAAGAAGCTGAACGCTGGTTAGAGAGAACATTGTTGCGGTTTATTTTGACTTAACGTATGTTGTGCTTAAAAACCGTGTGCCACATTCTTGAATATGATAAACTGTTATTTCATTGTATAATGTGAGTATGATCGTCTTAAATCCCGAAGAAATAAGTTCTGTGACAGTGAACTTCAACAGCTTAACTTTTCACAAAAAAAAAAGTTAGAGTTTAGAAAAGAGGCCATCCAAATCATGATATTCAAATATCTCATCCAGGAATAAGCAGTAATAAGAGGTACAGTGTAACCCGGATATAAGAAACCCGGATATAAGAGAGATTGTCTCTGGTCCCAAATTAGAGCCATACTTACCTAAACAAAATAGACCAAACCCGGATATAAGAGAAACCCGGATGTAAGAGACTTCTTCTCCGGTCCCGACAACTCTCTTATATCCTGGTTACACTGTATATTCGTGTTTGTTCTTTTCCGTTTTCTTTTTGAATTTGTAGGTCTGATGAATTGGATCGTATTTACGATTCCAATGGAATAAATTATGACCATGGAATATTAGTGTTTAAGCCTTTTTATTATATCCTTACTCTGTCCTGGACATTGAGTTCTACCTGGATTCTATCCTCTCGGAATTTTTTATTCAAAAAATATACATGTGTGTATATGCACCTGTGTATTTTGCATATATATGTGTATATTTACCACTAATATTATCTATCTATCTATATATCTATCTATCTATATATATATATATATATATATATATATATATATAATCACTTTCAAAAACTTTATCAAACTTGAATTATAATATTAATTAAAAATTAAGATGGGAAAAAGTAAGAGAACACACTGTATTTTTGTTTTACATGATTGCCAGAAAGCCTACAGAAAGTGTTTGAACATTTCGACGTAAATTTGATTCACAATAGATTTTACTGCGTTGTCTCGTAGGGACTTGGCTGATTCAGTTCAACGAGGTGCGAACATACGAGTCATGTCAGTAAGCACGAATTATGTCACTGTAAATTATTTTATAAGCACCAATTCACTGCAAATGGTGCTGACTGGAAAAACTGTTCAACTGTTATGCTATTACACTTGCTTATAATATCATTATTGCCTTTCATACCTTCTTAATAGAATAAGACGAACCTTATTGTTAAAGATTCTTTATAGCATTGAATCGAAAGATAGCGAGTTCAAATTTCTTCCTTTCCAGTTGCACATTTAAGAAAGGCATTGTAGCTATTTTTCTCAAATATTTAAAAAAAATATTTTGAGATATTAAATGAGGACTTTATAAAAAATATTTGATTGCAGACTGGAATAAATGTTTGCCATTTTTATATAAAATTAAATTGGTAGTCGTGACCAGCTCGTTAATTTATGCAAGCATTTGTTTCAAGATTAAAAAATATTTTTGTTAAATGGATTAAAAGCATACATAACTCAGACACGAAAATACCTATTCTGGGTACGAAACAAAACTTTACCCTGTATAAACACTATTTTTGAAATACCACGTTCCACCAGGACATAGGCGAGCATGACTCTCTACACATTCTTTTTCTTCATTATTTTTAAATTGCTATGCATTCATGGGAATATAGGGGTTTCTGTTTCTTTTTCCAAGATTTTGAATTCAGAACTTTCCTTCTCTTAGACTGGTTGCCATCCAAAGCTAGAGAACTAATTTTACTCTCATATTTAAACTATACTTACGATGTGGAAGAGGTGGATTCATGCCTTTTTATTTACATCTTGCATTTGGTTTATTTTTATGACAATGTTTGAGCCAATGGAGCCTAGGATTGTCTTCAGGCTTCTGTTTCATCAAATAACTTTCCAGAAAACAATTATCTTATTCGTTATATCTATAACTGATTTCGGATGTTGTATTAATTGGTTTAATGATTCTGAGATCCGAAGACGTATTGGGATGGGAAAAGACGCCTTTCAAAACCCAGGCAGAGTATTACGAGACAGGAGGATCTCGTTTGTAACAAAGAAAAGAGTACTGAACTGCTACGTGATATATGCCTGCCTTTATGGTAGCGAATGTTGGACAATCTCCTCAAGTATGAAGAAGAGACACGAGGCAACAGAGGCGTGGTTCTACAGAAGGATGCCATGGACCTAACATGTAAGCAACAATGAGGTTTTGGAGAAGATGCAAGCAAAGAGGAAACTTATACTAACACCAGGAAGAGACAGCTGAAATTTATGGGACACGTAATGAGAAAGGAGGACTTGGAGAATCTGATACTCACAGGTCGGATAGAGAGAAAGAGGGGCAAGGGAAAGAAATGCGTGACATAACGGGTTTAAGCAAATGGATTGCAGAACAGAGTCTTAGAGACCAAAAAGACAACACATTGAGAGCTACAAGGGACAGCAGGAGGTGGAGAGACATAATCGCCTACGTCCTGAAAGGACACGGCACATAAAAGAAGATTGAATTCCCAAGCTTCCAAGGAGAAGACTAATTTTTTATTTGATTACCATTCTGGTGCATGAATTTGGGGTGTACGGGTAGAGTAAAGGATATTGGCACAAGAAGCGAAGTTCAAGCAGGCTGAGTTCAAATTTGGGGTTAAGCTGTTTTGCTGGAAAAGGAACAAGTCCCTCTTTTCACCTCTCAGAAATTGCATAAGCTAAAATCTCTAGATTTGGGTGGCAAGTAATCTAAGAGAAGGAAGATTTCGAAATGCCAAGCCATGGAGAGGGCAATCGGAAATCACTCCACCATCTTTCCCAAGAAGTCATGGTAATTCACAGATAACAAGGAAAAGGAGTCTGGAGAAGGCAAGAGAAAATCATTCCAAAATTTACTCCGCATGATTTACTTTGGCACAAATGTACTAATGTTTGTTGTTATTATTACCCCAACGTTACGACCGCGGTGTCCTTCGGTGATCTTCAGTTGTCTGTCGGCAGTGGCGTAGCTAGAGTAAACGTCACCCGGGGCGGTCTGCTCAAATGTCACCCCAATGACCCCGATTCACCCTATGCTGAATGGTTAGCTGTAGCTAAATTTTCATACATGCTCTACCTCTACTTTACTCTACTGACCGGTACGTTACTGTTTACATGTATGATCCAAGACAAAATCCAATACCACAAAATAATCAGTTCAAATCAAAAGATTTTTAAAATGCAACTGTTCACTTTCAGAACAACTAAATACAAAACACGGCAATACACAAAAGAATGACATTCGATACAATGGTCTTAGAATGAATGTTTTTCTTGTTTTCATTGTGGCAAACTGGTCAATGACTTCGTCAAAATCTGTTTGTCGTGTAAGCTCCTTTTCAATGGACAGCACAGCCAGATCCGACAGTCTCAACTGGCTCGTGGTTGACGTAATTTTCTGTTGCTAATTTTCCGGTGTCCAATTTTCCGTTGCATCATTTTCTGGGTACCATTTAATTATCAATGATGTTTGATAGTATTTTTCTTGACAAAAATGTTCTATTTAATTTTTAAGCATTTTTCGGAACATTGTAAATCAACTGCATTCTTTTAAAGGTTACCTAGAGAATTTATGCAAAGTTTATTTTTTTGTTTTTCTTTATACAAGTAAAATAAATTTACATCGTATTTTGATGTTATTATGATTTTAGTTTTAATGATAATTTAAAAACAATAAATATTTATCATTAGTACCAATAATGGAAAATTAAGTTAAAAATTTAAAAGAATCGGTTTTGGAATCGGAAAATAGGCACAAATTTTTTCGATTCTGATACCCCAAAAAGTTCCGATTTTTTCGATTCTCGATTCCGATTCCGATTAATCGTCTCAACACTAGTAGATATATTCAAAAGTATATCGCTCACTCAATGGAAAATTGTATCTCAGCGAATTTATACACAGGCAAGACTGAAATTGTTGCACTTTTGGCTTCGTATTTCGCTTTGTTGTTATTAATGATGCAGAGTTAAAACACCATATCATCTGATAAAATGTTACAACAATGTCTCTTGTTAGTAACCAAGATTGTAGCAACTGAAACACATGAAAGCTGAAAACATTGCTATTTTTCCTACTCACAAATTTCCCGACAATTTATTAGAAAATTTCTGACGGGGGGACAAAACTGGGGGGTCGTAAATTATTTCTGTGGGGGGGGGGTTCATATGCCCACCTGCGAAACCCTGTGTCTCCACCACTGTTTTCAGACTATTTTTGGCACCTTAGCCTGGTTGAAAAATTTTGTTGGGGGTGACATTGTGTCACCCCTCCTGTGCTGGCACCCGGGGCGGTCCGCCCCCTCGCCCCCCCCTAGCTATGCCACTGTCTGTCGGACAGCGGAATTTGAACCATATTCGCTCATAGATTAAATAAAATAATAAAAATTTAGTTTGAAATTCGATGAAGGCTACCCGAAGTCTGCTGGAGGATGCAACAGCTAAAATGTTCAATATATTTTAACAAAGCCGAATCAGCATGTCTAGAATGTTAAGTTCTCATATCAAAGCCGGTTTCTATCTGATGAATATCAAGTTGATATTCAAGCCTATAAGAGGATTATTAACAGAATCTACCAAGCACACCGAATGTGTCGCTTCTTCTAACATTCATTTATGTTAAATAATTGAACCTACAAGCAACAAAAGTAGGCCCAGTGTTGCATGGCTGAAACCAAGGCTAGTACGTTGCCGTAGCTGTTTTTATTTACTTCGATAATTCCCGGCAATGAATGCACGTGAGCATCAAAGACTATGTAAAATGTCGCAAGACGCATGCGTGATTCACGCTGAAGTTGACGTCATAATTGCTTTTCTTTTTAATATTGTTATTTGTGTGTTATATTCATTTCAATTCTGCTTTGACGAAAAATCAAATTGCATATACAGAAAAACAAACATATGTACATATATATGTTTATTTAGCGTAATATAATAATACCTTTGGCAAAAGACCAAAGGGAGAGGGAGAGAGATTGGTCATCAGTAATTATCCTGCCCCAAGCTAGTTCGATTCATGATCCATCCATGCTAATAATTGACACAAGCACCATAAGAACTAGTCCTTCACCATTATGTTCGAGCACACACCAAAATACCGTTCTTTCACAGGGGACATAACACTATATACCCATGACATATATACAGCTATATTTTTTTTACAAAAATATGTAAAACGAGAGGGGGTGAGCAAACCCATTAAATCAAATAAAAAGTTCAACTAAACAATTTAAAAGAAACTAAAACGGTGTTAGTCTACCCCCACAAAAATGAAAATGGCCTCAGTGTTCTGCCATCAGACAAAATCAAGAAGCTCACTCACTAGTGGAAAACAATTGGGGAGTGGAGAAATGTAAAAAACTGGTTCGAAACAAAATAAAAATCATTGATAAAAAAAACCGGTGATGTAGGGAATCTTAAAAAAGGGCAATAATAAAAGAGGGGAACGGGAACTACAGTCACTCACGCTAGCTAGGAGAACAAAATCACCTGAAGGGACTAAAAGAGGAAATCAAGTTTAGCTCGATTCGTGCGAACCGGGCTCACAATACTTACCCACTTTTCGCTGAAATCTGCTGAAACCAATTGCTTTCTATCAGTTCTGATCTTCACCTGATGACTAAAAAATTTAACCAGATCCTGATGACAATAGTGTTTGTTTCGTAAGAGTACTTCCGTCTGCGTCACCGACACAAACATTCTTGCCACGGCAAGCAATGTGAGAAACACCAATCATTTCTCCCCAGACCACAAGGCCGGCACATTAATCTTGCGGACGTGTGCGACAATGGACACAAGATGTTCGGGATCGATACGAGCCGTTCACTCACCTACCTGGTCCCAAAACAGGCGCACCAGTGGATATTGGAAGAAAGCGTGCTCTGCAGTTTAGTCCAACCCACGATTACACTGGTGGCAGTCGGACACGTCTGCTAATCCCGCCTTGAAACCCACGTCATTGAGATGCAGCGCAATCCGATCCAGTTGCTCGGTAAGCGAAAACTCAGGGTGACTGAACCAGAAAAAACCACAACTCATCCGCCGACAAGTCAAACCGGTCCCGAAGCGGGCTCAACCTCCACCAACTAAACATTTTTGTATGCAGAATTAGAGAGGATTAATGACTTTTCATTTGTGTTTTAAATGGCCGAAGGTACTCCATGAACAAATAGACAATACTAAGTCTTTCTGGTTTTTATGTCTAGTATTAAAGAACTAATTATGGATAAGATTACAATTCAACCAAAAATGAAAATACTCTCAGATGCCTGATCGAAGAGCGGGTGTGGGACGGTTATTTTTGTGGGGGAGAATTTCTGTCCTCCGACCACAAGTTTATTGCCATCAAATACAGAGGCGAAGTTTTCATCTCGATTTTATTTTAGCTAACGAAAATGTTGTTCTTGTAGATCGTCTGAAAGTCGTAAACTTCATGACAGTTGCGTTATTGATTAACAATTACGAAGACCGTGTTTTCAGTAGAGAACTCAGTATATAACCATTTTTAATTCACTTGATCTAATTCAAATGTCAGAAGGAAATATACGTATTCAGTTAATGAAACTTGATTTTGTTTGTTATAAAATAGAGTTACTTTTGCGCTTCGAGGAGTCGACTGAACATTTGAAGCAAAATGGATTTTGTTAAGTATTCTGTTCGACAATATTATTCGAAGTGTTCAGTCAAGAACCCCTGCATTCAGCTATAAACCTGTCTGCTACAAAATGATATAATGTTAAAGTAATATTAATTGCTTCATGGTTTAATTCAATGACAGCATATATTGTTTTTTATTCGTAAATGTTTTGTTTAAATTGGTATTTGCAAAAAGGACCGCCACAGTCACTGTAAATGTTGCAAATTTGGACAATAGTATGAAAATTACTTTCGTTCAAAAAAAAAAAAGTACCATGGTATTTGAAAAGAACAGAAATTCGTATTCTTCATATTTGTATATATGAAGTCCTAGGTTTGATGATAAACTACATCCGGCAGTAAGACCGCTGATCGGGAGATTGTAGGTTTTGAGGGGAATAGAACCACCTCTTAATTTCTGCTGTTCCATTCTGACCCTGGGTGGTAGCACCTATTACAATTCCAGCTATGGGCAAATAGTGAATCCCCTAAACAAAAACAAATTGCTATAAAGTATAAAAATATATTTTTATAGTAAACATACCAGCAATACATTTATATATAAAAAAAAAGACCAACAATACATTTTATAGTAAAATGACCAACAATATATTTTATCTGTTTTTGAAGGCATACAAATGCGTTCAAAATATTTCAATTAAATTTCGGCATTAAATGACCCATGGAGAAGTTGACATAACATTAAATAAACAAATAAATCAATCAAGTCATCTGTTATTGTGTTTGATCTTCACTGGGTGACCCATTGTTATTTCTTTGTACCAAACTTTACCAAGTTTTGAAATGATAAACATCACATATTAAAGAATTGTCTTCTGTTTCCTGATATTACGGGTTTGATATTTATCGTTAATAGCAAGCTTTATCGGAATTACAAGATTTAATCTATTTAAAAAACCAAAACTGTAATTTTAAAAAGTGTCGGTAGTGTGATTGATATCCATAGCTGAGTAATGTTATAGTGAACAAAACAAGATCTAGATTTAAAATTCAAATGCTAAGCACTGACTCATTGATTTTGTTAGAAATTAAAAAGACTCGAATTTACAAACTTTGCTTAACACACACACAAAAGCGAATCCAAAACAAAACTCGTGAAATTTCACACCTTGATGCGAAATGTTTTTCGGCCAATAGAAAACTAGGAAACATTTAAAAACAAAATTCAAAAAATCTTCAATTCTCAGAAACAAATTCTTTACGGATCTTTTCCCGAGCCGACGCGAAGTTTGTTCGTCGTCCAATGGAAAGACCGGAATCATATTCGGGGGTGAATTGCCAAATGACCCTTTCAAGCCCCGCAAACAAAATAAAAGACGGGCAAGTTCGCCTGTCACCAGAGAGAAGGAGACGAGCGTATTAACACGTCCCTTGACAAACGTCAAGCGATCGTTATTATTATCTCTACCTTTCTCCCTCACCTCTTTTATACTTGATAAACGAACGGAACATTTTAAGACTGAGCGATTACTTCAAAGACATTCCTACCTAACGATAACGCTCATACATACATACATACGTTCTTGCCTATGTACACATAAACTTATTCTTGCAAGGACTACTACAAACATTTTGACGACCTTGTATCAAACAAAATACATTAATTTTATTTATAGAGACCTTAATTTATTTTGTATGTATATATATTTGTTGTTTCACTTTACAATTTGTTTTTCTTGTTTTATATCCCTTTTATGGTGGGCTATCTAACAAGGCCAAACTAAACTAATCTGTTTCAACACCCATACACTTCACTATAACTGATAACCCACTATAATGTCACATAGCAAAAGCAAAATGAAAAAAATTAACGATAATCGTAGACAACCACCAAGATCGCTGAATTTGACGGTACCATTTTAAACAGTTTACCAAGGTTTATAATGTTTTAAAATTGTAAAGATTTAAAAATGTATGTAAACACACACACACTACATACACACAAATAAAATATGATCAACAAATATATGAACATCAGGCTCCAGAAGAAAAAAAAACACCAAAAATAAAATCAAAAATAACATTTAAAAAATTACAGACGTAGTATAAAACAAATTACACGATATAAAAAAAGAATTTTCAAGCAATCGCTGTTGGTTTGAGTAAATTCAAAAACCTGCATGGCCTAAAAAACCTGAAAAAATAAATAAGAAACTTTACAACAGGTAGTAGTCGGTCAACTCAAAATACGAGTTCATCTGTATGAATCAACGCCAAGCGACCTACATTCCAAAAAAAAAAAAAAAAAATAAGAGGAGCGGCTAAAGACCAAAAGCAACACCGACAACTAAAACGAGATGCCAGCTTATTGAAGTCAAAACGTTTGGCTTTCATTTCTTTTATTAATTGTAATAATATTTATTAAAAATATATGAATATATATGAGCCACCTGTTCATATCTACGAACATTTCAAGTAATAAAACTATTTGCAATTCATATCTTTACAGTACATTCCAAAAACGTGTAACAATGTAAATAAATCGAAGCTTTAAAACAGGGCGCAATAACTCGGAGTTTATTTACAATATTAATTGGGACTATAAATAATTACAAAGATTCTATAAAAACAAAACGGAACTTATAGAAAATTAATTTATCTGATTTTTTAATTCATAATTTTTAAATTTGTGACAATGAGGTGAGCTTGTTAACCATCACGCCGTAGTAAGCGCTCAATGGTTTCATTTGTGCCTTTGAATATGTTTTAAGAATATCTTTGTTATATGCCTGTGCTTTCAAAACTTCATGTCCGATGAACTTTCATCGACCTTATAAATTTTGATTAACAAAACAATTTTCGATTAATATAAATATATTCGACAGTGACTTATGCTTAAGTAAATAATCTAACCTATTGCATGATTTGTTTAGTTTAATTCTCTTTTTTTTTTTTAGAGAGAGCTTCCCTTTTGCCATCATTGCCAGGTGCCATGCGTGATACACGCTTAGGCGATCTTTCGATACATGACTGACGAGGCAGATTTTTCCGCAGTAGGTTGCCATTTCTATCAGTTGCTATTCAAGGCTATAGAACCCGGTCTGTTCTGCTATTTACCCATATCTGGGGGGTGGAAGAAGAAGAGGATTCATACCTTTCCCAAGGGTATTAGCGCATAAGTGAATGTAATGGATTCGACTGGAATTCGAACTCGGCTCTTCGATTCCTCAATCTGAATGAAATGAAGATAAACTGTTTCAGCCATAATTTGAACCTGGTTCGCCAAATTTCTAGTTTGTTAACCGCTAGGCCACCCGTATACACATTGATATTACAAACCACATAATCAAACATTTTAGACACTGAATATTACTATTATTTACATTTGTCCAACTAAGATACATTGCATGCAACGCAGCTCCATTTTAGTGAGTGCTAGTCAAATTGTATAACCCAAACCGGTAAACTTCTGAACATTCCGCTTCTAAACAGATGTCTTTACGCAGACATTTAGAAAAGGGTTCCCTGAGGAAATACAAAGTCAAACCAGCTTACATTTCCATTTAGAGTGTATCGCTTATGCATACAAATCACCTATTAAAAAGAGAAAGAGCGAAACAAACGCCCCTGGCTATGTGTTAAATTCAACATTCGGCAACATAAAATTTTGTCGCAATATTTGAAATTTCTCCGACGACTCCTTCCCCTTCTTTATACTCTCCCGTAAAAACTGCAACCCAGCCTCATCATTCGGTTTCTTCCCCTTTTACCAGGCAGCCGGCGCCCAACGACCATTTTCCTTAGCCGACGGATCTTCATGTCATGTCCAATAAGAGAGTAATGAATTACTTCTCTAGCCAGTTCGCCTGTGCCAGTCGGAAAGATCAATACGCGCGTCGTTTAATGTATATTGCCAATTTACAGCTGGCACTTCTTTATTGGGCGAAGGAATAATAAGATGTCTGTTGTTGTCTTAACGTTGCTTCCCATCGAATTCTATGTCCCTAGTTTGCGACACGAAGGATCATAAAGTGTGTAGGAATATTTATTGTAATAATTATTATTCTTTCTCTTTATCATTGTTTAACACTAGAGATGGACTCCTATTAAAAAAAAAAAAAAAAAAGAATTACTTGCTGGGAGTAAAAAAGAAAAAAAAGATACGTTTATTGTTTGTTATATTGACTGTAATGACAAAAGTACGCAGGTGTAGGCTTTAAGAAAGCTTTATTCAATTTAGAATAAAGGTTTGCGTATAGTGTTCTTTTATAGTTCCAGTAAACAGAAATAGCTTTTTCAAAGAAGAGGGTAATAAAACAAGGGGAGACCACTCTTGATTATTCATAACATTGACATTGTTCATCGATAACATTAACCATTTGAGCCCTGCGTTCCTGGACAATTTTTTAACGCTTCTGCCTGAACCCCTGAGTCAAAATTCGCAAATAATTGGTAGGTAATGTTTCACGGTAGATATAAAAATAGTTACAATGGTTTACCTACTGTTAAACCAGTAGCTAGGCATGACGTCATATTTCTCTACCACCGGTAATATGGTGGTCAGAGCTCAAAGGGTTGTGAGAGATTAAAGAACAGTGTTCCTTTATATCAACAGATCTTTTACCACAAAAATGGCTGTTCCAACGTCTCCGAGATTTTTAAGAAATAAGTTTTTTTTAGCTTCTTTTTTCTAGTTATTATTTTTAATCAATTTTGTCACCCGACGAAATATTCATAACAAAAGTCAAAGATTAACGTTTCTGTTCATACATTTTTGCTTTTATTAGAGTTCAGAATTTTTATTAGTTAATTCCTACATTTTTTACGGCTTATCAACCCTTTACAGATTATTTTAAGCCAGAAAATATTTTTACATTGTAAGAATTTTTTTGGATATTAATGGTTTAGTGATCAAAGTCTTACTAATTAACCCATAGCTGGGGGGAAAGGGTAGATTCGTACTTTTTTCAAGAGTATTTGCGAGTAAGTGGATATAGCGAACCCAGCGGGAATTGAAACTCGGCTCTCCGATTAAAAATTCCGAGCTATTATCCATTGCACTAGACGCACATCCAAGCTTACAGGACCTGGTATTCCCAAGCGGTCACCCATCTAGGAACTGACCAGTCTCAACGTTGCTTAACATCGATGACCGTATAGGAACCGGTGTTTTAATGTAATGAGGCTGTAAGTCTTTCAAAGTTTTCTTTAAAATATGATTTGCAGTAATTAGTTAGAATGAACTCTGATATGGGATTACCCCACTTTGTCTGTAAAGGAGTTTTTCCAAACGCCCACTAGATGGCGTTGTACGGGATGCGACAGAAATACCACCACATATATCTCCCAGAAATACCGATCTCATAATGGTAAGACATTAGAGGCAATGGGGTCTTCGTCGAGCTGATGTTTTACCATTATGTGGGAGGTATTTTGGGGAGGTATTTCTGTCGCAACCTCTATAAAGCAGTATAACATTGAAGGACACAAACTCTTCCTCTCTCTTCAAACACAGGATGCTGTAGAGATAAGACATTTGTTCTTGTCATCGAGAAGTAATTCTTAGTCCCCAGTTATACTTTGTGTAACATGCAACGCACAACACTATCTCCTCATATGACGACAACAAAATTTCCACGATGAACTATAAATATATAAATATATTTCAATTTAACAAACGAGAAAACACCGCCACACATAGATGGTTCCCATAACAAATTGCTGACCTAATGTCTTTACAGCTTTTCCAAAGAAACCTATTGTCAGCCATTTTCTCACTCACAAAAGATTAGCAGATTGTTGAATGGATTTTTCTTTACCCACTTTTTTTTTTACGTCTAGTTCAATCAATAATGGCTAGTAGCTCGTATCCGGATACGATATATTCCTGATTGCTGGGACGGCTAGCCAATCCCTGCCGCAGACACTTTCACAGGCTCATTTGTGTTTCTTCAGCACCCAAAAATCCCAACCGTGGTTTATACTGAAACTATACTGAGCAAGCCTTAGTTACAATTTCTAGGAGAGAACGCATTCATCTGGCGTGATTAACAGTTTTAACAAGACAAGTACTCTCAAACCCTCGGTCACGATTACTTGGGGCAACCCGTGGGATGATTTCTCAAACGAGAAAACACCGCCACAACCTCTTTTTCAACCTTGCCGCCCGCTGGGAAAACCTCTTCAGGCCAATAATACCTCCCTGACAAATCGTCTATGCTACGAGTCGAAATCGGGTTTCATGGTCGGATATCAAACATGAATCAGACACCAGTCCACTTCTATAATCTTACAGACAGATTGAATACAGTGATTGGTATTAAGACTTTGCATTAGATGAAGAGAGATGCATACCAGCGATAAAGCATATCAATCAAGTATAACAAGTTAAATATCTGGTGAAAGTTTTAACAGAGAACAGGAAATGCGACACTGTAGTCTGGTGCCCCCGCTCGAGGTTGTCGACAAAATCCAAAAACGTATATGCAATGTGATCGATCCTGATTTGGGGTCTCGACTTCAATCACTTTCTCACAGACGTAATGTGGCTTCCGTCTGTCTTTTCTATAAATATTTTCATGAAATCTGCTCTGACAAGCTATTTTCACTGATGCCCCGACTGCATGAATTTAAGCGTGCTACTAGATTGGCAATTCGGTCCCACACTTTTACTGTCGAAACAATTAAATGTAACCGCCTCTTCTACTCCAACAACTTCTCTCGCACTTCTCGACAGTGGAACTCCCTTCCTTTTACTTGCTTCCCCGATAAATATAATCTTTAAAAGTTTAAATGTAATGTAAATTGACATCTTCTGTTGCCTTGATCCTCGTTATTCTTTTTATCCTTTTCTCACCCCCCTACCCAGTCTTTTTCCCTTACTTATACTCTCTGTAGCCACTTACGTACTAGTGGCACTTCCGCTTTGCTCGGGTTAAAATGCTTAAACAAATAAACAAAAAACCAGTGGGATAGCGAAAGATGCCTTCCAAAAGCCAAGCAAAGTATTAAGAGACAGATAAATTTCATTAGAAATCAAGAAATGGGGACTGAACTATTACGTGAAATCAGTAGACTGTCTATTATTTAATGCTATATAAACAGTGAATAAGAGACAGTCTACTCGTAGATGAATTATAATAGCCGGCCGCTCGTATCCAAGAATGTCTGCTAGGGCGGATTGCCAATTTCTGTTGTAGGCGCCTGGTCCGGAACTTTTGTGTCTGTTCAATACTCGCAGAACCCACCCGTAGTTTATACTGCAACTCTGCTGAGTGAACCTTAAAGTTTCTGGGAACGAGCACGTCATCTGGTGTGATTTTCACTTTGAACAAGACCAGTACACTCACACGATGACTTGTGACTTCATGCTAGTACAACAATCTATGAAAAATTCCCTCTACCTAAATTTCAGTCAAAAGGCTTGGGTCAATTCGTAGCGGGTTTTTTTTCCTTTGTTTTTTTTTTCCGCACTTTTCAAATCTATGTTTCTGTTGAATTCGTCAATTTTGAGATTTTTAAATTTTTAAGCGAATCTAAATACAATTGTAAAACTCTTTCCATTATGGTTACTTTACATTGATTTTTATTTTTTTCAGGCATTTTGCATATTTTGGTTACAATTCTGCGTTTTAATACCTAAGCCGCACCGACAAATATTTAACAGCTAGTCATAATAAAACGATAAACAATAGAAGGGTGAAAAACAACACAAAATAAAAATCGTTGATGCATGGTCAGAGATATGGATATGCAAAGGCCATCTAAAAAGAGAAACGTCATCTTTTATAGAATCAAGACCAACACCAAGCCTCAGATAAAACTAACAAAATGCTGCCTATCTGAAAAAAGGGATAAGATTGTAAACTCTATTTTAAATGAATGCTCTAAACTAATACAAAAGGAAAACAAAAATAGCCTGACAGGGTAGGAGAAGTGACGCCCTTGGAACTGCAAATTAATTGGTTTAAAAGTTGGAACCTTTGGGATAAAAAAAAACAAAAACCATTAGAATGAACAATGGATGAATTAGAAATTCGAAGAAAAATCTTTGGTTTTCTTGGAAGGATACTGAGGAAGGAGATGTGAACATGTAAAAGCATGAAGAAATAATAATAATAATAATAATAATAATAATAATAATAATAATAATAATAGTGGTATGAATAGCCGTTTCCTTATAAGGAAACATTCAGCATTAATTAACCGGACAGCGTAACTGTGGGGTGAAATTTATAAAATCTTTTTCTTAAAACAGTTTTTTTCAGGAAATTAAACTTTTTAAATTCACTGTTTCTAATGATGATGAGAGTTTTTTTCCTAAATTTTCATTTAAGGTGAAAAGTCAAAATCTGGAGTATCTGTCTATATTTCTGAGATGAGGTATTATGTACACTATTTACATTATTCGGACTATTGACCTCATCTTTGTCGCCATATTTATTACAACGTTTCGGCCCTTCAGTATCTGTCTATATTTCTGAGATGAGGTATTATGTACACTATTTACATTATTCGGAATATTGACCTCAACTTTGTCGCCATATTTATTACAACGTTTCGGCCCTTCAGTATCTGTCTATATTTCTGAGATGAGGTATTATGTACACTATTTACATTATTCGGACTATTGACCTCATCTTTGTCGCCATATTTATTACAACGTTTCGGCCGTTGTACGCTCCCGGCTTCTTCAGGTGGTTGGAATGTCTAACTTAACCCTTTACCCTGGGGTAGACTGTTCTAGTTCCACGTGCCATGTTTAATGGATGTCAGTTACCAGTTATCTTCTGTTAATTTCCCTCTGAAAGTTCTCCACTGCCTTAACCGGGTATTGAACTCACACTCTTTGGGTTCTGTCACATGGCCCAGTGGATAAAGGCGTTGGTTAGATCCAGTGACAGGACCCAAAGAGTTGTGAGTTCAATACCCGGTTAAGGCAGTGGAGAACTTGGAGAAGGGAATTATCAGGAGATAACTAATAACTGACATCCATTAGACATGGCACGTGGAACTAGAACAGTCTACCCCAGGGAGCGAAATAAAGGGTTCAGTTCGACATTCCAACCACCTGAAGAAGGCCGAAGCGTACAACGAAACGTTGTAATAAATATGGCGACAAAGATGAGGACAATAGTGTAAATAATGTACATAATACCTTCTCTCGGAAATATAGACAGATACTGAAAGGCCGAAACGTTGTAATAAATATGGCGACAAAGATGAGGACAATAGTCCGAATAATGTCAAAATAAGGATATATCCTTATTTTTCCTTCCAGTTACATGTGCTATCCATGTTAGAAGTGTTCAAGTGATGTGGTTTTTGCTATTTGGTAAAGCTCATCATCATCATCATCATCATCATCATCATGGTTATAAATAATAATGAATTATAATAATGCAAACTTTTATAGTCATCATAAACAAAGAAGGGTCCGTATAGATTCTGGATATCACTATTCCAGTGCAGAACTGAATTAATCAAAAGAAAATTAAAAATCGGAACCAAAAATATCTAAAAAAAAACCTGTAGAATATGATAGTGATGATTATTAGCGAGGCACTTTGAAAAGTACCGAAGAGTCTTATGTAAGTCTATAGTTGGGACGTTCTCCGATCACAACGACTAAAAGTAACCCTTTGACTCGACAGCCGAGGTCTTAGGGTGAGACTTACTGGTCTCAGGTGTTGCATCATGACAAAGGACAGAAAAGGATCTCTTAGACGTTTCATATCTAGGTTGCGGTACCCAACACTATACGCTGGATCTTTTTGTGGTAGTCTAAGGGTCAGGATTCTTGGTTATGGAACTCAGTGTTATGCTACAAGTTATAGATAGACTCTATTACGGTTCGGTGACGTTCTAGAATGGAAACTTCTGTTTAGAAGACTTGAAGAAGTCCCAAGTTCAGGGTTGAAACATCGCAAAACAAAACTAAAATTGACGGATTTCTGAGATTCATCGAAGTCTTAGAATAATGAAGAAGAATGGTAAGATAGCTTGTAAAATATATAAATACGATACAGTTTGTTCTAGTTGTCGAGTGCGTAGGTGTCTCAAATTAATGTATTCATTTCCCCAAATCTAATGCGTGACAGCATATATTCATGGATCTGAATTTTGAATCCATTCATAACCATGTGATGATTCTAAAACAAGTCTGTGTTGGTTAGTTCATCTTTATGTGAGAGAAACATCGACTTCTTTCTACGGTCCGGCCTTGTCTATCCATTCATGCGTTTCACACTTGCCCGTCGTCTCACGTTACTCTGACAGCCGAGACGGAAATGACTCTCCGTGTCTCTTCTTCCTGGGACTTTCTTGTCGGCTGTTCCCTCCAGTTTACTTATATTGATTGTATGAGAACCAAACTCGCAAGTTTCTCATCTATGATGTATTGCTACAATTTGACTTTTAATTGCACATTGACATGACCCTAACCACTTGATTTCTTCTTCTTCTTCTTCTTCTTCTTCTATATACCAATCTTTTCACGACGTGGGCGATCATGGCTCACCACAACTTCCTATCTTTTGTAGCTCTTAGTAAAGTTTGTCTTTGTGTAAACGGGGATTATTAGTGAAATAGCAAACACCTTAGCTAGATTATATGCTGCTTTTCTCTGTCCCCTTTTGCCTCTAATCCGTCCCTGTAAGTGTCAAATTATGAACCCTAGACATTTCCACTGCCTCATTTGACTAGCTTTTTGATTATCGACTTTCCCGAAAACAAATCTTCGTATAAGACCGCTGACGAATATGCCTTTATTTGAGTAAACAACATTACCCATTGGCTTTTTTTGGCTAAGTTGTTTTGTTTGGAAAGTCATTTTCACTAAAATTATTCTACTTAAGAAACCACAGAAATTCGATCGATATATCTTTATGCAAAAAACTGAGTCTCAAGGGTTTTAATGATATTTTTTTTATTTCTGCCGACAAAGTAATTTATTAGTTGACATCATTTTGGCAATTGTAGCAAATGGTTACAGATTCAAACTGAGTTATGCCAAATTGCGAAGTTATCTCCGATTAAATATTCAGGTCCGATTCCTTAAAAAAATCTCAACCCATCTAATTTCTTGAAATTTGATTCCATTAGTCATTAAATGCAATCAGGCGCACTCTCCTTTCTTTGCACTCCGGATTCTATACCATAAAACCGGGCCATCGACATTGAAATCTGTTCATCGATCGATGTCAAACCTTCTTTTGGGTTTGGTCAACTCATCACACTTACAAAAAGATTAGAAAATTTGGAAATCAGTATAACTGATACCATCCAGACGATAACATTATTATAATCGTCAATAATGAGGAAAGTTCTGCTATAATGAGGAGACATTTCGTCGCTTAAGCTGCCATATTCTAATAGAATAAAATCTCATCTACTATGTAATAATAATATTAATAAAAATCGACCAACTTCTACGAGAAAACAGATTTTCTAATCGGGAATAAGGAACAAAAGAACCTGACACATCGTGGACGTAGCTGTACCAGTGAACTGAGTGAAGTTGAAGGGGAATGAAAAATTAAGCAAGTACCAGAACCTTGCTCGAGAGCTGAGAATGATAAGGAATATGAGGGTTCGAATCGTGGCCACAATAGTAAGTTCAGTTGCCAAAAAATATAACAATTGGAAATTTATGAAAGACTACACAGATAACGATGTTGCTGGAGGTCTACGATTTGATTTAATTTTTTTTATAAATTAGACGATTTGATTGATGTGTTTAACGGTTTATCAACGCTTTGTGGGTTATTTAAAACCAAAATATAGTTTGGATTATAATAATAATCATTTTTACGAGTGAATATTGCATTAACTTCCAAATATATATCCTACTCTTTAACCGATAACTGGGGGAGATGGATTCATAATTTTCTCAAGGGTATTCGCGAGGAAGTAAAAATTACGGAGCCGACTGGAATTGAAACTCAGCTCTACGATTTCTTATTCAATGCCTCTATCCATTACACCACACGCACATCCACTGTAGAACTGGTAAAATGAAAACTGTTATTACTACTACTATAACTTCTATCTGGAAAAATTATTATTCTCAAACTTATTAATGCAATAGTCATTTGCGAAAAAGAAAAAAAGACTTGCAATCCAAAATGTTTCGATTTTAAATATCCCACAAAAGGTTGAAAAAACCGTAAAGAACAAGTCAATTAACATCCAGTTCTACAAATAATCTTAATTGTTATCCTTTTTGGCACGCGGAAAGGTAAATTATCTTGAAGACATTTTCTCCAAAAAATTCAGTCAGTTATGTGCCATGCTTGATACACGCTTAGGCGATCATGTATCTTTCGAAACATGACTGATGTGGCAGATTTTTTCCCGCAGTAGGTTGCCATTTCTTTCTCCGGTTGACCAGTTGTTATCCAAGGCTGCAGAACCCTGTCTGTCTTGCTAATTACCCATAGCTGGACGTGGGGGTGGGGATGGAGAAAAAGAGGATTCATACCATCCCCAAGGGTATTAGCGCGTAAGTGAATGTAATGGCTTCGAATGGAATTCGAACTCGGCTCTCTGATTCCTCAATCCTGGCCGCTATCCATTACTCCACCGTGCCTAGAAAGGATGATAAAACATAACAGAAATAAAAAATAATAAATATATATTTAATCTAAGTTTGATATCCTAGAAAAGATGATAAAATTTAGATTAATTTTTTTTTTATTTCTGTTAGTAGAAGTAACATCATTTCTTAGCAACTACGTTGTTGTGAAGATGTTTTTACTAAGTATAATACAAAAATCACAAATAAAGGGCACCTACTGAGGACCAAATTCACTACTTATGATTTTGTTATTTTCAATACTATCAAAGTTTTGAAAACGATTTTATTTTGTAAACGCACGAGGCTGTAAAGCAAAACACGACATTCTTAGATGATAATAAAAATGTTTTTTTGTCATATAAATATTTCCAAGGCGAAAAGAAATATTTCTTCTTGCGTGCGAGAGAACAAACGAAAACATTCCTGCAATCACCCATGAGATTAGAGACGTTTTCTTACCTTTTTCCTGAGACAGATATATAATGTGTCAGAGTTGCCGAAATACAGTCTGTTGCTAAGAAGTAAATCACACACACACACACACACACACATACACACACACACACACACATATATATATATATATATATATATATATATATATATATATATATATATATATATATATATATATATATATATATATATATATTTCTGCGACACAACAACGAATATTAACTAAATCGAAAGCATTATCATTTTGTCTATTCTTTCATGATACCATGGCTGGAATAAAATTAAGTTAAAATCTAATTTATGTGGTGGGTGGCGCGCGCATGCGCAAACCATCGAATTTTTCGTCCATGATATTATCCATAGATTTAGCAAGTCTTTCGACAGAAAATGGGGAAATTTCTTTTCGTTTTGAAATTTTAGGATTTTGGTATTGAAATTCATACTGTAAGAAAAAGAATAACATTAATCTATACACTGATCTTGACTTTAAAAACGCAAAATTTGATTCGGTTTAGCATATTTTAAATATCAGATTAAAACAAAAAAGCCTCATTTTATCTAGTTCCCTAATAAAAGAAACAATAATTATCCTTAAAAAGACAAAAGAAAAAGGGAAGGAATTTAAATTTTTATCTTTCCCTTTACAAGTACTTTTAAAAGTGCAAAACGAAAAAGACAAAACAATTTGCAAAGAAACAAACATTTATTACAATGACAAAAATATTTTTACAACATACAAATTACAGTCTGTAGACTTTTCACAACATTTTCCTATGTTCCTGGAACATTTCTTCAAATTGCAAATCTGTTTTCTCTTAAAAAACAACAGTTCTTGAAAAACAAATTGTTTCTTTAGCAACAAAGGCATTTTGTTTATTTTTTTTTTTATAACAATAGTTCATGTAAATAAATTCTTTAGTTACAAAAGAATGTCGAAAGTTAGAGGGGCGAGAAAAGAAAAATCTACTTTAGGCGATGCTGGTTTTCTGGACCATCCTGACAAAATATTCTCATTTAAAATGGACGTTCAAAAATGAAATAATATCTCAGGTTTAGAAAAGAAACCTGAATGAGATAAACTCATAAGTTTAGAAAAAAAACAAAAAAAAAAAACAATCGTTGTAAAGAGGATTCTTATAGGTTTTTAAAGGGTATTCTTTCCTTTTCTTTCTTCTGCGTCAACAGTAGTAGTAGCAGCATCATTATTTTATCATCCCATGTCAAAGTTTATTCAGTCGAGTGATTTTTTTCCCGTCCCAGATCACAGCTTCTACACGCCGGAGACGGTCAATCCTTCCTGTCAAGTTCACAGCTTTCTCGCCCGACTGGTGTCCATTCGTTTATGATTTTACAGTCAATATTTCCTCTCTTATATATATATATATAAAAAAAACAAAAACTGACAGCTCCAACCGGATCAAAAACCAACTCCTTATACTTTTTATCCCCATTGGTTTAAAATTCGAGAATTCCTATCCAATCAAACAACGCCTATTTGCAATTCAAATTTGGCTGTTTTTGACACCATCAAAGCCAAACCTCATTTTATAAATCTTTACCACAGAATGCTTCATTTTGCCAGATTTTTATAACATCAATTTGCAGCTTCTCTTCTTTTTTTTTTTCAAATCTTTACATACATTTTTATTCATATTATTTTTATAAACTGTCTACTCAATTTTGGCGGTTTCTTTGATAAAGAATCCGTGTTAGTAACATTGTACTTTTCTCAAGTAGTTTGAAATACAATTAATATTATTTTCCTTTATTAAAATTGTTTCTATATTAATTTTTTACACACTTGCAACATTTTACAGTAAATAATCGGTTAATATTTGGAGTCGGAGAAAATTTCAAATTTTAAAAATTTAGGGTTGTAAAGGCAAATTTTGATTGCAATCCGAAATGTTTTGGAACCTTTAGCTGAATATCGAATCAAAACCCGTCAGACAAGTCCGAGTCATGTAAACTTAAAGAACTCTCAAAATTACGTTGTTTCTCGTTAAAAGAAACTTCACTGAGATGAGATGCACATACAACTGAACTATACCTGGAAGCATACACGATTATTCTCCGGTTTGTTCGTGTCATTAATTCTTACATATTCAATCAGATAATATGTCATCACGTGTCTGTCACTGTCTTAAACAACTTCACAATTTAAAAATAATATTTTGTTTAATTTAATACAACTTCAATTTCCCGAGAAAATTACTTTTAAGTAAACCTAGAACAGCCAGTTTTATGACCCTTGTCATTGCCAAATAAGATCTCGCCTGTTTTACATATATTAAAGTAAATAATTCATCGCCAAACAGCGTTAATTAATTGTCACTACTTGTTAAGCGCTAATTATGTAGCGTTCCCTTTTTGAAATTCGCGCCTTGTCTTCATTTTGTTCACCTCATGTGACTAATGTATGCTTTCTAGCGATGCTATTTAGTTTCTAGGGAAAATCCATTGTTCATTTCGTCAGCGAAAAGAGATATTTGCTCCGAAAATATTAAATGTCCTACTTAGACTATTTCCCACCGGCAAAAACTACGATTTATAATGATGATTTTAAGGCCAGGTAAATATTCTCCCCATAGACGATTATCGCAATACAATCTTCCTATCCACATTTCCTCTTATTCGGCTTGGTATTAAATAAAACTAGTCTTAATAAAGATACGTCAACTTTTGAAAAGTAAGACTACTGTATTTGGCGGCATATAAGGCGCCCCCTTTTTTCACTAAAAATATCTTTTTAAATTCCCCTGCATCTTATATGCCATATGTAGGTTTAAAATTCGCGATAGTCGGCCGAAATTAGCTACCTGGCAACTTCTATTATCTTAGATGTAAACATGAAGGAGCAATAGAACACGTGGATGGCAATGTCTGATCACGACCTTACACTTATAGGATGAATAAAAAGACCCATCATTGCACAAGTCTGTGAATGGGTGAATCAAGCTTGCGATAATATTAGACCAGAAATTGTGAAATATTTTTAAAAAGTGTGGCATTAGCAATGCTCTCAATGAAACGGAAGATGTCGCATTATTTAATGACGATGACAGTAGTATTGAAAATGAGTATTAGAGTTTTGATAACGAAGACAACGAATTTCATGGATTTGAAGATGAATAAAATTTTAATGTCAACTGTACTGTTTTACTCAATTGTAATAATTGCTTGAACTTTATTTTGTTTTCTTACCTTTGGATATAATAAAGTTTTTTATCGGCTCGTGTTCCTTTTCTCCTATTATTTTTCGTTTAATTGTAAACATTGGCTTATTTAACCAAAGTAATACCTTATAAATATAGATTAGGCTGTACCATTTACTAATAGTTTTGCTAATTTTACTAATTCCCGTATTTGACGGCATAAATGTCGCAGTTTTTTTACTAAAAATATCTATTAAAATTCCCCTGCGTCTTGTATGCCATATATTGGTTTAAAATTCGCGATAGTCGACCGAAATTAGCTACCTGGCAACTCCTATTAACTTAGACTTTAGAGTAACTTTTATATACCTATCGTCATTATTTAAAAGGATATTATGCAGATTAAAAGTGCTATCATTGATAATATTCATTATATTAATTTCATCGCGTTTAATGTTAGTAATTTGCTTCACTAAAATTATATGCAATAAATTCAAATTATATATTTGTAAAATATATTTGTTTCATTAATATTTTTCTTGCGATAACTTCCGGTTGCATTGGTATAAATACAATCAGAATTTTTATATCTTAATTATTCCAATAAGACTTTACAAGACGCAGGTTGTACAGATCATATAAAGGATATAATGAAGTTTTTCATAGGCTTGTTTTTTTTTTTCCTATTATTTTTTGTTTAATTGTAATCAGGGCTTGTTTAACCAAAATAATACCTAATAAATATAGTCTAGGCTGTACCATTTAATTAATAATTTTACTAATTTTACTAATTACTAATTTTTTCCTGATTTTCCCTGCTGAAATTGGGGTGCATCTTATACACCCGTGCGTTTTATATACCGTCAAATACAGTACTAATTTTTTCTTGTTTTTCCCTGCTGAAATTGGGGTGCGACTTATACACCCGTGCGTCTTATATGCCGTCAAATACGATAAATCATTTGTGAATTATATTTTTTATTTATCCTATTCATGGCTTACATTTGCTCTTTCCCATACAAACATTTGTATCAAAGTGTATACTTTGTTTTTTGTTAACATAAAAGGAATGGCACATTTTTTCGAATGCGCTAGTCGACAGAGCTAATACACGCTGTTTAAAACAAAAATAAAAATAGGGCGTCTATTTCAAATACTAGTTTCCAATAATCGTTGAAGTAATATATATATATATATATATATATATATATATATATATATATATATATATATATGTATGTATGTATATATATATATATAAGATAAACAGATGACATCTTGTTGATGGCAGTCACAGAAAGACAACTGCATGTAGTCTAAATACAAGGTAGTAAAAGATAGCATGAAGAAAAGACTATTCACTGTAAGAAGACAGGATATGTATGGTCATCAGCAAGAAGGACAACACAATGTGTGACCTACAAATTGGAGACATCAAAATCAAGCAGTTCTAGAAGTTTAACTATTTCGCTGGTGTCATAAGAGACGACGGAAAATGTGACACAGAGATCAGAAGCTGTACTGAAATAGCGAAAGATGTCTATCAAAGTCGAAGCAAAGTATTAAGAGATAGGAAAATTGTGTTACAAACAAAGGAAAGAGGGCTTAACTGTAATGCAATATCTATCCTCCTATATGGCAGTGAATACTAGACAAGTTTCACCAGATGAGATGTGGTTCTAAAAAAAGGAATACTAAGCATACCATGGACCGAACATGTGAGCAACGAAGGAGATTTTAGGAAAATGAGAACGGAAAAATGCATTTATACTTACAATCAGAAAGAGCTAAAATTTCTGGAGCATATGATCCGGGAGGATGGATGATAGAGCGGGGAGAGAGTGAGATGATAAGAGGATAAATATTGCATAGAACTATAAAAGAAGGGAAGCTGTGTAAAGCCGAGATCACGCAAGTCCTGATCTGCCTCTCGAAGCATGAGAGGCAACTACTTTAGGAGAACAAATCGGAATTCAGAATCGTGGCTATGGCAACGGGAAAAATAATCTGTTATTTTCACCGAGAAGTCAACGCAATTTACAAATAATAAACAAAACGAGCCCGTTGAAGGGACATGACATTAAAAAAATATATTGTATTATGTTGTTATGCTATTAAAAAGTTCTCGGTCAGACCCAGTACCCTTTCCCATCAAATTCTGAAGTTTGGCCAGATTTCGTAAGGTCTGAAGTTATTGAGTGCGGATGTTAACAAGATAATTTTTAGGTGAAGGTGCGTGTTCAATATTGTTGTGGAGTGATTTCACAGTGGAGGCTTGTTATTGAACTAAGTCGGTCCTAAAATAGGTTCGACGTACAAAACGTTAGGAACTTGATATAATAGGTATAACGCAGAGTAATCGGGTTGTGGTCGCTGATACTTTAGTATCCGACTAACGGTCGTCCGGCATCGACTGACAGACCGTCTGACTGACTGGCTCATACGTTACTCTTACTACTCCTACTTATTATAGGTGGGAGAATCTATTAACTATAGAATAGGTGTGTTCCACTATAACAAATATATAAACAAAGAAGATAGAAGAAGCATACAAAAAACTTCAGTTTTTGCTACGGACGTTCATTCCTTTTATATTGACTGCATTGAAACAAAGTTAAATGTTTCTTGAGTATGCCCGTTTTCCTTTTTGGTTCAGAAATAATTTATGGCAAGTAAGGATAAGAACGGGTAAAGATGGTCGAGCTCAAGTCAGCCTTGTGTGGAGTTCGATTGCCAAATCCCTACTTCATGTGTAGGGGTGTAGAAAACACGCCCAAACGATCTCGTTGGAAAGTGGAAAGAGAAAGATTCTATCTTTTATGGAAGTTGGGGGTCATATAATCGCACATGTGACCAGAAACCATTTCCGTTTTTTTTATAATTTGGGTCATGGGGAGATTAATTAATTTATTTTTTATTGTTCATTATTTTATTTATTGGTTTTATTTCATTTTCCCACAAGAGAAACTTTCTACCCCGTCGGTTTGAAACTGGAGGTTCATCATTTTATTAGCCACTGCACTAACCGAACTATGACAGGACTCCCGTTAACACACTCGTAACAACTGACCTTTGGTGAACTCTCACCGACTCGCCGCATTAACTGACGCACGAGCTATTACAGACATTATACACAACATACGGGTCTTTGTCAAGGACACATTTATATATTAGGTTGGTGCAAAAATAATGACGTAATAATGTCGTTTTTGACGTTAAAAAATACGCCAAAAAACGACATTATTACGTCATTATTTTTGCACCAACCTAATAGCAATAATAAACGTTTTCGTTAGTCGTTGCCTTTAACAAGTTGCAGACTTACAGTTTACATAACAAATTTGTGACTATAACGAGAGTATCGATTAAAAACTGGTAGCCTCACGCTCGAACACACAGATGTGGCAGAGTCACCAGCAGGAAAGACAGCAACAATCATGGCTACTAATAGTTCAACACACAAAACTATCAGAGAGCCTTTGAAAATTTCTTTGAGTTTTGTATTTTCCGTTATTCAACGTTATACAATTTCAATAATAGATTGTATCAATTTGAGCATATCTTTATGGCAGCGTATTATGTTAGCGTCTATAAGCAAAACATGACCCTCAGAAGTAGCTGAAGAAGTTGAAGACTTATTTTTTTTATTTTTTAATCATTTATCCTAAGCAAGGAAATAAAGCCACTAAGATGCAAGGGGGTTACTGAGTGTGAGGGAATATGGGAAAAAGAAAAACATTATTCAGGAGAGGAACAATAACTGAAAAAGGAATGAAGAAATATGATGATACTGCATTTTAATTTTTGAAGAGCAATGTTGACTAGGAAGTAAGAAGCCGGAAGCCGGAAGCCGGAAGAAAGTTCCACAAGCAAGAAGTGCGAGAGAAAAAAAATTTTTTTTAATAGTATGTCTCTTCATGGCGTAAGCGATCATGGCTTTTCTCAGATTCCTTTTCTTTATTATCTGTGAATCAACATGACTTCTTAGGAAAGACGGTGGTGTGGTTACTCTTTGCCTTCTCCATGGTTCTGAATTTAAATTTATCCTTCTCCTAGACTAGTAACCACTGAAGACTAGAGAGCTAAATTTGCCTTGCTATTTGACCCATAACTGGAAGCCCCTTACAACACTTTAAAAGCTGCCATCTTAAAGCGAATTCCGAAGGCAGAATCAACAGAAACACAACCAGTTTGACGCATATACCATGAACGAAAATATTTTTTGTTGACACTGATGTTTATATTGCCACAAACAATGTCACAGACGTTGACCTTCCTTTTGTGTTAGGTTGACCCTGCCGAGAGAGCTAACGTCTTGGATCTTACCAACGATCCTAAGAAAATCACAGGGGCAGATTTGAGCGTAATCCTAACGCCCAAGCAATATCGGGCCACACCCGGCCAATAAATACGACATGCAGAAAACAAGTGAAAAAAAAATAATAACATATGGCGAAAGTTCGTTTATTCTCACTTTCAGTATTTAGCAAACTTTCCAGAATGTAAATCGCTGATTAAAAAAAAAAAAAAAAAATTTTCGTCACAGATTTTTTTTTTTGTCCTCTTTTAACCTTTTGGTTATCACGAAACAATATAATGACTTGCCGCGAGTAAGCAAGTATGCTTGAATAAAAGGGCGGCTAGCCAATCCCTGTGGCAGACGCCTTCTCAGACACATACGTATTTGTTCAACACCATCAGAGCTAACCTGTGGTTTATACTGCAACAATGATGAGCGAACCTTAGAGTTTCTGGGAGAGATCGTAATATTTGTCGTGATCAGCTATCTGAACAAGGCCATCACGCTCAAACTCTCAGTCACGATGACTTGTAACTTCGTGCTAGCACAAACATCGACGGCTCGCAACGTTAGCGCTCCTCTGGTGGCAGTATTCAAGTATTTTCAAAAAAAAAATCAGCTTATTGAAATTTGCTCGATTGGTTTGTGAAATTGAACGAAAGGTAGAGATTATAAATCTTCAAAAAATGTTAGTGAGAACTTCAACAATTCTAGATACTGTGAGGATTTCAACACGCTAATGTGTCTTGCCAAAAATTATCGTGTTTAAATATCGTTGTAAATGTAATTTGCAAAAGTAAAGGGGAAGAGGGGATTGTGTCAGCTGTGGACTTGTTTTCTTTCTTACTTTTTTTTTTTTTTTTTTTTTTTTTTCAAAATTTTCGTTTCGTACAACAGCACTGCAGGACTTTCGGACGTAAACTTTTGTCTATGTAAGCATTTCCGACATTTATTAAAGGATAGGTTTTACCATCCCAACCAATCATAAATCGTTGATATTCTCTTTCCATACCAAAATGGATAAATATTTTATTCGGGAAATGTACCTTTATTACTCGCTTTCAATCAATATCACCATTATTGTAGCTGGTACTTCATCACACATCTACGTAAAAACAATTCTAAGGAATTATTCTTCTGGACGACGATAGAGTCGCTCAGGAACAAAGAAAAGACGTTTCACTAAAACAATTTAATAACGAGCAATCATTTAACTTGTCCGAAATACTTAAGGTTAATCTATATGATAAATTCTCCAGGCGACCGATGACGTCCATAGACGCAACTGAAAACTCACAAAGCATTCTTTTTACATTTTCATTCGGCTGAATCTATCGTATTACAATAAGTACCTCCACAGATTCGCTAAAAAATTGGTATACCTTGATGAAAAAATGCCCTAAATTTAATGAAAACAGTTTTATCGTTAAAATCTTCATGTTGTTATTTATTAAGAGGAAAGAGCAAAATATTTTTATTATTAGATTATAGTTTTTGAACATTTTTAGAACGTTGGAAATTTTTGGTTAAAAATCTTTTTGTTTTTCTTGCGTCAGCGGGTGACTAAAGATTAGTATAGGGAATTTTAGCACCTTTCTTTTTTTTTCATTGAAAAACAGATTGATCTGGAAATTTCAAATAATTGTGAGATTTTAATAAAATTTTCAGGACTTATTTACAAATGAATTAAATTATTTTACAAATTTTTCGTTTTTAAAAAAATATTGGTAAAAACTTTTTTTCTATATTTTGTTATCCCCCAACTTATTTAATTTTATGAAATTTCGAGAAATTATATTTTATGCCGCTTTCTAATCCAAATTGCGAACGTTCTAAAATGATTAAAAAAATAATAATATAGTAAAAATTTACTTTGTCTTTCCTCTTAATAATAACATAAAGATTTTGACGATAAAACTTTATTTTTAAGTTTTGGGCCATTTTTTCATCATAGTATACTCATTTTTTTAGCAAATCTGTGGAGGTACCTATTTAATTCTTGTGTTATTTATATGAAGCGTCGACAGCGCTGATGAACAGAAAGGTATTCACTCCTTTTCGTCTCTCCATAAAAGCTGGTGTTAACAGAAAACTGTCACTTTTATAAACGAAAACAAACCAGTGTAAGATATTCACTAACCACGTGCTGAGTTTATCGTGGGGTACCCGAGGCCGTAGACTCGACCAAAAATTCACTGTAGACCCCGTAAAAAACGGATAGCTGTCTTAGTCTGGGGCTCCTTTCTGCCCGGAGGCAGAGAGTTTGTCCAGCACACTCCGAAGTAATCCGAGATGTGAGATATTCACTAATCGCCCCATGCGATTGGATGTGGCACAAGGCAGAATTTATCGTGGGGTACCTGAGCCTGTATGCTCCGCTACAAAATCCCCGTAGACCCCGTAAAAAACGGGGTCGGGTAGCTGTATCCCGAGACGAGACTCTATACTTTGACATATTCTCGTCTGGGGATCCTCTCTACCCGGTGTCAGAGAGTTTATCCAGCACATTTCCGAAGTAATCTGGATAGTGATCAATCCAAACAGTGTAAGCCTATTTACTAGGTTGCGATCCGTTTTATGTGTCGAATCAATCGTTCCGTAAAAGGTAAATCGATCGGTAACATAACGTGATCGTCACAAACCCTAGCAAACTCGCCATATTCCAACTAATTTCTCAGATATGTACGATGGCCTTCTATGAACAACAATGTTTGTTTCTTGACTCAACAATATTTTTTTTTGTGAGTGCAGAAAAGGATATGAAAGAAAAAGGAACTTTGATGTATTTTTAAAATTAGATACACGTTTCTCTTTCACATCTGTCGCGATATCGTTTGTCTTTTACTACTAACGACTTTCAGCCATAGACCGATTCACTCGATAGCCTGTTGCAATGCGCATGAAAGACATATCAGCAGAATGCACAGCTCTTTTTTTAGAGCACTAGTTGGCAAACTATGGAATACTTCCAATTACTACCAGTGACAGAGTTTCATAATTCCAGTTTATTTCGGCAATTGACGCATTTACTCAGTAGGAATCCAATGAAAATGGCGGCCTATCATTCTTCCTCAAGCGAGATTTCAAATGTAACTGAAAAAGTAAGTGCTTGGGCTTTAGCATCAAACATTTCAAAATGTAGGAAAACATTTTCTATACGTATTTACTCTTAACTCACGAAACTTTTATTCTGCACGCCATCGCGAAGTCCGTGTACGCCGTGTTTTTCTTGTTTTTACAATTTATAGAAGAAGACGAAGACAGTATTAAAAAATAATAATTAACAAATTTTATTATCGTTATATGTGTGACACCTGTCCCCAAATCCTTCATCACACACCGATGACCATAACGTTAGCATCAATATAAGGATATAAGCGAATTTATTCTACGAGACGACGTTGTTAACTATAGCGCGCCAGTAAGCTATCTTTAGCCACTCATAGTAGTCTTCTTTATCTATGTGCCATGTCCCTTCAGGACGTTGGCGATCATGGCTCTCCACAATTTCTTGTCCTTTGTAGCTTTTAATAAATTTTGTGGTTAAGAGCTACAAAGAAAATGACATTGTGGAGAGCTATGATCGCCAACGTCTTGAAGGGACACAGCACATAGAAGAAGAAGAAGAAGAAGAAGAAGAAGAAGAAGAAGAAGAAGAAGAAGAAGAAGAAGAATGGGCTTGAGTAAATGAATGACGGAACAAAGTTTAGGAGAGATAACAAAAAGAGAAAATTTATTAAGAGCTATAAAGGACAGGAAATTGTGGAGAGCCATGTTCGCCAACATTCTGAAGAAGACGAATGGGCTTGATTAAATGAATGGGGAAACAAGGTTTAGGAAAGATAACAAAAAGACAAAATCTATTAAGAGCTACAAAAAACAGGGAATTGTGGAGAGCCATGATCCCCAACGTCGAAATAGTTCTAGTAGTTTTAATGCGGTTGTATTATATGATCCCTGGGTTAGCTGATGTTGGCCTTCAGAGACAAACAGAAATTATGAGGAGAAGAACTGTAAGAAAATTACTTCTCTTTCTCTCTTTCGCATTTTGATTTCCTTGCTGAGGTTCAGCAGGAATTATTTGGATTGGTTCAATGAAAGAGGTTTTAGACTTTTATATCAAAGTTTTCAAATATTTCAAGAAAATATTTTAGCTCAATCTAAATGTCTTGGGATCTTTTCTGTTAATTCACCCGAAATAATGTGTAAAGTTACGTATCGCAAATATTAATTCAACTCCGGAAATTATGAATTTTAAATCAATGTTTCTTTGTTTATTAAATTGTTGGCAATCTTTTGAAATTATAAATCAAAAACTCCGACCCTCAAATTGAAAAATGACCAAAAATCAGGGAGTTATTAACATTTTGTACGTGTGGATGACAGGTACTTACATGGAATTTTTCACAATTTAAAAAAAAAAAATGTTTTTGCTTGTTTATCTGGGTGAGCGCGAACATGGACCCCCACACTTAGAAGTAGTGCACTTGAGTTGCCCACATTTGGAGCGATCGCAAAGGTCAACCCAAACAGAGACCAATGGAAGGGCTTTGTTCAGGGAGAATTTTAGTGTGAATTTTAGTAAATATAAATTCCTTTTATTTTGGAATGAACTAACAGAAAAGATTCAAGTTTCCTCTTTAATATTTAACCTTTATTTTGAACAAAGTCAAGAAAATTTTTCTTTTTTTTTTTTCGTCTTTCTTCGTTCAAATATTTCTTTTCTTTTTCTTTTTTTTTTTCACTCCTTCGATTCGCTCCGCCATCATTTTTTTCTTGATCAACGCTCAATATCATGTGACTGGTGTTACTGTGTCGCTAGATTTGAAGTTTCATATTTTAGAAGGAAATATTTTCAGGACAACTCATGGCTGTTTCCCTACGACAATGCACCTGCTAACAACGCCCTGAGCATCCGGCAGTTCCTGGCCGAGAAGAACATCGCCGTAATTGAATAACCTCCCTATTCATCAGAGCTTGCTACATGTCATTTTTTTCTTTTCCCCGAGCTCAAGGGGATCATCAAGGGGGCGCGTTTTGAAGGGTGGAGGCCATTATGTGAACCGTAACGACGCAGCTGAGGGTCATCTAAGAAGAATCCTTCCAGCATTGCATAGAAGCGTGGCAGAGAAGGTTGGAAAAGTGCATTAAACTCGAGCTGGGATTACTTTGAAAGAAAAACCATGTAGTTTATTGTTTGAAATAAATTGTTTGTGACAAGAGGCTCATTACTTTTCACACAGACCTGGAATATAAGAATTATAGTGTATGATTTTCGGCTTGTAATATCGATCATCTTAAAAATATTGAAAAAAAATTGTTTTGTGGATGTCAGGTTATATAATGCAAAAATCAGCACTAAAAGTATATGTCACAACTAAATCAGCACTAAAAGTATATGTCACATCAATGTGCATTTGATTAATACAATATTTCATATGCATTAATAGATAAAGAATATTGTCTTGCAAAAATATACACCTTAGTTGTAGGCTTCTTGCTTGTGATTTGTACCAATGAAAACAACGCCCTTTCCAATAACTTTCAATAGTTCTCTGCATTTATCTAGACAACGTCAATTTTGAAGGGATCTATAATTTCCTGCCGACATTATAAGCCGAAAATGTCACTCTATTTTCTCAATCTTGTTTTCTAATTCGTGTTGGTTGGTTATTTCCATGAAGCACCCAACCTCTAGAAAGACCATCGGGTCCATCCAAAATAGCTCAAGATTCCTCATTAAAATGGTCGAGAAATCAGTTTTCATATAACTCTTTGCCTAATTGACATGTTTCTCGTTAAGACGGGAATTTGGTTGTTATTGTGTCCGAGATATACTATCTTTAACCCCCACACCCCACCCGGCACTGAGTCTGGTTGTGACACAAGGTCTGTTTTTAACGTAGGTACCCGAGTGTTTTCACTCGGGCCGCTAGTCTAATTTTGTCTAAGCTGGTCAAAGCTAGTCTTAGCTGGTCCGAGCTTGTCTAAGCTAAGTCATAGCCCGTCATACCACCGTTACGTAACAGATGTTACGCAACGGTGTGGGGTGGCTACAACCGTAGCATCTACTCCGACGGGGGAAAAAAACACACTTCTCATCCTCTGTCAATCCCGCTGGAAAATCCAGAAGGAGAGCCCTAGTTGTTATTATGTCCTTAGCCAATATTCCGCAGCTTTGTTCTCTGTTTACTTGGTGTATTTGGGCAGTAATTCTTTGGTAATACAGGTTTGGTTAACGACCAACGAAGGTGTTTTTTCAATGTTTTTTAAGTTCCGGGTCATTTTCTTGGTTTTGGATACATATTTAGATGTAGAACATTTATTTAAAAATATGTTCTCCTCTATTAGAGTTTCACTTTCTAGATCGCCAGACTAAATTTGGTTATTAATTAGATCTTAGGATTTCTCTACAATTTTTATATTGGGCAAGAACTAGTCAATTTCAGATTAGGCTTTTGCCCCGTGATTGATTTAAGTGATTGAAAATTCATATATATATATATATATATATATATATATATATATATATATATACAGGTAAAATGAGAACAAATGGGGTATAATTCCACTGTGTGTAACATTTAATTTAAAAGAGAGTTCAATACAAAGTAGAACTAGATATATTTTAAACTGTGCTTACATGAAAAATTAGAAATTATCAGATTTTCTGATAAAACCTCCTAAAGAAGTTAATTGACTGTAAATTGTAGGCAAAGCCTACCTTTTACTTTGCAAAATGTTTAAACTTTGAATTTGATAATACTTTTTCTTATAGTAACAATCAGTAGCTTAACTGTTGTGCACCTTATATATATATATATATATATATATATATATATATATATATATATATATATATTCAGTTGTATGGATATGAGTTTGTGACATTGGGTTTCACGTATTTGTGATCATGAGACAAACTGGTTTATTTAAAAAAAATAGAATCTATTTATGCTTGTTTGTGTTTGATTATGTTTGAGGTGGGAGGGGAAAATTCATAGTTACAAACTCATATCCATACAATTGATTATATGTTAGCTCTATCATTGATATTTAGCACTTTCTAGTAAGTACTGCACATATAAAATATATATATATATATATATATATATATATATATATATATATATATATATATATATATATATATATATATATATATATATATATATATATATATATATATATATATATATATATATATATATATATATATATATATATATATATATAATGAAATGGACAAAATCCGACAATTATTTTAAGACATTTTTGTGTTTATACATTCTTTTTAGAGATACAAATATTTAAGCAAATGCTCCGTTTATAATAAACAGTATTAAGTAACATTTACCGGCCTGAATGTACGAGAAATTTTCTCAGAAAATATTCGTCCTCCGGCAGGATTCGAACCTGTATCCTTGCTAAAACGAACGCTCCTCTGTAGCCAAATCGGTTAAGGCAAGTCAAACTAAATGACGGTTCTGTGCAGGATACATTCAGGCCGGTAAATGTTGTTGAATACTGTTCATTATAAAAACAGAACATTTACTTAAATATTTGTATCTATAAAAAGAATGTATGAACATAAAAATGTCTTTATATATATATATATATATATATATACGGAGAAACAAATACTCACGACAAAGATGCATTTTTGTGAGGAACAAAGATGGCTGTTCCTTATTTGTCGAGATGCATCCGCATCGAAACAAAAATGCATCTTTGTTGTGAGTACTTGTTTGTCCGTATGTAAAATCTTTATAATAAATAACTATTGGTCTACACTTGGTATTGAGCCCTCTTTTAAATTAATACTATGAACGTTTGAACTTATATTCTTTTCGTTCTCGTTACATTTGAATGAATATATATATATATATATATATATATATATATATATATATATATATATATATGAGAGAGAGAGAGAGAAGAAAGATTTTTTTAATGATTCGTCAGGATCTTCAGCAGATGCTATTGGATAAAAGACTGAATATAATTTTATTCGCAGATAAAAGGTTGTAGCCTTATTGTAGCCTCTTCCAATTTGGTAAAGAAAATTTACAAACTATATTTTATTAAAAATCATGTTATTAATCATTTATAATTAAGCTGCCCAACTTGAATTAGACAATAATGAACACAAGCAAAAAAAAAAAAAAAAATACTTTCAGATATGTGAATCGTCGTCCGCAGGAAAATAAAAGCTAAAAATTATTGTCAGTCTTAATTCCATTCGACAAAAGGAAATTTTATATTTGATTAAGACAAGGAATCAAATAATTTCGTTTAAAGATGTAAATTACATAAAACGACACGAGAATTCAAATCGAATTTAGGCAAATTTTTTTTACAGAAATTGTCATTGAAATAGATAGACGTTCAAAATCTGGGTTTCCGATTAAGTGAGACACGGTCCGAATGAATTTGACTCAATTAAGTATTGTTATATTTAACGCACTAGTTATGTGAAGTGTGACGGCTGCGGGTTCAAATCAGGTCGGGAATATAACTTGTGAAGGAAACAGTTACTAATTGTAACGGCATTCAGTTGGATGTCTTGATATTTTAAAATAAACGAATTGAACACATGCATGGATTATATACACAGAACTACGTATAACGTAGCCTCCAAAAAGAGAGTTGTCGGAGTTAGTTCCTCCTTAATTCCCTAATTGTTCACTAGGGGTCGCTCTCCCTACATTATAAACACTGGGCGACTTCTTGCCTCGTTCTCTTTTTCATTTCTTCATTCAAGCGAACACATCTACAATGTAAACTCTCGCAGAAGATAGCGTCTTCCTATTTGTGGGAGACGCCATGGACATTATACAGGCATACACGTACGTACGAACCTTCACCACAATACAAACTCTTTACGTTCACACACAAACACAAATGTTGATGACTTTGTCATTTGTAAATTTGTTGTTTAATATATATATATATATATATATATATATATATAGAGAGAGAGAGAGAGAGAGAGGTTGACATGTATATATCGGTCTTGTTTGTTTTCTTTACATCTTCAGTTGAACTCTATTTGAGTCCGCCATGTTCTTGTAGTTGGACCTTCTAGCAGGAATAAACAGCACGTTTCCTAATTCAGCAAACGGTCCTCTACAGAGTAAAATCCTGTATGAGATACGAAGAGATACGGCTTGTCACTGGGTATCCTGCGATTGAAGAACGAGAGAAATGAATGAGTTTGAGTTCTTTCCTTTTATACTGATTTATATAACGCCACCTAGTGGATGTTAGCAGTTTTCTGACAAACAAGGTGAGGAAATCTCGCAGAAGCAACATATGAACAATTTCGTTACATGCTTTTTCAGACATCAAAAATGTTTTCTCCTTCAATCAATTAACAAAGAAGCCATTTACTTTATAAAAAATATCGAAAAAAAATCTAAATCTTAAAACCTCCAAAAAATCTTAAAACCATTTATTTTTTCATAATACTGGATTACTGTAAGTTATAATGTTTATTTGAGTTTTCATATCGAATTTATCGAGTGAATCCGAGCTATAAATTCTCTATACTTCAGCTGGTTAATTGGTGTTAACTGATAATATAAGATTATATTTTTTAGTCTTTCTAGAAAAAGCAATTTCCTCAGAAAGTGATAAATTGTTACATCACATCGTACTTTTAAGAAGGTTGGATTTTACATGCACTTGTACTGGTCTATCACGCACGAACATACATACATACATACAAATACAAATCACATACAACGCCAAGCATTCATTGGTTAATTAATCACCACTACGTTATTATAGACAATTTACAAATCGCAGTAATGCGACAATTTTGTAATCGCTCTATTTTTAAGTAGTCAATTTTGTGCACTTTTGGGAGAAACGGATCACAGAAGCTTTCTTAAGTCTCCCCAAAGCTTGCTCGCTGATTGGTCGATGCCAACCAATCAGATCGTTTACACGTGAAGAATATTTTTTCCCGCGCAACGATTTGGAGCCTATAGTCGTTTATTTAAGCCAAGATATTCTTCATCTCAAATAGTGAGAATTCAACTGCCAAACGAATTCACGACGGTTGAAACCATGCGCCAACTTTCTCACTCACACACACCACTCACATGCTGAACATACCTTGTACACACTCACATAAAGTCTTCTTACACAGCAATATCTTTCAAGACCAATATATATATGAATGATAGAGTGGGCCAATATTTGCATTGGAAAATTTACAACTTTTATGGGAAGGAAACTGCAAGAAACTGGTATGAACATCAGCCAGACCCGGTTACAGAGATAGGAACTGTAACAATTTTATGGGACTTTACAATACACACAGACAGAACAATTAAAACTAATCAACCAGCCATCGTGATCAAAGACAACATCAGAATGTGCTTTCTTATTGATATTGCAGTCCCTGCAGATTGTAATGTATCTTTGAAGAGCTTCAAAAAAACTATCAAAATACAAAGATCTTGAAGTGGAAATCTAAAAATGTGGCACATGAGGTCATGAATAATTACAGTTGTAGCTGGAGCCCTCGGATTGACTGGAAAAGGTTCCGATAGAGTCGTTGAAGGGATTCCTGGTAGCCCATACCTTAAAGAAATAGAAAAAAATTGTACTCACAAGTACAGCTCACACATTACGAAGAGCTTTATCTATGTAAAATGTGTGTGATCTTAGGCGTGGGGGTTGTTATAAAGCCATTTCTGACCTTAGGTCTCTGGTTGGGACCCGAAAGGAAATGTGTATACAACAGAAATCCAAGGAAATAATAATAATAATAATGGACTCTTTCGTTGATTTCAACGTCTTATGACTGTGAAGCAGTTTACAAGTTAGTCTATAGATGTTTATGTCGAATACAACACTTCAGATCTCACAACAGACTTACAGACCACATTGGGTACAACATTATTGTGGGTTACGAAAGAAGGTTGCTGGTCTATGACGTTCTTTACAAGTCATAGTGCAACATACGCCGGAAATCTATCTCTAATCTCGTCGTTCCACTGGAAGCGAGGAATTTTAGTTTTGGTTTAGATTTGCGGTCTTACTATTACAGAGAATCATTCAAATGTCAAACCTTAGATCTAGGATGCATCCAGGTGGTCCTGCGATGGGCCCAGGTTGAAAGAGTGTGTTGGTAAAGATGAGGTCGAATTCTCTGTAGATGAAAAGAAGGCGTAGTCCATTCTAGTCTCAAGGGTTTAAAATAAATAATATATTTTTTATTTATTTTCTTTAGAGTGACGAGTGAGTACTTTGGTATTCGGCGTAGCAAAAAGTTCGTTAATAAGACGGATATTGGTGTCAGTCTGGAGAATTGTCCGTTAGTGGTATTTTGAAGTCAGACCATGACAGGGATAATAGTAATCCTAGAAATTGTTCAGTGTTAATCTACTGTGTTTTTCTAGGCCCTAAGCAGGGTGGAAATATCATTAGCAGCTTACTTCTTCACGCGACGCGCAAGGCTGGTTCCTACGCAGTAGCAACTCTGTTTCTCCTCTTGCCGTCTGTTCTTCTGCACTTCTCCCACCTCTGGTTCTAGTCCAGAGGAGCCAGATTATATACTTTTGACCGGGCTCCGAGTTTCTGGTGTGAATATTGGTTTCGGCTAACATTAAAAATTTCATTATGTCATTTTTTTTTATTTCTTGTGTTCATTTCTTTTTCACTTTTTATAACAGAAGTCAAGGGTGGAGCCTCCCTGATTATTTTTTCAGTCACAAATAAGTAAGCTCTGGTCTTGCAGTGTTTTTCGGTCGGGTTCAGTCTTTTCTTTTTCTTTTTATTTGAGAGTCACCTTCTAGTTGAACGAAGTATAGAAAGAGAAATTTAGAGAGAGAGAGAGAGGGAGAGAGAGAGAGAGAGAGAGAGGTTTAAAGGAAACCGGAAATGCCTTATTTTTATTTGAATTCTTTTTATTTTTTTCTTCTTTACAATACAACCCCACCATGTGCCCTTGTAAAAGCATGCGTTTTATAGGCCAGTAAAACACTAATCAAATCAATTACAAATGATATCTGCACAGACCATTAACGAAAAAGAGTGTGCATGTTTGTGTGTGATGGAGAAATAGAGAATTATTATGCATGAATTCGAATTATTTCACTCTTCAAAATTAAAATTAATTAATTTCTAAATATTATAATGACTATCGTATTTCATCTTGAAAAAAAAATTTTAAATTTAAATTTTTTTTAAAGCAATTACAAGTGTCAGTTGTTGTCTTACATAAAGGCATCATTTCATTCAACCTTCGGGTGCTTTTCTTGTTCAATTTAGTGTTAAGTTTTCACATGTGCAACAAAACAACAAAAACGCGTCTCTCAATTCCGCAATGCGTCTTCTTCCCAAGGATGATGATGATGATGATGAGGAGGAGGATGATGATGATGATGATGAGGAGGAGGAGGATGAAGATCATGATGATGAACGCTACAGCTGAACCTCGTTTAACGTCAACCTTTAGTATTATTCTTTTTACATTGCAAGAAAAAAAAATGAATGAATGAATTTCTTCCTTGACATACAAGAGTGAATCAGTCAGGTTTTCGGTTATCTCGTTACTTTCTTTTCAGAATTAATTTAAATACTGGACTGAAAAATTGATTAGTATTAAAATAATAAATTAAATAAACAACGATTCTAACGTTTCTAAGCGATAATAATTTTATAAGTGAGAAAAATCGTAAAATATCATCTCTTAAAAAAACATGAACATAACCTTAGGTCACAATTTTATTTGTCTTTTTCACATTTTTTGCCTTGTTGGAGGAAAAAGACATTTTATGCATTATGTTCCTCGAACCTTTTGGTAGCACTTCATTTAAATCCTCTTATGATTTTCAATCAATATATGCATCACACAAAAGAACGGAAGAATATATAAACACACTTGTCAAGTGACCCAGCGTTTCCACTGTTTCGCTGGTTACACTACACATATATCATTTCATATATCTATATTTTGTCATTTCTTCCTGTCTTTTTTCACTTAAAATAATTTTCAAAGTACCTCGTGTATATATATATATATATATATATATATATATATATAATTAAAATATAATTTTTAGAGGCGACAGTTCTTTTCATGCATGGATGCAATTATGTAATAGATACATGCATATATATATATATATATATATATATATATATATATATATATATATATATATATACCCAAGTATGGGATTGGTGTATACGGAATGAATTCCAATAACCAACAAATACTATTTTTAAAAGAGTGCTCAATACAGAGTAGAGAAAAATAATCTTTTATTCGGAAATTGTAACATAAATATGTTCTAACATCACTACAAAAATAGCCATTTTGTTTCAACACTTCTGGTGTCTTATCAAGTGATATCATTTGATAAGACACCAGAAGTGCTGAAACAAAATGGCTATTTTTGTAGTGATTTTAGAACATTTTTATGTTATAATTTTCGAATAAATAATTATAATATATATATAGTCATCCACAGACAGATTGTTTCTCTGTATCACAGCTCATCAGTGCCCGGTTGTCTCTAGCTAGGATTAAACCCGACTGAATTGGCGTCAGTCGGAGAATCTACCACTAAGCCCTTGGCGCACGATTTCAAAAAACATGTGTACGCATTTTCAGCTAAAAAAAAATAAATGAATAAAATAAGCCCCCACCCCAATGTTATTCATTAAAATTGCCCCAAATCATGAGGTCAGCCTCAATATACGGAAGTGACTTCATCTCCGGGTCAAGCGACCATCACGTCCATAACGAGCACCTTCAGCAAATCTTTGGCATTGTAGGGTAGCTGGTTGATGTCCTACGCGACGGTGCCCAAGATGCAGTAGTCGATAGGTTAGGAGAGGTCAGGAGGACACATGTTGGCTTTTGATATGATCGTGTAAAATCTTGATTAGTCTCTCCTGGGTCACATGGGTGAGAGCCGAATTCTTTTTAGAACCACGTATATTTATTTATTCCGGCGATCGAAGCCTTAACCACCATATAAAAAAAAATCAATTTTGGCAGTGGTATTTAACCTGAGCAAAGCCACGCGAGAATTGGACTGGCAAGACATTGCCCTCGTCTGTTCACGAATCGCAGACGATGCAAACTGTGTGTACACCTCCAGGTGTACCTTTGAAGGTTCATCGCAAAGCCACCTGTCGTTTACTTACCCTCTTTCAAGAAACTGGTCCCAGGTCGTTGTAATTAGCGTTTGGTGACATAATCAGTTTACAAACCAAACACGTTTTACTTGTGAACTTTCGTTGTGATCTGGCGAACGGCCATATCACGTTGAAACATCGATCCCTGTACGATAAGCTAATTTAAGCAACATCGAGCCTGTTCAGTACTTAGATGGGTGACCGCTTGCGTATAACAGGTGCTGTAAGTTTGAATGTGCGGGTGGTGTAATGGATAATGGCTCAGAATTGTTAATCGAGGAGCCATGTTTCAATTCCTGTCGTTTTCGTTATATTCACTTACGGGCAAATAACCTTGGGAAAGGTATGAATCCATCTCTTATTACCCTGCTGTAGGTTAATTAGTAAGACTTGTATCACTAAATAATTATTACAGTAGAATCCCTCATATCCGGAATCCCTCATATCCGGAGTGCCTGATATCCGTTATCCCTCATATCCGGAATGCCTCATATCCGGAATACCACATATCAGGAATACCTCATATCCGGAGTGCCTCATATCCGGTATTCCTCATACCCGGACATGATTTTGATGTGTATATTTGAACGATTTGGGTGATATGTAACTGATTTGAAATTTCTGTTTTCCAGGAAATTTACTTTGGATAATTGCTTATGCTTATTTCACCCTAATGGCTTGTATTCGTGCAAAAGATGATGGGAATAAGAGGAAAGGATGACAACGAGACACATCTGCAACAAGATAGAAACGAAATGCATGGTTATGATGAAACCTGGACTGAAATTGAAAAAGGGATTGAAAAGGTTGTCAGTTTTATGGAAAGAAAGCCAGCATTCAGCTATGACGATTGCAGTAACGCACGCTGAGTTAAAAAATGTCTTTTGTTTAAACAATTTCAAGAACAAAAGCAAAACGAAATGCGGGAAAAGTTGAGAATGACATTAGAAGAGAAAAAAAATCATCATGCAACAGCGATTAAAAAATCTTCGTTACATTATTTGTTTTGCATACGTGGCAGACTTAATTTAATGAATTTTCATTAATGTTGTAGCAAAGCTATGGACGATAATGGGTATGTCCCCATTCACATAAATACAGTAGTAAATACTGTATGTTGGTCTGCAGTCGAGGATTCATCTCCAGCTGTGCTGGTCAAACTCTCTGTCTCCGGGCAGAGAGGATCCCCAGACGAGGTTATGTCGAAGGGCAGAGTCTCGTCTCGGGAAACAGCTACTCGACCCCGGGGTCTACGAGGAGTTTGGGGCCGAGCCTACGGGCTCGGATAGCCTACATTATATTCAGCCTTGTACCACATCTGACTGCGTGGGGCAGATGGTAGATATCCTGCAGTTGGATAATGATTTGTTCTTACTCAAGGTAGAGAGGGAGATATAAAATAGTTCAGATGAATGAGGTGGTGTGATAGGAACGAAAAACGAGGATTGGTAAGAAGTCAAAATCTGGATGCGATTTGAGATACTATCACTTGTTTAATCCTGATACATGGCATTGTACATCAAAAGGGATATTAAATGTCCCCACAATTTCAGAACGCTAATGTCCCAACCTTCGATCACGCCCACCATGCCCTGTTTGATAATTTATGTTGCCTTGGCATGAGCAGCCTTGTCGGTGATCATATTGACTCATCCAATTGACATTTTTAACTGATATAAGTCTGGTTATTTACATGACGTAAGGGACTGTGGTGCCACCGACCATTACCTTTACATACTGCTCATCCGTGATTTTTAGTGCATCAGTTGCTTACTAAAAGAATGTAAGTTTGGTTTGCTTTACGGCATATCAACCTCAATGGGTCATTTAATGCCGACAAGTTGTTTTTTTTTTTGTTTTGTTTTTTTGTAATATTTTTGTTTTGTCAAAAATCTATTTCTGTTAATATTTATTTCCTCAAGAATGTATAGCTGGTATTATTATTTTTTCAAAAACGTATAGCTGGCAATATTTTTTTCCAAAACGTATTGTCCTCATCTTTGTCGCCATATTTATTACAACGTTTCGGCCGTTGTTGGAATGTCGGACTAATGGGGGTTGACTATTCTAATAGATATCAGTTTTTAGTTTTCTCCTGTTAATTTTCCCTAAAGTTTTCCACTGCCTTAGCCGGGTATTGAACTCACACTCTTGGGGGGTTCCGTCACTGGATCTAACCAACGCCTTTATCCACTGTGCCATGTATCCTTGAAGACATCTGCGTGTGAATTTCTGGGTATTATAAACCTAATGTCTTCATAACCATTTTTACCAGTCCTCATATTGCAATTTTTGCTGTTATCATTTTATGATTTTACCAGAGCTCATATTGCAACTTTTGTTGTTATTATTACTGGTTACCATATTGTATTTATTTCTATGCTTGGTCGGCTCAGGAGATTTTTGTGGCCTAGCATATGTGCTGATTCCTTAAGTTTACGAATTTTCCAATGGTGTTCCTTGTCTATGATCTCAACTTGATCCCACAGAGTGGGGTGATCTCCCTTCTCTCTCCATATGTGGTCAGCCACGCCTGATTTTTCCACTTCCCCACGTGTTACAGTCTTCTGGTGTAATAAGGAGTGCCAGAGAAAAGCGATAACAACAACAAAAGTTGCAATATGAGTTCTGGTAAAATAATAAAGGCGTTGGTTAGATCTAGTGACAGAACCCAAAGAGTATGAGTTCAATACCCCGCTAAGACAGTGGAGAACTTTCAGAGGGAAAATTAACAGGAGATAACTGATAACTGACATCCATTAAAAATGAGCGAAATAAAGGGTTCAGTTCGACATTCCAACCACCTATACAATACAATACCGTACAATATGGCGACAAAGATGAGGACAATAGTCCGAATAATGTAAATAATGTACATAATACCTCATCTCAGAAATATAGACAGGTATTGCTGGTAATATTTTTTCAAAAACCTATTGCTGGTAATATTTTTTTTTCTTCAACAATTTATTTCTGGTAATAATTTTTTACAAAGTATTTCTGGTATTAAAACCTATTTTTACACTTTTATAATGCCTTTTACCTCAGTTTCGGTGTTAACTATTTGCCCATAGCTGGGACCCTAACAGGTGCTAGTGCCCCAGGTCAGAGTGGACCTGGGAACATCAGCAATTAAGAGATGGTTCCACGCTCCTCAAAGTCTCCTGATCAGAGGCCTTGCTGTTGGGCGTTGTTTATCGTTTTACCCTGGACGCGGAAAAGAATGTAAGCAATATATTTGTAAATCTACTGCTTATATTTGAAAATGGGTAATAATTGGATGTTATTTACTCAGTGTAGTTTAGTTTCGGCACAGTGACAAATATAGGGCACTCAGTGAGAGTTGTACTCATTAATAATGACCCACAAGTGCAATTTTCTGACCATTACACCAAAATGAAGATCCTAATTTGTAATAAATGTTATTCTCTCGCTTTTCTCTCTCTCTCTTTCTCTCTCTCTCTCTCTCTCACACACACACACAGAAAGAGAAACAGAGGCGGGGATAGAGAGAACGCTAAAGATCTCTCTCCTATAGAATGATGCTGAACGTGCTCATCTTACAAGCCATTGGTACAGAGAATGTTTTTTACTGTTTTCTCCCACAGTGTAACCTTGTATCAAAGTTGGTTTTATTAAAAAAGTTTGACATTTTTATTTTGTCTAATTATATCTGTATATAAGTAAAAAAACCAACACTATTCTTACTTTGGTAATTTTAACCTATTTCTCATGTATATATATATAGTGTGACTATTAATGTCCCTATGAATGTTAGTATCTATTCATACGTATATGTAAAAACTTAAATTGTTTGTGGAGAGAATTTTTTAAAAGTTTGAAATTATTTCAATGTAGTTTGATTGTACAGTGTAACCCGGATATAAGAGACCCGGATATAAGAGAAACTCGGATATAAGAGAGATTTTCTCTGGTCCCAAATTAGAGACATACTTACCTAAACAAAATAGATCACACCCGGATATAAGAGAAACCCGGATATAAGATACTTCTTATCCAGTTCCGACAACTCTCTTATATCCGGGTTACACTGTATTAACAAAATGTATGAAATATTTTCAGTCGATTGTATTTGAATTGAAGATCAGCATAATAACCAAGTAAATTCGGTCTTTATTTTATATTATTTTATATTGATATTTTGACCATTTTGTAGTTAATATGATTGACTTATCCCTAGTCAAGCCAAAGAGTAGCATTACCCAAGGAAGACCAGCAGTTTCCAGTCAGGATATTTTGTCGGGATGACAAAGAGTTAGTTTCTAGAAAGGGACACCGCAGGTATTGAGGCATTGTATAAAGGAAATTTCCATCCCAGGAAAATAAGCAGAGTGTAAATATTAATATATAAGACCAGAAATATATTTTATATTTATAGAATTCATTTTCTTACGTTCGTATAATTAATGTTTGTGAGGAGTGGATTTCAAAGAATGTATTAAGTTAGTACAAAACAATTTCTTCCAAACTTTTAAAATATCAGTTTATCAAAATTATATAATAATTACAGAGAATTTTATAACAAAAAAATTAAATTTAAAATAATTATATATACGACTATTTTCTTTTTTCATTTCTAGCTTATTTAATTGAATAATTACAAAACCTGCGGCATATATCCATGTTTTATACTCAAGAATATAAGCATGGTGAAATTTCACACGATCTATATTTATTCATATTCATGTTACAAAACTAGCTATTTCTCTTTGTCTCATTTTATTTCTCTCAATGTCTCTCTCACTGTTTCTTGCTCTGCATCCGTCTCTTTCTCTCTGTTCCACTCTCTCTGTTCCACTCTTTCTGTCTGTCTTTCTTTATCTCTGTTCCTTCCTTTCTGTCTTTCTCTCTTTCTCTTTGTTCCTCTCTTTCTCTCTCTCTCTTATCTGTTCTTCTCTTTCATTATCTCTTTTTCTCTTTGTTCCTCTCTTTCTCTCTCTCTCTTTCTCTCTGTTACTCTCTTTCTGTCTCTCCTCCTTTTTCTGTCTCTTTCGCTCTGTTCCTCTCTTTCTCTCTCTCTTTCTCTCATTTCTTCTGTTTCTCGCTTTCAGTCTCTCTCTCTCTCTCTTATTCTCTCTGGTCCTCTCTTTCTATCTCTCTGTTTTTTGCTCTGTTTCTGCGTGTATCTCTATCTGCCTCTGTCTCCATCTCTGTACCTCTCTCTTTGCTTGTCTGCCTCTCTTATTAATGGACTCATTCCTTTTTATTGCTTCAAACATTATTTTTTAGTGTATGCTTTTTTCAGTTGTGCAATCAGACAGATGAAAGACACACTATTTAAAGAAAACAAACAAACAAACAAAAAAAGTCGTCTACCGTCCTGGGTATGACGATAAACTGTATCCGCGTCCGAGGGTAAGACGATAAACTATGTCCAACAGTAAGGCCTCTGATCAGGAGGTTGTGCGTACCATGGAATCACCTCTTAATTCTTGGTGTTCCCAGGTCCACCCAAATCCGGAGAGGTAGCATCTGTTAGGGTCCCAGCTATGGGCAAATAGATAACCCCCAAACTGGGGTCAAAATACTATGAAAGTGTAAAAACAAGTTTTAATACCAGAAATACTTTGTAAAAAAAAAAAAAAAAATTACTAGCAATATTTTTTTTTAAATATTACCAGCAATACAAACAGCTATACATTTTTTGAAAAACATGTTACCAGCAATAGATTTTTGAAGAAAAAACATTCACAGAAATAGATTTTGAAGAAAAAATTTTTACCGGCAATAAAAATTGTCGGCATTAAATAACTCATTGAGGTTGATATGCCGTAAAACAAAACAAACGTGGCGTCTATTTCGAACACTAGTATCCACTAAAAATAACGTTTGACGTAATATATAATAGACACAGAATGTCTGTCAATTAACCCGATATTGAATGACTTATTTGACACCACAATGAACTAACCAAAAGGCTTAAGAAATATTCCTTATTCTATTTAATAAAACATTTTTAGAGTAAACATTGCTGCCTAAATTGTGTGTGTGTGTGCATATATGTCAGCTGGGACACATTTCCTCCATGACATGCACCTATAACAAACATTTCATTGTAAGTATTTACTAAGGTTTGTGTAAATCTTTCTTGAAGTTTCTTCTAGCAAAGAACACCAATAGTGAAGAAGGACCATCGAGACATGTTAAACATTTAATTCTTCAGTGGACAATATTTGGTTATGACTGAAATTTCGTTGAATCTGATTTAATTTATCTGATGAATAACGGAGGTAAGAAGACTATCAGCAAGACTATCGAATAATTTATTTGACATGTTTTGGCATTGCGTCATTTTATTTGTCTAAATCAGGTTTTTCATAATTAAACATCAATTGTAATATGTTATGCTAATGTAACAAAGAATTAAATATCAGTCTGTTTGAGTCAGGTCTCTCTCTCTCCCTCTCTCTCTCTCTCTCTATATATATATATATATATATATATATATATATATATATATATAAAAGACTCAAACACTAATATTCTATGGTTATAATTTATTACATTGGAATCGTAATCACAATCCAATTCATCAGATCTACAAATTCAAAAAGAAACCGGAAAATATAACTCCGAGTATATATATAAAAAAACAAATCTGGAGTTATATTTTCCAATTTCTTTTTGAATTTGTAGGTCTGATGAATTGGATCGCGTTTATGATTCCAATGTAATAAATTATAACCATGGAATATTAGTGTTTGAGCCTTTTATATTATATTCTTACTCTGTCCTGGACATTGAGTTCTACGTGTATTCTATCCTCTTGGAATATATATATATATATATATATATATATATATATATATATATATATATATATGTATGTGTGTGTGTGTGTGTGTATATTGGCCACTGATATTATCTATCTATCTATCTATCTATCTATCTGTCTATATATATATATATATATATATATATATATATATATATATATATATATATATATATATATATTATTTGGAGATATCTTTTAAAAAATGTGTGTCTTTTAACGGAGTAGTTGACAGGAAACACGGTTGCCTGATTCAAGTGATTCCTGTTTTCTTTAGATTCATTTTGAACTAATTTCCACGCGGAAAATTTCTTAACAAAAAAAAAAAAAAGAAAAAAAGAAAGACAAATATACCGCTCACCAACACCCAAAAAATCAGATCGGATAAAATTACAGAAAAACAAAAAAAAGAAAAATGACTAAATTCTACACTATTTACATTATTCGGACTATTGTCCCCATATTTATCACAACGTTTCGGTCGTTGTATGCTCCGGCCTTCTTCAGGTGGTTGGAATGTCGAACTGAACCCTTTAATTCGATCGCTGGGTTAGACTGTTCTAGTTCCATGTGCCATGTCTAATGGATGTCAGTTATCAGTTATTTCCTATTAATTCCCCCGCATTAACCAGGTATTGAACTCTTTGGGTCCTGTCACTGGATCTAACTGTGCCATGTGTCCTCAATGACGCATGGTACAGTGCATAAGGGCGTTAGATCCAGTGACAGGACCCAAAGAGTGTGAGTTCAATACCCGGTTAAGGCAGTGGAGAACTTGGAGAGGGGAATTAACAGGAGATAACTGATAACTGACACCCATTAGACATGGCACGTGGAACTAGAACAGTCTACCCCAGTGAACGAAATAATATATGCAGATACTGACTAAATTCTGTTAAAATTTCATTACTACAGATAAAATATTTTGAAGAAAAGGCTCAGTTGATGTCTATATTTCTGAGACGAGGTATTATGTACATTATTTGGACTATTGTCCTCATCTTTGTCGCCATATTTATCACAACGTTTCGACCGTTGTACGCTCCGGCCTTCTCCAGGTGGTTGAAATATCGCTCACTGGGGTAGACTGTTCTGTCAGCTATCAGTTAATTTTTCCTCTGGAAGTTCTCCACTGCCTTAACCGGGTATTAAACTCGCACTCTTTGGGTCTTGTTAGCTGGCTCTAACCAACGCCTTTATCCACTGTGCCATGTGTCCTTGAGGCCATCTGGGTATGAATTTCTGGGTATTATAAACCTAATGTCTTCATAACCATTTTTACCAGTGCTCATATTGCAATTTTGCTGTTATCATTGCATATTTTTACCAGAGCTCCTATTGCAACTTTGTTTTTATCATTGCTTTTCTCTGGCACTCCTTATTACTGGTTCCCATATTGTATTCATTTCTATGCTTGATCGGCTCAGGAGATTTTTGTAGCCAAGCATATGTGCTGATTACGAATTTTCCAATGGTGTTCCCTGTCTATGATCTCAACATGATCCCACAGGGCGGTGATCTCCCTTTCTCTCTCCATATGTGGTCAGCCACGCCTGATTTTTTTACCTCCCCTCGAGTTACGGCCTTCTGGTGTTCTTGAAGCCTTATCTTGAGGGGGCGGCCTGTCTCTCCTTTATATTCCTTTCTGCAGCTGCACGGCGTAGCGTACACACAGTGTTTAGTCATGTTCTCCTCTATGGGGGGTCTTACTCGGGAGAGATATCTGCGAAGTGTCGTCAAGCTTTTGAAGGTTGTCCTGATGTTATATGGACATATCGACATTCCAACCACCTGAAGAAGGCCGGAGCGTACAACGACCGAAACGTTGTGATAAATATGGCGACAAAGACGAGGACAATAGTCCGAATAATTTAAATAAGGCTCAGTTGATAATTGATATATATATATGTGTGTGTGTGTGTGTGTGTGTGTGTGTGTGTGTGTTTGTGCCGTAATTCCCCATGTATAATACGCATTTTTTATAAAAAAATAAGCAAAATCAGGGGTACGTATTATGCACAGCTACAAAAATTCTTTAAACAATTGCCGTAAAATAAAATAAAAATTATAAAACTAAATTAGATTAATATTATTCTATGTTTAGAACCATAATGAAAATGGAGAGGTTCAATTCACAGGGTTTAATTATCCAACAAGGGGTGCGTATTATGCATGAGTAGAAGCATTTTCCTCATACTTTCGGCACAATTTTAGGGGTGTGTATTATGGATGAAGGCGTATTATACATGGGGAATTACGGTATATGATGGACTCTTCCGACGATTTCGGTGTATGAGGATCCGACAACCTAATTCAACCTAATTCAGTTTTTATGTTTGTATCGTATGTGACACTTCAGTCCCTCTAGTGACCTGCATACAAGTCCACATATTGTGCAACACCGAGTATCTCGGGACATAGCCACACGAATATTTACTAACGTTTTTTGCTATTGTCTTTTGTCTCTTAGTCGGTCAATACGACTGATTTTGAAATTTCTGATACGACTCTGGCAGAAATATCTCCAGTTATTTATATCTAGGGCAACTCGCTTGAATTAGTACGAAGCACATTGAAAACACAGAGAGAGAGAAAGAGAGAGAGAGAGAGAGAGAGACAGGAGGGGAGAGACAAAGAAAGAGAGAGATGAGGTGGGGTAGATAATGATAATGTGGTTTTAATATGCATCATACGCAATTCATATGAAATATTTTTTCAATTGATAATATAAAAATAAATGTTTCTTTTTTAAAATCTTTAGATAGTTATCATATATGATTTGTACATTGACCAATTTTTCTATTTCTATAACATACACCTTGGTGCAAATTAAATAAAACAACTGCTTTACTTTATTTTCTTTCACCATACGGTCAGTTTTAGACCCACTGGAGTGACAGGGTGTAATTGATTTCTATTTTTACCTCAGATTATTCATTTGCACCGGTGTGCAGTAATATGAATCTATTTTCGAGGTGTATGAGGAAATTTGTTTGGCCTTGAAAAATATTGCGTCATCCGTAATTGCATCAGATTTTCATGACGCCCGGACACTATTGTCTTGACTGTCGATTAGTTGTCCTACAGCCATTGGCTGCGATAGACGTTACTCTAATGGAGTGCACGAAAATTGTAACCCTGTACGAACACACTGGCAAGCCTTACCAGTGAGCAAATCAAAGTATTATAGACTGGCCCGAAAACTCTCTTGATTTAAATCCAATCGAGGATCTGTGGTCAATCTGCAAGGAACAACTTCGTGGAATGGAGATACGAAGTATTAACATGTGCACTGGGTCATGTTTGATTGGAAAAATACGAAAAAAGGTAAATAATAACGGAATTTTTCGTTTTGTTTCAATTAATTTGCACGATGGTGTATATTTTAAGAAATATTTAAGTTCTTTTTAGTTGAAAATTTAAACTAGCCTTCCCCCAAAAAGCTCGTATGTATGGGATTTATTATCCCAGAAGAATTGAAATGGGAACAAGTTCAACCAAAAACTTCTTATATACCCACCGCTGGCAGAATGTGACACAAGGTCAGCTTAATGTGGGTAGATCGAACACATGCACCAGAGATATTTGTATATTTATCTAATATTTTGTTTCTGTGAGTTAGAACTGGAAATATTTTTTCTTGACAAAATAATTAAATATTTCTATAACTGTTTCGATGCCTTCGACAGGCAATTTTGTAATGAATCAGTATCATTCGAAACAGCACTTCTAGTCGAATCCATTACATTCATTTACGTGCTAATACGCTTGCGAAAGGTATGAATCCTCTTCTTCTCCCACCAGCTATGAGTAAATAGCAGGACAGACTGGGTTCTATTGCCTTGGATGTCAACTGGTCTATCACAGAAAGAAATGGCAACGTACTGCGGGAAAAAATCTGCCTCGTCACTCATGCATCGAAAGATACATGATCACCTAAGCATGTATCACGCATGGCACATAACTGACTGATTAATCGAAGAGTTAGGCTTTCATTTTATTTTTTTTCTGTTTTTTTTTTTCTTCAATAGAAAAAAAGGAAAAGGTTGGTAAGTATTATGTGGGAAGAATAAGCGGCTCCTTCCTTCCATCGAAAATAAGTCTGAAGAATCAGTTGGCTGAAATCTTTTGACAGTAAAAATAGCAAAAAAAAAAAAAAATGAGGTCATTCGTTCCCCACCCCCATCCCGAAAAAAATGTTTTCATCTGTTGATTCAGATATTTAAGTTATGAATCAATCAAATTTGGTTGAAATCAACATAGGTATCTCAAGGAAAAAATACAAACATATAGGCACAAATTGATTGATAGATTGATTTATTTTTCTCTCTTTTCTCTCACTCACCTCCCCACAAACACACCCACATCCATCCATATGCATTGATCTTTAACCCACCACCAACACCACCACCATAACTCCGTTTGGCTGTGTGCATGTGTTTATTAATGAAGCATGAGCAATGATTTTGTCTGTGGGCATAAGAAGTATTCAAACCCTGGTAAAGGCAACGATCTTGAATGCTGATTTTCAAGGTATGGAAACAGTCTACTTGTAAAATGGCTGCGATACAACATTCCTATCCTATTTATTTCCACAGAAACTGCAACTGATTCAGGAAGTACAAGGACACTGTTGGATGGAGCAAGTTTTCAGCTACAAAACACTATTTTTCAACATAGTCACCATCATTGTTTGTTTTTATTCCCAACATTGAACAAGAGCTCGCATGTTATGCTCCTTAAAATCTGAACCACTGGAAATGACTGATTTTTTTTTACACGCCACTGTTGTCGCTGTTCAAATTTATTACCAACTGCTTAACTGTGCTCATATCCACTGCTTGGTCTTCGTAAATGTTCAGCGCGTGTTGACGAATGTCAATTGGTGCAATTTTTACTGCATGGAGAAATCCATCAGTTCCTCTGCTTCAAATGCACTTTCATATCTGATGTCTGTTTAGGACTGGGTTTCCGGTTCCTTCTAAAGTCTTTTCATCCTCCTTCACTCACCGTAGCCCCTTGCGCCTTAGTGGCATTATCGCCTTGCTTGGTTTGAATTATGGCCTATCATCGGATTCACAATCCTTCCCAGTCTTGACAGAATGACACTTAACAAAAATTATGGGTTATTAGCAGGGAAGGTTCAACTTTTACTGTTATACCACAAACACCCATCCTCTAATATTGTGGCGGAACACATTAAAATAGGTGGCATTATACTCGGAGCAATACTCTGAAAGATAGGAATACTGACATCATTGACTGCCCGTCGTAATTTAACGAAGACGTAAGGAGATTCGTCTCGGCACAGCCGATTGAATCGTGTGGTAGCCACATCTCTTGGTCATTACTCACTAGTAACTGACCAGCCTCGGTCCTTCGATTCCAGTATGAAGTTTTTGGCATCATACAGGAGAGTTGACACCCAGCTGTTCCTAGTTGTTTATATCAATCTTGCTTTCAGATCCCTCTTGGTACAGTCTGTAGTGGAGCCTTTGACAACCTCGTCGTCGCTTGCCGCACTTTTGTTCACTATACAGAGCGATTTTTCGGCAACCAAGAGTTGTCTAAATGATAGACTTGCCCAGTCCATTGTAGTCTCGTTGATGCTAGCATAGTTCTACACTTGGCATCTTTGGCCTGGCATGTTAGAGACAGTCCCTTCTCATGATATATATATATATATATATATATATATATATATATATATATATATATATGATGTAGCGCAAATGGCGACATTGCAAATGGATCAAGCACTGAGGTATAGTGGTACATATTCCAAGAACGCCTTGAAATTGTCAGTTTTACTGATATTATTTAAAAAGAAATCAAAAAAATTTACGTTACTTCGAGTATTTTGAGTAAAAAGCTATAAAACAAACCTTAAATTTAATTTTTAATATGAATTTTATATCAAAATATAAGGGGTGATGAAAACTTCGTAGCCCAAGCAAGAAGGGATTAAAAATATTCTGTTTGGTCATTTGGTAAGATATGGGAATTAGAACAGACTGGGGACTTTTCATCACCCACCTCATAGTACTGGGCAAATGAAAAAGTTTGTTATTAAATAAAAATAAAACTATTTTTCAGGCAACTTCATTATTCCATCCTCCCAGAACTTCTTATCTTTCCTAATAAAGAACTGATTTAATCAATAAGAGTAAATAGGTTCACCTATCGTTCGGTTCATACTCCTCTCCGTAGAGTAGAGATTTATCACTTGTTTCCTCTTTAGGATTGGGTTTCCCATTACTTCTAAAGTCTTTTCATCCTCCTTCACACTCAGTAGCCCCTTGCATCTTAGTGGCATTATCGCCTTGCTTGGGATGAATTATTGCCTATCGTCACATTCACAATCCTTCCCGGTCTTTTGAACAGGAGTAGAGGTTAATCCCTTATTCCCTGTTTAGGATTGGGTTTCCAGTTCCTTCTAAAGCCTGCTTCAGCTCTATACTCCTCCTAACACTTGTCCTTTCCTATGCTAATGCAACTCCACACAGTAACCCTCTACCTTGTGTAGCTCTTGGGCCTTGTATTGGGTGAACATTAGTAAAATAATAATAATAATAAACACCATTTCAGAGTGTTCTCAAGAACTGGAATATTTTTCATTAAGAGAATCCAGCAAAGAACAGAACAAATGGCTGTCCCAAATATACAATATCTGGTGAATATGGTGACAAATGAGTGAAAACTTCACGGTTAAGAACTTAAGCTGTAACAATTTTTACCTGCTAATCAAAGAAACAGATGTTTCCCCATTATCCCAAGAGAAATTAGGTTAGTTCTCTTTGAGAGATTTTTTGCCGATTGATTCGTTCAGTCGATCTAATTGTAAGCAGTACTTTTACAAATTGTTTGGTTCTTTGCAAGAACTTCATAGTAGATGAATCCGTTCCAGTCTCAGCAGAATCACATTCTTTGGCTGAAGACTTTGGTACAGATTGTAGTCATTCATTTTCTTTACCCCATCATCTCAAGCACATTCCAATTTCCATCATAATTTCTTTCCAAATCAAATTATTTACATACACCCAGTGGGTTTTTATTCACTTTCGATAGATTCAGCCATTCCCAGGACCTTCTTCGTAAATTAGAAATATGCTTTTATTTTTACCTTTCTTAAAATAATAAAAACAAACATTATAGGCTGAAAATGTTGATTATTTCCTTCCAATCTACAATGTGAGAAATGAAGCCATACATCATAATAAACTTAAGATATTATCATTTTAATTCAAACTAAATATGAATAATGTCACCTAATGATAAAAACAGAAACGTGTGTGTGGGTGTGTGTAAGAGAGAATTTGAAACGAAGAGTTGAGATACGTCTCGATACAGTCTTTGACTGTTTGCGACGTCTGTCGATCTCTCTGCTAACGCAGAGAGGAACCCGGAAGAAGCTTTGCCGAAGGGCAAGGTTTCGTCCGGAGAGGTAGACAGGCCCTGAACCCGTCTAGGCGGGTTCAAAGGCTATATTTTTGGCCGAGCCTACGGGGCTTGGAGAAACCCACATTAAACTCGGCCTTGTGTCACATTCAATCCTCGTGGGGTTATCGATAAATACTGAGAATTTGAAACGAAGAAAGTAAAAAAATATATTTTTCACAGCAAAACAAATCAAAAAATATTTAGTATAAGTGTAAAATGTCTGACATTTGGATAGAATTTCAGAACTTGGGTAAAGGAAAAACAAAAAATATATATCACTGGAAAAGATACATTTAAAATTCTTCAAAAGTTTGATCCTCATTGGGTGTCTCATACTTATGACCTTGTGCCAAACCTAAAATCTTAAACTATTCTGCATCTACTATAGTTAAAAGGTTAGCAAAATTAATTCACCACGTTAGTGATTTTGACCGTCACTGGGTGCTTCACTATTGTGGCTTTGTATTAAACTAAGGCTTAGTAAGTAACTTTACCGAGGGTGGCCAAACCGCGTGGTCGCCAGCCACATGCAGCACTTTGACCTTTAATATGCGGCACTTTGACCTTTAATAGGCGGCCTTTGACCTTTAATATACGGCCCGTGGAAATATGTTGGCTGAGCTCTTTTTTTTTCATCACATTTAATAAAAAAAGTAAATAATAAAAATTTCAAACTTTATAATTATTTACTGGGTATGAATTGAGACCCCATTGGATTAAAACGTAAGTTTAATTCTTTATCGTATGTGGCTCCCACATTAAGCAAGTTTGGCTACCTTTGAACTATACAGATACCAGATTATGCAGTAATGGTTAACGAGCTAGGCTCACAAATCATGATATACTGACAGACTTTAACACCATTTTACTTTGCACTGAAGACTGGGGCCAGAAAGATGAAGCAATCCATCTCCTAGTTGGTAACGGCTCTAGCTATCCACAGACAACAGTAGTAAGGGTTTGTAACAAGGTTTGTTATAAATAACATAATAACAACAATAAAAACTTGTTGACATAAATAACAAGAATTTGTATTTTCTTTTTCTGGTGTGAATTACAGAATATTAGTATGGTGTGTGTAAAAATGTTTTCAGTGTCTCTTTTGGTTAAAAATCAGTGCTTACTTGGTTTGGTTCCAAGAATTTCGTTTGTGAGGATGGCGTTTGGAAATCATCTGTTTTCGATCTTCACCGGAGCGCTGGCTAGACATGTGTTTCTGTACTGCTACTTGTCTACTGATCTACTGATTACTGCTACTAGTACCCTAGTCTACTCTACTGAGTGACTCGTGGCGGAAGGGTCGTTTTTATAATGATAAGTGTTAGGATAATGAAATATCCTTATTATTTTATGACCACTGATGATAATGCTATTTTAAGAATGATGAAATATCATCATCATTCGGAACCATAACAGGTTAGAGATTTCTGAAATCCTGACAGATATCAGTGTCCTGTGAAAAATGGGAATGAAATAGCTGTTGACTAACAACGATGGTAAGTACCGAACATTACACCAAATATCCCCATTTAATGCTGGTACAGCTCAACCCATTGGTCAACGTCCTGTGCAACAGACACTGTATTTCATGGCGATTTTACAAACATTGACCAAAAAAGGCCCCATTATTGACCTGACAATATCAGTTATTGCCATTCAACTGGATAAGAAAGCATTTGTCTTGGCGACATGGAAAGCTAACACCATGTTGCCTAACCAGAGAAGTCACATTTCCGGCTTTTTTTGACTGTTAAGTTTTTAGATAGAGGAAACTGCAGAATCTATGGGTGGGTCCAGCTTGTCAGCAGGGGGCTGTGCATAATGGTGGCAACTTTGTAAAGGTGTTGGTTGTGTTTTGATGGAAACTGAAGGCAAGCGTGACATGCACGGATCTTGCCATAGACCATTTGTATCTCTTTCTACTAAACGTGTTATCCAGTAGTGATGGCATTTTCCAGCAATATAAAGCCACCTTCACCCAATAATTTGTGGTTGACATGAAATTGATTCGAGGAACACTAGGCAGGCTGACTTCTTGATAATCCGTTAGCCTGAATGCTCACCAGATTCAAACCCCATATCATGGGACAAGTTGCAGATCCTTATAGCCACACCCAACAAACAGCTCAGTTATGAATAGCCCAGGAATGAGACTAGATAGATATTAGGTTGGTGCAAAAATAATGTCGTTTTCTCGCATAGTAACATATGTGAGAAAACGACATTATTTTGGCACCAACCTGATAGATAGATAGATAGATAGATAGATAGATAGAGCCATGTAACAGCGTACAGCTTTTGTTATTTAGGCAAAAGGAAGAGTTATGAACTGTTAAATAGCTTTCTTTAATTTTATGGCACTTCAGCTTCTTAATATCAAATCTTTTGTATAAAAATTGGCCTTGTTTATTCTTCTTTTTTGTCATGTGTTTGTGTGCGTGTGTTCGTTTCGAGTGTGTGTATGTGTGTAGCTGTTGTGTTCGATGTGAGGGTGTGTACTTGCGTGCGTGTGGATGGGTGGGTGGATGTTGTGTGTGTTGAGGTTCAGCTAAAAAGTCAGCAATAATATGGCATCTAAAAGGACGTCTAAAAGAAATAAAAAAGGTCGATGTAGAAAAAGAAAGAATACGGTTTTATTTGAAAATATTTTAACACGAGGCACTTTTTCATTTATATAAATGTACATAAATAAAATTATTAACTATATCGTATTTCCCGGCATATAACACTCGTGTATAATACGCACCTTTTAACTTGATAAGGAATACAGAAATAAATTAATAATATTCTGTTGATGATTCGTCTATATAATTTTAAAAATATTTTATCGCTATTTTGATTTTTACAATGTAAATTTTTTTATCCATATTTTTAAAAAGTTTTAAAGGTTGTTTTTAATGTCGGTCTCTAACCAAAGGGATAAGAAGTGGGACGATTTTTGAAAGTTTTTTTTAATGTGTACATTATACATCCACATCGCTCGTGTGATCAGTCCCTTACTTTTTGCTGGAACTAAGATCTGAACAGAATTTGCCCTCTTCGCCTCTGACAATGCGATTCAGCCATTTCTTAGTGTATCTGTAAAATTAAAATTACTACTGCCATTAATTTTCAAACTAAATCAGAAAACTTAATTTCTCATTTTTTCTTTCTTTCTTTTTTTTTTTTTTTTTCGATACATTCGCTTCTAAAATTTCTAAGTTTACACTACAGAATTTTCATCTAAATTCCAGAAAATCAATACGAAACGAACGGACGTAAAAATATGCATCTAAAATCAAAACAAAATGTTTTTACACTAGGTGATAAAATAATAGAAGAATGTTCATTTTATGAGGTGGGGTCAGATAAAAATATATATATATATATATATATATATATACACTACAGTGTAACCCGGATATAAGAGAGTTGCATGGAGAATAAGTATCTTATATCCGGATTTCTCTTATATCCGGGTTTCTCTTATATCCGGGTCTGGTCTATTTTGTTTAGGTAAGTATGGCTTTAGTTTAGGACCAGATAAAATCTCTCTTATATCCGGGTTACACTGTATATAGAATTCAATAAAGAAAGAATCTTTAAAACTTCAGACATGCCCCCACCACTCCCATTTTTAACATCTGACTTACATCCTCACTCCAGTCACAACTCTTTATTTTTGTAGCGCCCTACCCGTTATATGGCGGGAAATATAGCATTTTCAAAAGGACATTTAGTTAGAATCTAACTAAATAATGCAGAGGCCAAGGTCTGTTTTCTGGTTCGTAATGAACCTCACTAACACGCTATTAAAAATCAAACTTTCAGATTTTGAAGTTTACCATGCTTGTCCAACAAAAATGTGTGCGAATTTACTTGTTTATAAAAAAAAGAAAAGAAAATCAAAGCAATGCTCACTTTAAGAAAACATTCGGCTTCTTGGGGGTAAAGTTAACACTCTTCTTCTTAATTAAGGGTTTAATTAAAGAAGTGAAGTTGATTGATCTAATTCTCATATTCATAGTAGCATACACAAATGCAGGGCCGGCGCTTACTACGCACAAAACTCCTCGACCGTGTGTGTGTGTATGGGTGTGATTGTGGGCCGCGGGCAGTGCTTATCAACATTTTCTTTTTTTTCTACCTACATTTATATACGTTACAAATTATAGACTCTAGTCTAAACACAACTGATTGTTATTAAAAATGAAAAAAAAAAAAAAAATTCGTGGATTTTGATGTCATCCCGGGGTTTAGTCCAAATCGATGAATTTGTTTTGCTCATGCCAAGTCTCGAAAGAACACTAAAATAAAATTCACTGTTGAGTGTTATCTATTCCTGATGTTTAATGTCTTAACGATTGTATTTTAATATGAATAACCTTTATGAAAATTAAGATGTAGTAAAAATCATAAATTTAGGGTGGGGGGTCGTATTATAGATTCAGGGGAGACCCACGAGACCCTTGCACCGGCCTTGCACAAAAAAAAATGTGAAATTCAAAATCTGACCTTTACTTAAATTTGAACCGGAACCGCTTTCAGTGGCGTCTGGGTCATTTAGAACTGGGAAAAATGCTAGACAGTTTTTTTTTATGCATTAGCCAAATCAAATAGAAGTAAAACTTATTTTAAAGGCTGTGTAGGAAAAGTCTTCTACAATCTCAAAAAAAAAAAAAAAAAAAAAAAAAATAGAGGGTTTGGATACAGAGAAAGAAAAAAAAATGCTTCTCCTGTTGAAATACATTTTTTTCCCTGTCTATCTCGATTTGCTGGCGGGGCGCCGGTTTCTGGATAACCAATATTAATATAGATTGTCTGACTGGACTGACTCAGAAATTACTTACTAAAGCATGTAAGACAAACACACAGACAATGCACACACTCAGTCATGCATCAAACCAAACTCATTTGCGTTAGTTAGCAAGGAAAGAAACACATTTCAGTGCATACAGACTGAAAACTAAAAGATAGATTATTAAAAAAAAACTTAAAAGTAGTCATAAATGGTTGAGAGATCAACTACTATCACACTATCAATTATTCAAGTTTTCAAATTCATTTCAATTTCGGGCTTATTTCATGGACGTATCGGTAACGAATTTGTCTCTGGTGCTCAAGTTGAATTTCCTGTACCCTCCGCTTGAGGAAAAAAATAATGAAGCTTTTATTCCCTGTTTGAAGTCAATAGATTTTCTTTATTTCTCTATCCAACTTTAATCTCTTTCTCAGTATGTTCATCTATCTATCTATCTATCTATCTATCTATCTATCTATCTATCTAGCCTTTTCATATCTATATTGTTTTATTCTTCATATCTATCTTTCTATCTATCTTTTCACGAGTATATGCTTTCTTCCTGTCTATCTATCTATCTAGCCTTTTCATATCTGTATTGTTTTATTCTTCATATCTATCTTTCTATCTTTTCATGAGTATATGCTTTCTTCCTATCTATCTATCTATCTATCTATCTATCTATCTATCTATCTATCTCATTTTGTTATCTCATTCTGTTCATATCTATCTACCAAACAGTCTGTCTATCTTTTTAGATTACCTTTTCATATCTATCTGTCGAATCTTGTCTTGTCGTTTCATATCTAATAAAAATTATACATATAGTCACATATACTTGCACGTACACACACACATTCATATATATATAGCAGTTGTTATAAATACAGTGCTCAATGTTATAAAACAGTAAGTTATGCACCATATCCAACGTCGATAGCCCGACTCGGAGTTTCATGCAAATCTGAAATCTTCAGGGGTTCAATCCGATCTGACTATTATGAGATTCGGGTTATCATGGTGAAGATTTCAAAGTTCTCGTGGCAAAGATTTAAAAATGTGTTAACACACAATTTTAAACCATCACCACGACAACGCGAATCTCATAATGGGCAGATCGGATTCAGCACCTGAAGATTTCAGATTTGCATGAAACTCCGAGTCGCGCTATCGACGTTGGATATGGGTGCATAATTTATATTATATATATATATATATATATATATATATATATATATATATATATATATATATATATATATATATATAGCTAGATAGTCAGCCTAATAGATAGATATATAAAAACTAATTATATATATATATAATCAGTCTTTATATATCTATCTATTAGTCTAGCTAGCTAGCTAGCTAGCTAGATAGATAGATAGATAAACAGACTAATAGATAGATATATAAAGACTGATTATATATATATATATATATATAATCAGTCTTTATATATCTATCTAGCTATATCTATTTATCTATGCCATTACTATCTATCTATCTATCTATCTATGTCATTACATTATCTATTTCATTTTGTTCATATCCAACTCATTATTAGCGAACTCTTTAATGATGTATTGAGCTTTTCCTTTATATATATATATATATATATATATATATATATATATATATATATATATATATATTATATATAATCAGTCTGTCGATATATCTATTTATCAGTTTGTCTATCTATCTATCTAGATGAACATATATGTTACAGTTTTACAGTTGAATGCACGCCTCACTTGTGATAACAGCTTGTAACTCGATTTATTTGAAAAGTTTAAACCGAAGAGAAACACGTGCCTTTTGCTGCTAATAGACACAAAAAAAACTCACTAATGGCAAGTGAGGATCGATTTCACTCGTCTGAGGTTTTACAAGATCAGTTCACAAACTTTTCCAAGCGTATTGACTGTTTGGGATAAGAAACTTGAATGAAGTTTTCAAGTATTCTCGCCGAGGAACAGTGGCTAGCGAGCTAGTTTCGTAAACCATTAATGAGTTCGATCCTTACTAGGTTCTTCACACTTGTGACAAACAGCTAAACAGAAAGTCATGCGAATTTGCGTCTTAAAATATTTCAGAGATTTGCAAAGGAAGCCAACTAGAACTTTGGCCACCACCAAGAAAAAGAAAAGAATTGTCGGGGTGCGCGGGAAATAACCACTTCTCATCCACGGCGCTATAAGTTAGGCTGGGACGTTTCAACATTTTGCGGGCAAGTGAGAACTAAACAGAAGACGAAATTGATATCCTTTTGGTCTCTATGACAGTTTTATTGAGCTGAGCAGTAGAAGTTCTCAAAATCATTCGTTATTTTTAAAAAATAAATCAGAAAACTTTATTTTCTTGCTTTCTCCCCCCTCCCCCCCCCCGAAACATTAGCTTTTAAAACTTAAGTAACGTTTTATATGCAGAAAGGTTTGCAGAGTTTAATTTATGAATTCCAGAAAATAAGTATAAGCGAAAAGGAAAAAATATGTATGTAAAAACAAATCATGTTTACAGTAGGATAATAATTTAATAATAGATTTAAAAAAAAAAAAAGAAAAAAAAAAAAAAAAAAGAGAAGAATATTCGTTTCATAAAACCAAACAGGGCGCCGGCGCGTTTTACCGCTCAGGGGTGAGGTGGGGCGTTTTTGTTTTTTTTTTTGTTTTTGGTTCCCGTTTTGGTCTCAGCCATTTTTTTTCAAAACTGTTTTATGGCCAGTTTTTAAAATGATTTTTAAACTGACGTTACATTGTCAGTGATCTACTAATAATATATATTGCATGGACGGTGTTCTACGCAGGACACTCCGACGAGTTTGGAGCTCCAAAAGGGCTAGTTTCAGCAGCGTTTTTTTTTTGTTTTTTTAACCTAAATTATATTATCGATCATCAATTATAATAATCAACAAGGCCGATGCTTATTACCCTGAACCTCTCAAGAGTGTTGGGGTGGGGGGTATGCCTACTGGGGAGTGTTGGGGGTCAGAAGTACTAATTTCAGTAGCGCTTATTTTCTTTCTGAACAGTTCTTTTAAATGAATTAAGAGGCTAATATCTCGGTAAGATTATTTTTTATTCCTAGATCATCCACGAAGGAGGATCTCTGATTTTTTTTTTTTACTAATAACCAGGAGTCCATGGCTAGTAATTAAAATAAAATTTCTAATCCCTATTTTTTTTTTACATTTCTAGAAAGATAAAAACGAGAAAATGATCACTTTAAAAATAAAAATGCTTTCAAATTATTTCAACACAAAAAATTTCCCCGAAAACTTTGAAATACTGTTTTTAACAAATTTTTAAGATAATCCCGTTTGTGTTGTGTTGGAATCTTTGTAAAACTTTTTTTTTTTTTTCAGCGGAGATGCGTCGGCGATTAATCTTTATGGAAATGTAAAAATTTGCGACTTAAACATTTTTTTTTTTTGAGTAAAATTTAGATATGAAAATATTAGTGATTATTACAAAAAAGAATAACATTTTCTCAGATTTTTTTTAAATATAAAAAAAAAATTCATTATGAAAGTAAGTAATTAATGAATATGTACTCAAATTTTCATTTAAATTGGATAATTCCCTGATTTTTTGGTAATTTTAAAAAAGAGCTGCCCTGCCCCAGAGTTTTCCTTCGAAGGTTTGTAACCTCCTGGTTGGGAATCTTTCAAAATGACATGAAGTAGAAAGTGGGGCCACGTATCAAAGTTTCGGGAGCGGGGACGAGATCCTAGCGCCCGTCCTGAGGCTAAGGGGACCAGATAAAACAAAAGAGAATAAATTTTTAAAACTAAACGTAAAACTTAACATCTGATTTTTTAAATCCCCTCACTTTTAACCTCTGATTTAGATCGCCCCATTAAACATCTAATTTACCCCCCCTCCAACATGTTTTAGTTTGAAGCGTTGTAATATACATTTTTAGATTAGTTTGATTTGTAGTTTATTTGTAGTTGGTGCTTTTGGCCTTGGTAATTATTGAAGGAAATATGAAAAGTTTGGATCCTCCTCCGCCCCACCCAATCATACACTCTTTAAGTCTTTGCTCTCTCTTTCTCTCCCTCTCTTTTCGAAAGAGGGGGAGTTAAAGAAAAAAGGAATCTGTTATAAAAGTTTATTTCATTAAAGCAAAACTCAAAAAATTTTTTAAAAACTATTTATTCATAGACTTGTGGAACACTTTAAATTTAATAATTTGTAACTTTTTATTTAATAAATGAAATCGAATTAAAATATTATTTCCGCTCCTTCTACGAAAGAAAATACTCAGATTCAAAGTATTTAAAAAAATCAGTTATTGCCACTACGACAATCTATCTTTGCATGTACTTGCGTACGTGTGTTGTGTAAATTAAATTGTACACGCCTGTGTAAGAGTGTATACGGGAATGTAAATTAACGAAAAACTAAAAAGTCTTATGCACACTGATTTAAAAATGTAATTTTTCGGTATATATTTGAAATTGTGCTTATATCACACTGCGTATTTACGATTCAATATCTTGTTTTACAAACATACAACTCAAACTGTGTCTATGGGTATTATGAACCACCAGGCACACACACACATACAGACACACAAGCGCGCGCACACATACACAATGCACGCACACTCACAAATTATTAAATTACAATAGTGTTTCTGCATATAAAATTAAAAATGTATGACTACATTTTTTTTACACTGTACCTTAACAACACTGATTATTGATAAAATCCGTCAACTCAAAAATCATTCAATCAAATGAAATGGCAAAAGTAAAACGTACACATCGGCATCAAGTTAACTCAAAAAGACTCGCATTTTTTTTTATTTTTTAAACACACGTACAGGAATATAACTGCAAAGAAAGAAAATCAATTTTATGCACATATCTACAAATTTATATATACAAGGTAAGGATATCTTTGTATTTGCAAACCAATATGAACACGTTCTAACAAATCTTGTAGCGTCTATATTTTGAGTCGTAAACTGTTCCAGTCAGAGATAAGGTCAAGGTGATGTGAATTGTCGACTGACAAAGAGGGGCTAGAAAATGTGTGGACAGGATCGAAGGGAAGGAAGACTGCAGGTTGGTTTAAAAAGTTATCAGAAGCCTCTTTTTAAATTTCTCTCTCTCTTTTCTTTTTTTCTTCGTGTCCACGAAAAAGTGTCAATAAAAAGTTAAAAACAATGTAGGCGGAAAAACGAGAGTACTGCCGGGGCGTATAGAGATTGCATTTAGAATCTATGCTTGTAAAAGTGGAAAGGGAGATTCAGAAACAGATACAGTGCCTAACGTGCATGCGCTCACACACACACACACACACAAGACTCGAGAAGAATCTCTCTGTGACAAAAACACGTGCGCCCAGAGCCTGAAAATCATTTTTTTCTGAAGACGCACAATAAATAAATAAATAAATAAAATAAAATAAAAAAAATAAGTAGGTGAACAATTTTCCATGCACTTGTTTAAACAAGCACAACTCAAAAGACACACACTACAGTACACATACGTACCTACATTTGCGCGAATGTGGAAAATGAAGTCTAAAAAATAAAAATCTACTCAATATTGAGTCCAATTGAAATAAAAAGACATCTTTGTGCGTACATGTCAAAGAAAGTTGGAAAATATGTTTGTTTTGTAATATTTTACCCTTTTTATAAGGCGAGAAAATTTGTACAACAACCAAATTGTGCAGAACCAAGTATACATTTTCAACGCATTTATTTACACAAAAAAATATCATCAATGCCTTGAACAGTACACACGCGCGTGCGCACACACATACACACACTATAAAATCCTGTAACGAGCAATTTTAACTACGAACTTGCGTGTACTATACAATACATACACACGAGTAACGCATAAAGTTAATTTAAAATAATATTTTTAATTATGTACACAGTACACTACAGTGCACAAAAAGCGACGCAAAAAAACAAAAAAAAAAAAAAACACGCATACTAATGCATAAGAATTTATTTAAAAATAAAATTTAATTGGATCTAAAAAACCAAAGAATCATAATACAAAGAAAGTCTACACAGGCACATAAACGCACATAGAAAAATGAGGCGTCTATAGTATATACACATAGGTACGCACGCAAGTACAATAACATTTTGAATTTTGTTGTACTGCCTTCTAACTTTGACGAACGAATTAGGTCATGTGGAGTTCAGTTTGTTTAGTGGTCGATCGGTGGTTATACCTACCAAAAAGGGGGTGACTAGCAGGAGAGGGAGATGGCGTTGTGGCCGGCGAATTGGAAGGAACGAACAGAAAAGAGATCAAATACAATACGCGTTAAAAAAAAAAAAAAAAAAAAAAAAAAAAAAAAGAAAGAAAGAAAGAAAAAAAACAGACACGCACGCGCGCACACACAGACATGTAGGAAAGTGATGCATAAGTTATGTATTTTGTGTATATGTATTTTTAATTTATTTGCTTTACACGTCCACTTAGGCAAGTGCATGAGTATGTACATTGGACCTGCCTACATATTAACACCCACTTACAAGCATGAAATTTTTGCAGAACGTGTTTTATACGAAAAAGAAATTTAAAATTTTGTAAGTTAACTAATTGGTTTGGGACAAAAAATACGTGTATGTGTGTGTGTGTGCATAATAATTTTCCTCCTTTCCCTGAATAAACAGGTAGGAAGATTTAACGGTATTTCTCCCCCTCCCCCACCCACCACAAGTGTGTGTGTGTGTCTATCAAGTTTTAAATTCAATCTAGCCTCGTGTGACATAGTGGAGTTGGGGAGAGACAGATCGGATGCTAATCTTATGAGAAGGTAATGAAAAGTTACCAAAAATCTAAGTACAAACTTTGTCATTGTGACTGGAAAAAAATGTATAAAACGCAACTAATTTGTAGAGTTCTAGAATTTATTTTTTCAATTTGTCTCAGATTCATTGTCAGTCAGTTATGTGCCATACATGATGATACACATGTAGGTGATCATGTATCTTTTGATTTGATACATGACTGACGAGGCAGATCCCCCCCCCACTGCAGTAGGTTGCCATTTCTTTCTGTACTAGGCCAGTTGCCATCCAAGGCTATAGAACCTGGTCTGTCCTGCTATTTACCCATAGCTGAAGGGGGAGAAGAGGATTCATACCTTTCTCAAGGGTATTAGCACATAAGCAAATATAATGGATTCGAATGGAAATTGAACTTGGCTCTCCGATTCCTCAATCCGAGCCGCTATCCATTACTTGAAGATATGAGGGTCAGAGGAAAGCAATGCACAACCTCCCTGGTGAGCTTGAGCAAATGGATAGCTGAACAGGGTTTGGGAGAGATGGCCAAGATCTACAAAGGACAGGAAATTGTGGAGAGCCATGATTGCCAATGTCCTGAAGGGACACAGCACATAGAAGAAGAAGAACGAGCTTGAGTGAATGGATGGCAGAGCAGGGTTTGGGAGAGATGGCAAAAAGAAAATATGGCAAAGATAGTTGCAGAAGCAATGAACCTGCTCACAGGATTGATATGACTATAGATATTCTGAAGAATTTTGGGGCATGAATGGTGAAACCATCTACCCTACTCACCAGATCTTGTTTTGCCCATTTCCTGTCTGTAAATCAAAAAAGGAATTTGAAGCAAGAATAATTTGGATGATCCTAAGGTAACAGCAACATTCAATGGCAAAATATTACAATTTGGGTGGAGGTGAGAGTTAAAAAAACCTTGAGTAAGGATGTGCCATGTGTGTTGACGTGCAGAGTGAATATGTGGAATAGCATATACATTGCATGGTTTTAGATCATTCCCTTCTTGGTTTGGTTTGTTTTATGGCATATCAACCTCAATGAGTTATTTAATGCCGATAATTTTATTGCTGGTAATATTTTCCTTCAAAAATGTAATGTTGGTTATATTTTTTCTTCAAAAATGTATCGCTGGTAATATTTTTTCAAAAAATCTATAGCTGGCAATAATTTTTCTTCAAAGATTTATTGCTGATAATAATATGTTACAAAGTATTTCTGGTATTAAAACATATTTTTACATTTTTTAACCCCAGTTTGATGGGGTTAAGTATTTGCCCATAGATGGGACCCCAACAGGTGTTACCACCCCAGATCAGGGTGGACCTGGGAACACAAGCAATTAAGAGGTAGTTCCACGCTCTACAAAACCTCTTGATCAGAGGACTTGCTGTTGGACATAGTTTATCATCTTACCCAGGATGGGTTCCCTTCTTGGTCAGGTAGAAAAATCTTCTCATAAATGTAAGGATGAGTGCCTAACTTAAAAATCAGCATTTGAAATCCTTGGTTTGAAAACTGACATTAGTTGGTATGACACCATTATCCCAGTTACAAAGATATGCATTGCATGGTAATGCATATATATATATATATATATGGTTGCACTTTCTGACCATGAGACCTGTGTTCAAATCTCACCATGGTTGATTTGTCAAGAAAGAGACTTCCTGATGTTATTGGTATGGAGGGGGACAACTCCAGCATGTGGCACCTTTGGAAAGTGCATGAAAACCATACCACAAGTTGACCAACGCCTTGTGAGTGAAATTGGGCAGACAGAACTCTTGAGGGCCATCAATAGCTGTGTTAGCACGAAGGTACAAGTCATCGTAGCTGAGAACGTGAGTGTGCTGGCCTTGTTCAAATTGTTGAGCATGCTAGATAACACACTCTCTCCCAGAAACTGTAAATAAGGTCTGTACAGCATAGTTGCAGTATAAACCATAGGTTGGCTCTGTGGGTATTGAGCAAACACAAATGTGGCTGAGTGAGCATCTATAATAGGGATTGGCTAGCCGCCCTAGTAGATAGGTATCCTTGAATACACGTGACCAGCTATTATTATTATTATCATTATATATATGTGTGTGTGTTTTGTGTATGTATGTGTGTGTACATGAGTGTGTATATATGTGTCCGTGTGTATATAGATATATGCACTAAATCAGATTTTATTATACAAATTAATCTTTTTGCAATAAAACTAGTATTAACTAACTGGTGTTGTGTACCAGAATCTACTTAGATTTATATCAGTAATATGTCATGCGAATTTTAGTTTATAATTTTTCCTTATTAAAAATATCAATAACAAATTGTTTTAAATTGTTATTATTTACACTATTTACATTTAAACTATTGTCCTCATCTTTGTTGTTACCACAATGTTCCTGCCATTGTGACCTCTAGCATTCATTTGGCTAACCTGTAGGGAATTCCCAATGTAACACTTTATTTAATCTATAGAAGTAGACTGTTCCCATTCTACTGCTGGCCAGGTAGAACGGTCTACACCTGCAGATTAAATAAATATAGGGGAATCCCTATAGGCTACTCTGATCAATATACACCTGATGAAGACCATAGAGTACAATCACTGAAACATTGTGATAACAACAACAAAGATGAGGACAATAGTCTGAATGTAATTATTGTAAATAATGATAACTCTTTATCCCAGAAATTCAGAGCAATAAATTTTTATTTATGAATCAATGCAAAAGAAAAATATTTAACACATGATTCCATTTACCTGAATAAATTATTTTACATGTTAATATCAGTTTTGCGACATTCCAGAATTTTCATCAGTCTTTTAGTCATTGATTTTGTCAACTTTTCTATTTTGCCAAAATTAACATTACTTGCAGCAGTTTTCATTACTATCCAAAGATCATTTTTTCCTACTTTAGTATTGTTTTCCATTTTCATATAAACTTCTTTTAATGATGAATCCCAAGTTTTCTGTTTGAGGAATATCTGGAGGCACATACTCATTTGCCTAATTTAGTGTCTTTGAAACCCTTTTTTGGTAAGGTGGGCAATAGTCTGCTGAAGGAATATTGTCATACATCAATCTTTCTAGTGACCTCTACTAAAAAAATGTTTTGTTCAAGATTTTACAATAATTCTGTGCACTTATCTTGACCCATCATCAATTTGAAGTACCCTAAAAACTTTACTGCCTACAATATTAGCCCAAAACATTGCCCCATTCCCCCACTGTTTTCTTTCAAGTCATGTTTATTTACTATTTCTGTGAATGACCCAAAAGTTTTACCCAATATGGTCCTACACTCACCTCTCAAATGTCATGTGATCTGTTTTCATGTTTCTTCACCCAAATTACATGTTTCTCTGGATGTCTATTTAAAAATTGGTAGTTTGGTTGTTTTCATGTCTTTAGCAAATGCTTTTAATGTTTACATCTTTTCTCTTTCTATGCATTTGTAGTTTCTTGAAATATATTCTTTTACTGTATTTTCTGGCTTGGAAGTTGCACTCTAATATTAGAAAAAATTTCTAAGAAGAAAAGTCATTCTCATACAACAACACATTCATCATGCGTCTCTCACATACTGGTGACACATATTGTTTACATTAATCACTTGTCCGATTTTGTTTGTATAGTAAGCAGAGCATGTTTAAGCTTGTGGCTTGGCTCCAGGAAGGTTTATAGTCTTGGAAATACTTTTAACAGCTAAGTACTGAGGTTACATCACATAAAAGGCTGAATTAGATAGATAGCTAATGTTATCATGTAATGACTCAGCATACAAATCCACCTCCCTATCAGTTAAACCAATTAGGTGACCGTCCAAACTGACTTAAGACTGGGCGTTGCCTTACATTTGTCTTGGAAGACGCACATATTTGTCAGGGTAATTTTTAAGAAAAAAATGTGTGTCTTGTAAGCCAGAAAATATGGTAATTCTTTGCAAATGTCTTTTTATTTTTATGAAATTCTTAAAACTAGGTTTTCTTTTTGTTTTCAATTCATCAAAGTTTTATGATCTTTTCTCAACTGATTCACTGATTTCCAAAATTCCTAACACACAATGATTTATTTGGCAAAGATATTAGAATAACACCTAATATTTAATTGGAACTTCTAATGAAGAACTGAATTTTGTTAAAAACACCTGCATACAGATAGAAAACAAATTGAGAATATACACAAAAATAGGAAGGGTCTAAGACAACGATGTGTCTTCTCACTAGACTTCACTCAGTCAGTTATGTGCCATGCATGATAAACACTTAGGTGATCATGTATCTTTCAATACATGACTGACAAGGCAAATTTTTCCCCACAGTAGGTTGCTATTTCTTTCTTTGGCAAACTAGTTGCGATCCAAGTCTATAGAACTCGGTCTGTCCTGCTATTTACCCATAGCTGGGGGTGGGTGGATTATTCATACTTTTCCCAAGGGTATTAGGATGCAAGTGAATTTAATGGATTCAACTGGAATTCAAACTCAGCTCTCTGATTCCTCAATCTGAGCTGCTATTCATTACTCCACCGTGTCTAGAAAGGATGTGTCTTTTCACTGGACTTATTCAACCTATACAGCGAGGCAATCCTAACAGAACCCGATATCCTATAGGGATTTATTATTGGTGTGCAAAATCTTAACTATATAAAATACACACATGGCAACGTGTTGATAACAGATGCAGAAAGATAACTGCAAAAACTCCTAGATAAGGTTATAGTGCGTTATTTGGGGGTAGATTTGGGCCTTGTTAGGATTAGCTCACTATAAGGAGTTTATGAAGGAGTAAGTAAAACACCATGAGTCAATTTCAAGAAACAATCAAGTCTGGAGTATAACAATACTAATTTATTTTATAAACATTAAATAGTGATTTTGTATTTTACACAAACAGTTGTAATGTTTATAGATGACACAAAGTTGTTATTTATAATTTAAGTAAAGCTAAATAAAAATTTCCTTAGTTAATGTGTCCTGTGAATGAAGAAAAGATGAATATATGAGAGAAGAAGTAAAAGGGGGTGAAAATGATGAGAGAGGTGTGAGGAGTGGGTAGTGGTTGTTGAAGCCGAGATCTCTTTGGTGTATCCGCTCACATTTGTAAGTGTTCGTCTTTCTGTGACTTCTCTGCTGGAATCTTTTTGGAGGAAATTTTTTTTCTTATCTATTTACCAACCTCCCTGCAAGGCAAGATGTGGCAGAAAGCCAGTTATTAATGTGGGGCAGCCCAAGACCGTAGGCTCGGGCAAAAATTGCCTGTACACCCAGTATACATGGGGTCAGGTTTGTCTACCTCCACAAATGAGACTCTGCCCTTCAGCTGGGTTCCTCTCTGCCCAGTGAGTTCAACAAGAGAGGAAGAGGAAGAGAAAGCCTCCTCCTCTTCTCTTTTGTTGTTTTAGACAGGGGTCTATTTATACTATTAGCAAAGTTGAAAGTGGCTCCAATTAAGTTGTTGATTATTTTAGGCATGCTCATTTCTCATTGGTCAATATATATATATATATATATATATATATATATATATATATATATATATTTAGGGTTGTGATTTAATCAACTTCAACTGGAAGTTATGCATGGAGCCTATTGCACAAAACCTAAAATATGTCATTATATTTTAAGCTATAAAAGAGCTAACTTCCTGTTTCTGCACTTAGTGTCATAACAAGGTAGTAAGAGAAAATAAAACAAAAAGGGACTAACTATCAATTAAAAGAAGACATGATGTATGTTTGTTAAACCCAAATTTGAGCTAGGAACAGGAGATGACAAAATTAAGCAAGTACTAAAATTTAAATGTCTGGAATGCATTCTAACAGTGATAACAAAATCTGAAGACACATTGGAATAGCAAAAGATGCCTTGCAAAAAGCTAGACAAAGTATTAAGAGCGAGGAAAATTCCATTAGAAACAAAGAGTTCTGAACTGCTATGTAAAATAAATCCTACTATGTGACAGTTAATGCTGGACAATTTCTTTACAGATGAAGAGGAGACTTGAAGCAACATTGATCTGGTTTGAGAAGAGGAAGCTAAGAATATCATGGATGGAATATGTGAGCAGTGAGAAAGTTTTAGGGAAAGTGGAAACAAAAAAGACATGTTTAATATCAAAAAGAGAAGGTTGAAATTTCATGGGCAAATATATGTAGAAGAGTGTGTGGTATAGAGTATAGTGTGTGGTGTTAACAGCAGTTAACTCTCTTGATGATGATTATCTCCCTTGAAAGAGAAACTCTCCCTCACTTAGATACTTTAAATATGCGTCTAGTCACGCATCCCCATTCAAGCTAAATAAAGTTTTCTTAAGTTTTATCATACCTCCGAGCTGTTATTACAGAGGGTTTGGAAAATTAGGCACTCACAAGGCACAAAGGTAAGATGTAAAGCGGATGGCAGGAAATTTTCATTAGAAACAAAGAAAAGTGTGCTGAACTGCTATGTAATATTGATCCTGGTATATGGCAGTGAATGCTGGACAATTTTGTCACAGATGAGGAGGAGACTTGATGTGATAGAAATGTTGTTCTAATGAAGGATACGAAAAATACCTTGGACAGAGCATGTGTGCAATGAGAAAGTTTTAAAGAAAATGGGAATGAAAAGGATACTTAAGTCTTAATAAAAGATTTTACAGTTTATATCAGTATAACCGATATGAAATGCATATGCAGATAAAGATGAATGAATGAAAAGGTCCCTTGTGTCTATGATTAGAAAAAGTGGATATTTCTGGGATGCATAACAAAAAAAGGCCTTGTATAATTTGACACTTGCAAGAAACAAGAGGTAGGTAGAAGGAGACATTGAGTAACTTACCTAATAGTTTTGTGCAAATGGATGATACAACAGGGTTTGGTAAGAGGACAAATATTATTTGGTGCTAAGAAGGTTAGGAAGTTGTGGAGAACCATGATCGCCCAAGTCATAAAAGAAAACTAAACATTGTCTTTTTATTGTAGCCTTCTTTGAAACACTTCTTCGTTTTGTTTCACTGGTCAGTAAAGCAAAACACGGTAATTGTTTTTAAAACAAAGATGAAATATTTCTGTCTGGGATGAGGAGTTATTATTTACACTATTTACATGTGGACTATTGTCCTCATTTTTATTGTTATTATCACAACATTTTGGCCATTATGCTCCTTGGCCTTCACCTGGTGTATATATCATTCCAGGTAACCTACAGGGAATTCTGAACATAACACTTTATTTAATCTAGTAGAGCAGACTATTCTCATTCCACTGCCCATATCTAAGTACATCATGTCTAGTTTTTATTTTTAGACCTGCTCAGTTATTTCTCACAGAACCCAAGAACACACAGCCCGACCCAGACGCTACGATGGCTATGTCATCAAATTCACAAAGCAATGCTTTAATCCACTAGACTGTTGTCCCTTTAAGTTACCTGGATCAACATACACTTGATGAAGACCAGGGGCATGCACAATGGCTGAAATATAATAAAAACAACAAAGATGAGGACAATAGTCTGCACGTAAAAAGTCTTAATAAAAGATTTTACAGTTTATATCAGTATAACAGATATGAAATACATATGCAGATAAAGATGAATGAATGCATATTTGTGTATGTATGTCTTATTTATATGCCATGTCCATTCAAGATGTAGGCAATTATGGCTCTCCACAATTTCCTGTCTTTGCAGCTCTTAATAAATTTTCTCTTTTTGTTATCTCTCCTAAACCTTGTTCTGCCATCCATTTACTCAAGCTCACTAAGTGTGCTTTACATTGTTTCCCTGTCCCTGTTGTCTTCAATCTGTCCTGTGAGTATCAGATTTTCCAAGCCCTCTTTCCTCATTATGTACCCTATAAATTTCATCTGTCTCTTCCTGATGTTAGGTATAAATGTCTTTTTTTGTTTCCATTTTTCCTAAAACTTCATCATTGTTTATATATTCTATCCATGGTATCCTCAGCATCCTTCTGTAGAACCACATTTCTGTTGCTTCAAGTCTCTTCTCCATCTTTCAGGAGACAGATATCACATAACAGTTCAGTAATTTTTTCTTTGTTTCTACAAAAATTTTTCTGTTTCTTACTCCTTTGCTTAGCTTTTGGAAGGCATCTTTGGCTATAACAATGTGTCTTTGGATTTCACTGTCTCACATTCTGTACTCTGTTAAAACACTTCTGACATATTTAAAGTTTTTATTTGTTTGATTTTGGTAATTTGAATTTTGGGCTCATCCTTTTGCTAACATCCATGCATTCTGTCTTCTTGCAGTTGATGTTTAGACCTTTCTTCTCACTTTCCTTCACTACCTTAAAGAAAATTCAATATGCTTTTTTAAACCTGGCTTTGTTACTACGTGATAACTCTTTTTCAGTTCAATAAAAGAAAATCTATCGTATGGTTGTTATTGATAGAATAAAAGCCTTTTTAAATTTCCATTTAAATTTAAGAATTTTGATGGAGCTCTCTACATTTGCTAGACATGCACATGGTTATCAGTAGAGAAAACAAGCAGAATTCAAGCCCTGTCATGGTTTGTTGTATTCACTTTCACACTAATGCCCTTCATTAAAGTCATTAATTCATCTCTTCCCCACCTTCCAACTATGGGTTAAATAGCAGGATAGACCAGGCTTTTTGAGTGGCAGTAAGTCTAGGAGAAAGACAATTTGGAATTCAAATCCTCAGAGAAAGCAACAGGAAAGCACTCCACTATCTTTCCCAAGAATGCACGACAATTCATGGATAACAAAGAAAGGAAATCTGTGGAGAGCCATGATTACTAATATCCTGAACTGACATAACATTTTTAAAAACATCCGACATTGATACAAATTTAGAGAATTCTCATTAAGGCATGAACTTACCATAATCATCTTTCAAAACTCATATGCTATAAAAAAAATGAAACACCAACCATTTGTAATGGCAATCAGCCACATCAGAAAATCCAGTTTTAAACTTCATTTTGATCAAATATTGAAATATAAATTATGCCTATTTATTAGAATATTTTAATTAATTATTTATTTTATACTACTTAATATTCAGAATATTTCCTAAATTAACTCATTGTGCCCAATCAAGAAGAACTTTTAAATATGTCATCAGAAGAGTCCACTACGTAAACTTGGGTAACTTGTCAATTTGTACATCATGGGCATTTCTGGGGCTATAGAAAGTCTTATATACAAAATATTTATATTTGGCCACACATCATGTTTTATATATGTAGATAATTCATTATATTTTATGTGTAGATAATTCATCATATTTTATGTGTGTAGATAATTCATCATGATTTATATATGTAGATAATGCATCATGATTTATATATATAGATAATTCATCATGTTTAATATGTGTAGATAATTCATTAAGTTTTATATATGTAGATAATTCATCATATTTTATATGTATAGATAATTCATCATATTTTATATATGTAGATAATTCATCATGTTTTATATGTGTAGATAATTCATCATATTTTATATATATATATTCATCATGTTTTATATGTGTAGATAATTCATCATATTTTATGTGTACAAAATTCATCATGATTTATATATGTTGATAATTTATCATGTTTTATATGGGTAGATAATTTATCATATTTTATATGTGTAGATAATTCATCATATTTTATATGTGTAGATAATTCATCTTACTTTATATGTAGATAATTCATCATGTTTTATATGTATAGATAATTCATCATGTTTTATATATGTAGATAATTCATCATATTTTATGTGTATAGATAATTCATCATGTTTTATGTGTAGATAATCATTATTTTTTATAAGTATAGTTAATTCATTATATTTTATAAATGTAGATAATTCCTCATGATTTATATGTATAGATAATTAAACATGTTTTATATATGTACATAATTCATCATGTTTTATATGTGTAGATAATTCATCATATTTTATATGTGTAGATAATTCATCATGTTTTATATATGTAGATAATTCATCATATTTTACATCTGGAGATAATTCATGATGTTTTATATGTGTAGATAATTCATAATTTTTTATATATTTAGATAATTCACCATATTTTATATGTATAGATAATTCATCATATTTTATATGTGTAGATAATTCATCTTATTTTATATATATAGATAATTCATCATGTTTTATATGTGTAGATAATTCATCATGTTTTATATATGTAGATAATTCATCATATTTTATGTGTATAGATAATTCATCATGTTTTATGTGTAGATAATCATTATTTTTTATATGTATAGTTAATTTATTATATTTTATAAATGTAGATAATTCCTCATCATTTATATGTATAGATAATTCATCATGTTTTATACATGTACATAATTCATCATGTTTTATATGTGTAGATAATTCATCATATTTTATATGTGTAGATAATTCATCATGTTTTATATATGTAGATAATTCATCATATTTTACATCTGGAGATAATTCATGATGTTTTATATGTGTAGATAATTCATAATTTTTTATATATTTAGATAATTCACCATATTTTATATGTATAGATAATTCATCATATTTTATATGTGTAGATAATTCATCTTATTTTATATATATAGATAATTCATCATGTTTTATATGTGTAGATAATTCATCATGTTTTATATATGTAGATAATTCATCATATTTTATGTGTATAGATAATTCATCATGTTTTATGTGTAGATAATCATTATTTTTTATATGTATAGTTAATTTATTATATTTTATAAATGTAGATAATTCCTCATCATTTATATGTATAGATAATTCATCATGTTTTATACATGTACATAATTCATCATATTTTATATGTGTAGATAATTTATCATGTTTTATATATGTAGATAATTTATTATGTTTTATATGTGTAGATAATTCATCATATTTTATATGTGTAGATAATTCATCATGTTTTATATATGTAGATAATTTATTATGTTTTATATGTGTAGATAATTCATCATATTTTATATATGTAGATAATTCATTATGTTTTATATATGTAGATAATTCATCATATTTTATATCTGTAGATAATTCATCATATTTTATGAGTAGATAATTCATCATGTTTTATATGAGTAGATAATTCATCATATTTTATATATGTACATAATTCATCATATTTTATATATGTAGATAATTCATCATATTTTACATATGTAGATAATTCATCATATTTTACATATGTAGATAATTCATCATGCTTTATATATGTATATAATTCATCATGGTTTAGATGTTTAGATAATTCGTCATATTTCATATATGTAGATATTTCATCATATTTTATATGTGTAGATAATTCATCATGTTTTATATATGTTGATAATTCATGATGTTTTACATATATAGATAATCCTCATATTTTATATGTGTAGATAATTCATCATATTTTATGTGTAGATAATTCATCATGTTTTATATGTTAAATACTTCATCATATTTTATGCGCGTAGATAATTCATCATATTTGATATGTGAAGATATTTCATGATGTTTTTATATATGTAGATAATTCATCATGTTTTATATGTGTAGAAAATTTATCATGTTTTATATATGTAGATAATTCATCATATTTTATATGTGTAGATAATTCATCATGTTTTATATATGTAGATAATTCATCATTTTTTATATGTGTAGATAATTCATTATGTCTTATATGTATACATAATTCATCATGTATTTTACGTGTAGATAATTCATAATGTTTTATATATGTAGATAATTTATTATATTTTGTATTTACAGATAATTTATCACATTTTATACATGTAGATAATTCATCATGTTTTATTTGTGTAGATAATTCATCATGTTTTATATGTTTTGATAATTTATCATATTTTATACGTGTAGATAATTCATCATGTTTTATTTGTGTAGATAATTCATCATGTTTTATATATGTAGATAATTCATTATGCTTTATATGTATAAATAATTCATCATATTTTATATTTGTAGATTATTCATTATGTTTTATATGTATAGATAATTCATCATATTTTATGTGTAGATAATTCATTATCTTTTATATGTGTAGATAATTCATCATGTTTTATATATGTAGATAATTCATCATGTTTTATATGTATAGATTTATTTATCATATTTTATATGTGTAGATAATTCATTATGTTTTATATGTATAGATAATTCATTATGTTTTATATGTGTAGATAATTCATTATGTTTTATATGTGTAGATAATTCACTATATTTCATATGTATAGATAATTCATCATGTTTTATATATGTAGATTTCATTATTTTTTTATGAATAGATAATTTATCATATTTTATATGTGTAGATATTTCATTATATTTTATATATGTAGATAATTCATCATATTTTATATATGTAAATAATTCATCATCTTTTATATGTATAGATAATTCATCATGTTTTATATATTTAGATAATCCATCATATTTTATATGTATAGATATTTCACCATGTCTTATATGAATAAATAATTCATCATGTTTTATATATTTAGATAATTCATCACATTTTATATGTATAGATAATTCATCATATTTCATATGTGTAGATAATTCATTATGTTTTATATGTGTAGATAATTCATTTTGTTTTATATGTGTAGATAATTCATCATGTTTTATATATGTAGATAATTCATTATGTTTTTTTATGTATAGACAATCTATGACATTTTATATGTGTAGATAATTTATCATATTTTATATATGTAGATAATTGATCATGTTTTATATATGTAGACAATCCATTATGTTTTATATATGTAGATAATTCCTTAGGTCGTATAATACTTTCCATTTCAATGAAAATATGAATGATTCAAAACAGTTCATCTTACTTCAACCTCAAATGATATATTATTTAAAACAGGTTTCAATAATCCAACTGGCAACATTACAACTTCAGGTTTCTGATTTTGTAGGCAAGTGAAGTGAAAAAACTGTTTCTTAAAAAGATGCATACATAGAAATATGACTTGCAATAGGACTTGTCTCATTGTACAATCGACGTAGTTTTTGTAATTTTATTTCTCTTGAAAACCTCATTACTCAGTGAGCAACCTTAACTACTTTGAAAAGGTTTCTGCTAATATTTGTATTAATTTGATAAAGTGCTTTTCTCCCTCATGTGAAGCTGTTGCTAGGTGCCTTGTCTTCTTTTACACTTTTTATAAACTACAGTTTGATTTCATCATTTCAATCCTCACCATTTCAAACAGCACAAATCTATGTCATTATTGATATCTGTATTAATTAGAAGATTAGGATAACGGAGAGAGAAAATCAATATTTCTTACTGGAAATCAATATTTGATTAATACATAAGAAATGGAAATTCTGTTAAAAATTTGGTGCTTATTATTTCAGTGTTTGTTCCCATCATAAAAATAAATTTTATCTGTTAATCAAATATTGATCATCTACGAGTATATTTGTTGGGATTACTTTTATTGTTTCCATTTGAAATCTATCCATAACAATTATTTGAAGTCGAACGTTTGTACATTTTTTTCTTCATATTTGTGAATTAATATTTGAAACATGGACCTTACAGATTACAACTCAGTGGGTGTACCACTGAGCCATTTCCCTAAGGAACTTTTTCCCCTATAGAATCTAAAGATGGATTTGATATAAAAGGTCAAGAAAAGAAAGATAAAATGTTTATTAATCTTTATTTTTTCCTTCATTTCATTCTCTCTCTTTCACCTCTCTCTCTCTTTTCTCTTTACTTTCTTTTCCTTTCTTTTTTAAGTTCAATGATTTTAACTTTTATTACTTCTCGCTTTTTTTATTTTTTCACATGTCTTCACATTTCATTCCTTTTTTATTTGCAACTTCTTACTTTTTTAATTCGTCTGATTTAATTTCATTCTTTATTTTTCATTTTTTCTTTCCCACTACTCAGCCTTCATTTTCTTTTATTCTCTTTCTCTCTCTCTCTTTCTCTTTGTTTTTCCATCATTTTCTCAATCATTTCCTGCTTTTCATCTCTTGTCGTCATTATTGTCGTCATCTTTTTTCAAATTTTGCCATTTCTCTCTTTATTTCTTGCTTACTTTTTACTATTTTTCTTTTTTCTTCTCCCTCTGAAATGCTTCTCCCATCGCTCATTATTCACTACCTCACAGTTTATGTCCGTTTTTCTGCTTTTTCATCACTTACCGTTTTTGCTTGTCCCTATCCCCCTCTTCTTTCTCTGCTTCTCTTTAAAATTCCAGATTTTAATTTTATTATTTTAATTTTTTCTATTTCTTTACATATCTCATTGCAATTTGATATTTTTTTTAAATTTTGTGTTTTACTATGTTTTCTATTCACATTCTCATTTTATTTCTTTTTCATTTTCTCTTTTACTTCCACTTTTTATTTCTTTCTCTTTTCATTTTGTCTTTTACGTTCTCTTTTCATTTCTCTTTTCTCTTTTTATTTTGTCTTTAATTTTTCTTCATTTCTCTATTTTCATTTTGTCTTTTACGTTCTCTTTTCATTTCTCCTTTCTCTTTTTATTTCGTCTTTAATTTTTCTTCATTTCTCTATTTTCATTTTGTCTTTTACGTTCTCTTTTCATTTCTCCTTTCTCTTTTTATTTCGTCTTTAATTTTTCTTCATTTCTCTATTTTCATTTTGTCTTTTACGTTCTCTTTTCATTTCTCCTTTCTCTTTTTATTTTGTCTTTAATTTTTCTTCATTTCTCTATTTTCATTTTGTCTTTTACGTTCTCTTTTCATTTCTCCTTTCTCTTTTTATTTCGTCTTTAATTTTTCTTCATTTCTCTATTTTCATTTTGTCTTTTACTTTCTCTTTTCATTTCTCCTTTCTCTTTTTATTTTGTCTTTAATTTTTCTTCATTTCTCTATTTTCATTTTGTCTTTTACGTTCTCTTTTCATTTCTCCTTTCTCTTTTTATTTCGTCTTTAATTTTTCTTCATTTCTCTATTTTCATTTTGTCTTTTACGTTCTCTTTTCATTTCTCCTTTCTCTTTTTATTTCGTCTTTAATTTTTCTTCATTTCTCTATTTTCATTTTGTCTTTTACGTTCTCTTTTCATTTCTCCTTTCTCTTTTTATTTCGTCTTTAATTTTTCTTCATTTCTCTATTTTCATTTTGTCTTTTACGTTCTCTTTTCATTTCTCCTTTCTCTTTTTATTTCGTCTTTAATTTTTCTTCATTTCTCTATTTTCATTTTGTCTTTTACTTTCTCTTTTCATTTCTCCTTTCTCTTTTTATTTTGTCTTTAATTTTTCTTCATTTCTCTATTTTCATTTTGTCTTTTACTTTCTCTTTTCATTTCTCCTTTCTCTTTTTATTTTGTCTTTAATTTTTCTTCATTTCTCTATTTTCATTTTGTTTTTTACGTTCTCTTTTCATTTCTCCTTTCTCTTTTCATTTCGTCTTTAATTTTTCTTCATTTCTCTATTTTCATTTTGTCTTTTACGTTCTCTTTTCATTTAATCTTTTACTTCCACTTTTTATTTCTTTCTCGTTTCATTTTGTCTTTTACTTTCTCTTTTTATTTGTCTTTCTCTTTTCATTTCACCTTTTACTTTCTCTTCATTTCTCTATTTTCATTTTGTCTTTACTTTCTCTTTTCATTTCTGTTTGCATTTTGATTTTTATCTCTCTTTTCATTTCTCTTTCTATATTGTCTTTTACTTCTCTTATCATTTTCTCTTTCTCTTTTCATTTCGTCTTATTTTCTCTTTTCATTTCCCTTTCTATATTATCGTTTATTTCTCTTTACAGTTGTCATTTTCTTTTCATTTTTGTCTTTTTCTTTTTTTTTCATCTCTCTTTCTATTATTTGATTTTGTGTTTTACTTACTCTTTTCATTTTGTCTTTTTCTTTTTTCCTTTCTTTTATTGTTTTTCTTTCACTTTTCATTTCTCTTTTCATTTTGTCTTTTTCCTTTCTCTTTTCATTTGTTCTTTTAATTTCTCTTTTCATTTCGTTTTCTCTTTTCTTTTTTCTCTCTATTTCTTTTTCGTCTCTTTCTCTTTTCACCTTGTTTCTCTCTCTCTCTCTTCAGTTATTCTCTCTCAGTTTCTCTTTTTCTCTTTATACTTTCTTCACTTTTTTTTTTGTTTTTCTTTATCACTCTAGTTTTCTTCTATTTTTCTTTCTTTTCATCTCTTCTTCTTTTCTACTTCTCGATGTCTTATTTTTCTGGACCCCTTTTTTTATTTCCTTTATTTCTTATCTTCCTTTTTTCTGTTTTTTTTTTTTTATTCCTTCTTTTTGTTTTCCTTTCCATTATCTTTCTCTTTTATTCTTTCATTTTCTCTCAGTTTCTATTGTCATTTCTTCACTTTTTCTTATATGATATTTTCCTTCTATTTCTATTTTTTTTCTTTCTCTCTTTATTGTTTTTCCTTTTTATCTCCTTCCCTTTCTATTAGTTTTTCATTTACTCATTTGCTTGTCAATTTCTCTTTTTTTCTTGTCCCTAAATTTTCATTTATTTTTCTTTGTCTCCCTTTTTTCTTTTTTCCATCCTTCACTTCTCCCCAATTCTCATTTTCTTTCCAGCCACTTCCCCCAAACGCTGTCCAGCTATCCTGCTTTTGGAAATTCCAAGAAGTCAATATTAATGCTGCCACCGATGCTACTGCCACTACTCTTGTTGCTATGACAACTCTCACATTATTGGTTATTCTTTTAAGAGATAATCTGTCCCCATAAGTGATCAAGTCCAGCTTTTTTGCCCATATAATTATATATGTATGTCTATGTATATATACATACCTATTTGCTGTCTTTACGTAAATCTCAATGCTCAGTTGGTAAAGATGTTATTGATGCAACTTGTCATGTTTGCATCAATGTTATTAGTTCCAGGAAGTAAATGCATATTACAATATTAGAAAGTTTTTTAAATTCTTCACTGTCATCAGTTCTGCTTTATACTTATAAAATCTATAACTGCAAATGTTTAAAATACCTTTTTTTAATTTTTCCACTGGAAGTAACAAAATCGTACGTCGAATGATAAACTACTTTACAGTTTTACTTATCTCTAGTACTTGACTGGAGGGCTCTGCTTTGTCTTTTATGTGCTGTGTGCCTTCAGAGCATGGACAATCATGGCACTCCACAACTTCCTGTCCTTTATGCCTCTTCGTGACATTTGTCATTTTTCTATCTCACCCAATCTCTGTGCTGCCAAACAATTGCACAACCTCACTAGGCAGGTTATACATTGCCTTTGGTCCCTAGTGCCTTCAATGTATCTTGTGAGTATCAAATTTTTCCAGCCCTATTTCCTCATTATGAAGTTTCAAGTGTTTTTACTGATTCTAATTAAAAGTTTCTTTTTCGCTTCTATTTTCTTTAAAGCCATTACTGATATGTTCAGTCCATGGTATTCTCAACATGTTTCACTAAAATGACATTTCTGTTGCCTAAAATATCTTCATCTGTGAGGAGATTGTCCAGCTTTCATCGCCATATAGAAAGACTAATATTATGTAACAGTCCAGTACTATTTTCTTTGTTTCTCTTGCTTCAAGTCCCTTCTTTATCTGTGAGGAGATTGTCCAGCATTTACTGCCATATAAGAGGACTGATATTGTGCAACATTCCAGTACTCTTTTCTTTGTTTCTGTTGCGTCAAGTCTCTTCTTCATCTTTGAGGAGATTGTCCAGCATTCACTGCCATATAGAAGGACTGATATTGTCCTTTGTCATTTTTCTATCTCACCCAATCTCTGTGCTGCCAAAAATATATTCCAGTACTCTTTTCTTTCTTTCTCTTGCTTCAAGTCTATTCTTCATCTGTGAGGACATTGTCCAGCATTCACTGCCATATTGAAGGACTGTTATTATGTAACAGTCCAGTACTCTTTTCTTTGTTTACCTTGCTTCAAGTCTCTTCTTCATCTGTGAGGAGATTGTCCAGCATTCACTGCCATATAGGAAACTGACTTTTGCCACTCTATGCTGACCCCAGTGTTCACTCTTATATTTACATGTGTTCTATCCCAGATATTGTTCAATTTCAAACATGAATATAACATATCTTAAAATTATATTTTTTCACCAATATGTATATATTTTAAAGAAACCCGCAAGTGATTTACTGGCTAATTGATTTTCACCACAATTGATCTTCAGGCCACAAGTGCTAATATGCATGTTTGCAAATAATTGATATGATAAAACCTTGCATGAAGGCCAGCAAGCATCCCAAGAGAGTTTATGTTTCTTTTGACTGTAGGGAAAATGATAGAAGAATGAAAACATGTTCATTAATTTTAAAAGTGTTATGCAGATAATTAAAATGTTTTAAGCTTAGGGTGTTAAAATAAATGACGCAATATAGCTGCAATTCTTTGATGGCCTGGAGAAAAAGATAGGAGGAATTGAATAACAAAAACATATTCATTTGTTCCAAGATGTAGGACAAAGTATGTAAGGCAGAGGTGTTCTGTTCCCTGAGGTATTTCCTATACCCACATATCCCTGTGGTATGAAGGTCTTTTCATTGAAAATTGATTAGGTTGTAAGTTGCTCAGCAGGTTTATATATTGATTATTGAACATCTCCATTATCATACCATTCAGTTATTGCTCACTTTTTTTGAGAAAAATACGTCTTTGAAATTGTCCATCTTCTTGGTTATTGAGCCAGGAAATCCATCCGTTACAAACCTGTATATTCCTGTTCACTCACTGCTGTGTGACTTCCCAAGTGTAGCTCTCACTCAAAATGTCATCTGTGTGTGTAACTCAGTTTGCTTTTGTCTCTCACTAAGTGAACATCTCTAGGATTAATCTGAAAATCTTGTTTTAAATAATGTTTTTATGGTTTTTTTTTTTATTTTGTTTTGCAGTTAAATAAGCCACCATGGGTCCAAAAAAAGGTTACAATGGTGTCTTTGGGGAAATTACTGGGCTTGGATATGAGTTGGAAGGATGTGGAAGAGTTGGTGGAGAATCACTAGGAAGAGTTGACCACTGATGAACTCCCAGACCTTCAGCTGTAGCAGCAACAAATGGCAGCCATGGAAATTGCTTTGGAATAGAGAGGGGAGAATGTGTCTTCTTCAGTGATTAAGAACAGTTGTTTAAAATGGAGTGAAGTGTAAAGTTTTGTATAAAATATCACCGTCATATAGCTGTTGCAAGCCATATCATAAATATGTTTAATGACAATGTCTTGTTACATTTCAGGCAAATTTTAAGGCGGAGACAAAAACAAAACTCTCTGGACGGGTTTTTAGTACAAGAGGGATTCAGTCAGTCTCAAATAGTTTCTAATGGCACAAAGAGACAGAGAAGGAAATAACCCCATAAAAAGATTTACTTGAAGTTTTTATGGAGGGGGAGTCCTCTTCCAAACAATAACATCTCCCCTCCTCATCATCATCTTACATACACCAACAAATAGAAAACTATAGTTATTTTGTATAAGAGTGTGGGCTGAAAAGTTCATATGCTGATTATAAAGGAGTGATGCTAGAGCTGTAAAATCTTGCATGCATTCATTTTAACTCTTCTGATTAATAACTGCGTTGTTTCTTTCCAGGTACATAGGTGGGCTGAAAAGTTCATAGGCTGACTATAAAGGAGTGATGCTAGAGCTGTAAAATCTTGCATGCATTCATTTCAACTCTTCTGATTAATAACTGGATTGTTTCTTTCCAGGTACATAGGTGGGCTGAAAAGTTCATATGATGAATATAAAGGAGTGATGCTAGAGCTTTGAAATCTTGCATGCATTCATTTCAACTCTTCTGATTAATAATTGCATTGTTTCTTTCCAGGTACATAGGTGGGCTGAAAAGTTCATGGGCTGACTATAAAGGAGTGATGCTAGAGCTTTGAAATCTTGCATGCATTCATTTCAACTCTTCTGATTAATAATTGCATTGTTTCTTTCCAGGTACATAGGTGGGCTGAAAAGTTCATGGGCTGACTATAAAGGAGTGATGCTAGAGCTGTGAAATCTTGCATGCATTCATTTCATCTCTTCTTATTAATAACTGGATTGTTTCCTTCCAGGTAAACTGACATCTGACTGTTTAAAGAAGACTTCAAATGTAATTAGCAACAACTTCTTTTAAAAATGGACAAAATTTGGCATTGTGGTGTTATCAAGTACCTGCAGAAAATGGATTTAGCCCCCAATGGTTGCTACATTAGGGGATGGTCACACCAGCTTTATCAACAGTGCAAAAATGGGCAGCTAAATTTAGGAGGGGAAGGGAGAGTCTTGAACATGACTCAAGGTCTGAACATCCCCCAACTGCCACCACCAAGGAAAACATTGATTATCATTATCACATGGTGATGGATAACAGGTGATTGACTATAAATCAAATATCCAATGCTATTAATATATCCAGTGACAGAGTTGAGAATATTCTGCAAAATGAAGTTGGTATGATGAAGGTTTCTGCTCATTGGACACCACATGATCTGTCACCTGATCAAAAGTGCACCAGACTGATCAAATAACGGGAAAATATGACATTGTTTAAGGCAGACCAAGCTGGTTTCTCAGGATGAGTGTTTGGTATATTACTTTCAGCTAGAGACAAAGTACCTGCTCCAAAGAAGGTCAAGTTGTTTCATCTGCAGGGAAGGTGAGGCTTCCATTTTTGGGGATGCAAAAGGTGTTGTGTTTATTGACTATCTTCAAAAGGACCACACTATCAATGGAGAGTACTATGCCAACTTACAAAAGGCTATCAAGGCTAAATACCTAGGAAAACTGCCAAAAGTGGTGTTGTTTTATCAGGACAATACTCAGGCACATAACTCAATGGTTTCAATGGCTGGAGTGCATGAGCCAAGCACTGCAACATCAATAGAAGAGTTTTGACTGCATAGGATCTATTTTGAAAAATAAACCTCATTTGGCCACAATCCATGAGAGTATTTTGGTCAGCTTATGAACTTTTCAGCTGACTCTTGTAAAATGTATTTTTGTTAATATTTTTGGGTGTGCAAAATGGATCAATTGGATTTACATTATTTCTTAAGGAATTATCACTTCGGTTTACATGCGTTTCAGTTTTTGGATGACTTTTTGGAATAAATTAAAACTAGTAATCAAGGTAGCACTGTATGCGTGCCTGTCTGTGTGTGTGTGTGTATGTATATATATATATATATATATATATATATATATATATATATATTAGGTTGGTGCAAAAATAATGTCGGTTTTTGACGTTAAACAATACATTATTTTTTGCATCAACCTAATATATATATATATATATATATATATATATATGTATATATATCTATTATAAAAGATTATAATAAAAACATTTTAAATTGCTACACAAAGGCCTTCATGTTTCAATGCCATGATTGTACTTCTTCAGGTGGTGGTTGGGAACTGGTGATAAAAATGAATTTTTAAGGAAATTTAAAAACAAATCATTACGTCTTTTCCAAAAAGTTAAAGCGAGGGTGGGGGCATAAGGTCAGAATTAAAACCCACAAGTATATTTTTAATTCTGACCTCATTCTCCCACCTTTTAACTTTTGGAAATGTGGTAACGATTTGTTTTTAAATTTACCTAAATAATTATTTTTATCACCAGTTACCAACCACCGCCTGAGGAAGTACAATCATAGTATTGAAACATGAAAGCTTTTGTGTAGTCATTTAAAATGTTTTTATTATAATCTATTATAATAAAAAAAAAATATCATAATAATATTTTGCTCTACTTTGTATTGAGCACTTTTTAAAAAATAAATGCTATGAATTGCGGATTTTTACTCCATTTGTTCTTTCTCTTATACATATATATATATATATATATATATATATATACAAAGAAATAATCACACATAGAATCAATCAGAAATATTAATGCGATTTTTGGCAACATCCATCGCTAGTAGTATAATGTATGCATTAGAATACTGTTAATCCATAGAGTGAAGTGATCCTCGTCTATAAAATTGATGTCTGTTGTTTCCAGTTTATGTGATCTTAAAATGCTAGTACGTACGAATAGTCTTCTATTCATCATCAGGCATGTGTTTTTTTCCTTATAAAATCAAAAACTTGAAGAGGAAATAATTGTTTGTCAACCGAAAGATGTTTTTTGAATATCTGCTATTATTGACGGTTGTGTACGATCTCGGAACGTGCAAAGACGCAACGCTAAGTTTTTCAAAATTTTAAGTGAGAATTTTATTTAAATATTTCTTGTGATGTGTTAAATCCACGTATTCTATTTTTACAAGTGTATTCAGTTAATATGTCATGAACTAAGCATATAGTTCAATAATATATATATATATATATATATATATATATATATATATGAAGAAATATAGTTTTAAGGTGTGCTATATTTATAGGATAAAGTGCTCAATATCAGAGATAGAGCGTATGTAAATATAAATATAAAAGTGAACATTGAAGTCAACACTCAGAGGGGACAGGTGTTTCATGCTAGACACAATCGTCAGGCAACGAATGTTGGATTTTTCCATGACTATATATATGAGTCTGTGGTGCACTGTGGGTAATCTATTCTGGTGGTTATTTTTGTGGGCGTGGCTTGTTTGTATATTTTTTTTTTTTATTTGTTTGGGTTAATTTATTTTACTTTTTTCACATTTTCATTTTGTATTATTTATTCTTTTCAGTTTTTGATGTTTTATTAACGTAGTAAAAATATTGGGGGTGATATGCTTAGGTCACTTAAACTACATTAGTGCATGATGTATTTATAGCTTTTTTAAAAGAAATGTTCTTATATGTGTGTGTGTGTGTGTGTTTGAAGATTACATGAAGTTGACTAGATGCAGTACTTGGAGTTTCATAAAAGTTAGAAGTTGTGGTTTTTTTGCAATGCATTAGCACAAATAAGCAATTGTTTAAAGGAATTTGAAGTATTTTGTTGAGGTTTATTTCAAAAACATTACTGCAATGATATAAGAAAAAAAAGCATTAAAATAATATTTAGAGATAAAGTTGAAGGATTGATTTAATCATAACCTCATTTCCTTCTCTGTTGTTGGTTACACCAAAGAATATAAAGTCTTAATCAAATATGAATTTTTTGGAACTAACATAAGCTTTTCTTTATTTATCTTCAGGCTACAGACTTAATGATGAACTTATTTTTATTGATATCATGACAAGATCTACTTGAGAGTTGAAGTTGATTCACATTTCTAAAATTTCAGGATTTGATTCTTTTTAAAGCAAATAAAAATAAAAATAAGTGAAGCCACTCACGTTACTTTCTCAGAATCATACAATATTAAGATGTGATGTCTTTGTCTTTCCTTCTAAATCTAAATGATTTTATCGTAATCACAAGCACTTGTAAGGTAAACATGTAAATCCACTTAAAGGAAACTGAAAAGCAGTTTCTTTCAATATTTATTTTAGTTGTAAGTTTATAGAATTTTTTCCAATATAATAAAAATTTCAAAATGGGAAAAACTTCAGAGTGAATGAAATCAAATTATTTTTGTAAACTGATAAAAAAAAAAAAAATAACGAAACAAGAGGGAAATTTCTTTACAACTGAATGTAACTATTTTTTGATGCACAATTAAAATGAAAAGATCTGAAATGAAAATTAAATCTTTTAAAGGATTAATTTTATTCAATTTAGGATTTTTATAAGCTTTTCAGAATACTTTAACATCTGCCATATCTTATAAACTTTGTGTCTGGCTATTAAAATTATACATACATATATACATCAATAAGTCTATAGCCTAATGATGATGACAAAAGTATCTATTTTGTACATGAGATATTTATTTTTTCAACATAATATCCTTCCTTGTCAATGCACTTAAGTCAATGGTGAATATGGAGGCACATCTATAAATATGCAGCCTAATGATGAAAAAAGGCAGAAATATTTATTTTTCAACATAATCTCCTTTACAACTATTGCATTTAACCCAACACCTCTCCATAGATAAAACATGATGTTAATTGATTGTCAGGCTACAGACCTATTGATCTACCTTCATGTACATAGGGTGCTCCGAAAGTAATGCTTCCTATGACAAATATTAGTGGCAGGATAGAGGAGGGGTTGAATCTTCCTGTCAGTCAGTTATGTGTCATGCATGATACACACTTAGATGATCATGTATCTTTCGATACATGACTGACGAGACAGATTTTTTCCCACAGTAGCTTGTTATTTCTTTCTGTAGTAGACCAGTTGCCATCCAAGGCTATAGACTCCAGTCTGTCTTACTATTTACCCATAGCTGGGGGGAGAAGAAGAGGATTCATACATTTCCCAAGGGTATTAGACCATAAGTGAATGTAATGAATTCAACTTGAATTTGAACTTGGCTCTCTAATTCCACAATCCGAGCCACTGTGTCCCATTATTTTTCTTTCTCTTTTGTGACTTAGATCAGCTGATGCTGCAGTCCAGCAAATGATGTCTGACGTGAAAATGCATACATTGCAAAATAATGAAACTGAATTCCTCCATGTAAAAAAAAAAAAATTCATTCATTGAGACCAAACAGTGGATATGAGCATTGTTAAGTGATGGGTAAGGTGTTTAAGTGATGTGTTGGTTGCCTCTGCTGGTGTGTAGACTTTTGTTGATTTTTTGGGAAAATGTGTAGCTAATTGTTGCGATGATATGAAATATTAGTTTTGCAGGCGAAAACTTCTTCTAACCAACAGTGTTATTCTACTCCCCATATATGTTATATTAGGTTGTTGCAAAAATAATGTCGTTTTCTCACATAGTAACATATGTGAGAAAACGACATTATTTTTGCACCAACCTAATAGTTTTCCTGAAAACAAACAAGCACCATTTCTTTTGAAGCATGTTGCATACAAATTTTGCATGCCTTATAATTAAATGATTCTTCAAAGTACCTAATGTTGTATCCTTAAAGAAGTTACAAACAGACAAAGGTGGTACTTGAGAGAAGGAACAGCAATACACACATAGATGAAAGAAAAGAGGTTTATTGTAAAAGAGAAGACACTACTGTAAGACAGGGAATCAGGTGATAGGCTATTAATTCCCAAAGCAAAGTTATTTAGCTCATCCCCCACCCACAAGGCAAGACGTGACACAAGGCTGTTTTTAATGCAGGGTTAAAACTGAGCCCATGCACTCAGGCAAAAATTCCCCGTAGACCCTGTAAACATGGGATTGGGTAGCTGTCTACCACCCCAGACAAGACTCTGCCCTTCGACCTAGCCTTGTCTGGGTTCCTCTCTGCCTAAAGGCAGAGAGTTCAACTAGCTTAGCTGGAGATGAATTTCCAACTAATTGTCGAAGCAAGGATATTTGTCAACTGCCCCACACAGTCAGATATGGCACAAGGCTGAATTTAATGTGGGGGTATTTGAGCCCATAGGCTTGGGCAAAAATTCCCCATAGACTCCATAAAAAATGGGGTTGGGTAGTTGTCTAACAGCCCAGACAAGACTCTGCTCTTTGGCATAGCCTCGTCTGGGTTCCTCTCTGCCTCCAGGCAGAGAGTTCAACCAGCTTAGCTGGAGCTGAATGTCCAACTAATTGCCAAAGCAAGTCCCCAGGTATATCCTGTGCTCACTATATATAGCTACTGATATAGTCAGTCCACATAGGTGATAGGGGGTGTGGGACATTGCATTACAAAACCTCCTAATTTTCTCATAAAATTTTGCTCAATAAATCTTTTTGTGGTCAGGACATGATTGTTTGACTTTTTTCCTCTTCCTAGTACTTTTCCGTCTCACCAGAACAAAACCTAAGAAAGTGAGACTTAAATTTTGGCCCACTTTATATACACCTACTTTCCTATTATTTTTTTTATGTTTTAACACCTTGATTACTAAGCACTTGCGGTCTTCAGTTTTTATTATGACGCCAGCTAAGAGTTATTTTGTACTGACTACAAGTTATCTTATGCTTTGGCATTTTCTGGTATATTTCAGTTAAGGACAAGTTGTTTATCTTACAAAAATGTTCATTCTCACCATATATTAGTATAATTGATTTCAGTGTATACTGGCCTTGTGTAATGGTTAAAAGAAAATGTACAGAGCGATGATAAACAAAAAATAAATTATTATATTTATATATAACAATATCATAATAGAGAAGATAAAGTGAAAGTTAAAGTTTGAAGATTTCAAGAATAAATGTCCTGGCATATAGAAAAGATAGACATAGAAAGAGTCTGCAAGGAAGTAAGTAAATGTATTACCCTCTTCAAGTATGAATTGAGTTCTCTGAGCTGCTGGCATATTTTGTATAGAGAAAAACATTAAAATTCCCTTCCTGCTGTGTGACGGTGGCCTAGGGGTAAGATATCTGACTGATGTCAAATCAGTCGGGTTTTGAACCCAGCTTGAAACAATCACATGTCTAGCCATACTGAGGAGCTGTGATACAGTGAAACAGTCTGTCTGTGGATGACTATATATATATATATATATATATATATATATATATATATATATATGTATCCAAATGTAGTAGCCATGATGAAAGAAAGTATTTTTGTTTTCAATGTACCAAAGACTAGTTAGTAGTCTACAGTCTCCAGCTAACCATGCAAGTGTCTTATGTCATCTTTGGGTATGTTACAATGACCATATTAGTATTGGGGAATGTACAAATTTAATTTATTAACTCTGATTGATTTTCTATCTGGTTATATACACATCTATAAATGTGGTTTGAGAAGAGCACTCTGCTTCTCATTGGTTCACAGCGTATATCCTGACTGCGACAGCTTTCTGATTGGTTGGTCAAACTATGGCTTTGCTTGCCTAGCAATTTTTATTATCTGTTTATTTTTAGAGATGGTGAAATTCCGGTCTTGTTATTTATTTCTCTATTTTACACCAAGTTTATTCACATTGATACTTTTAGCGTGAAAACAATGTTAAGACTTCAGTTGTAGCTAGAAATCAACTCAAAATCTATTTATTGCCCAAGTTGGTCATTATAATATTAGCATTGGAAGTCAGATTTCATCATTGTCCTCTGGCAGTCAACAGGTTAATGCCATTTAATATAACTCCTTAAAATATCAGTTATTCCTGAATTTATGCTAATGTCTAGTTTATCTATCACTTGAAAAGTATTACTGTCTTGCAAAACAAAATGAGGAATTGGTGTTCTTAACAAGCACCTGTTGCTATTATTTTCATTCCCCACCCATTCTGTCTAACTTCATCTAAAAATGGCTTTTAAGTAATTTGTTTTCTTACAAAATGACATTTAAGAAAATAAAAAAATTCCAAGTGTGAGCTCAGATTAAAAAAAAAATGTTGCTCATAACAGTCTAAGCAAAATGACAATTTCTGCTCATTCTTTCCTTCTCTGTTATGCCAGTATCTGGTTAGAGAAAAATAAAAGAACCACTTTTGTGCATGAGAAAAATATTGGTTTAATCCTGATTTCTTACAAATGTGGGTATGATGATAAACTACATCTGGCAACAAGGTCTCTGATCAGGAGATTAGAGAAGTTTGGAATCACCTCTTGATTGCTGTTGTCCCCAGGTCCACCCTGACATTGGCTGGTAGTACCTGTTAGGGTCTCAGCTATGGGCAAATAGTGACCCCCACAACTGCAACCACAAAGATCAACAGTACATTTTTATAGTAAAATTACCAGCAATACATTTTATGATTTACAAACTATATACCTAAAAAACATACGTTCAACCCTAAAAGTATAAAATTATGTAAAAAATATTTGTAGATGAAGGCATAAACTTGTGTACAAAATATTTCGGCATTAGAGGTTGATATGCCACTAAACAAAATCAATCAAAACAACCTCACAGTCAAAAGTATTTTATTGTTGAAAAAATTTTTCCATACCATGACATAATCCCAGAAAATCGCTCAAGTTCAGAATGATGGAAGATGCCGTTGATTCTTGTGTTTGGTTAATTTAAAAAAAAATTTTTTTTTTTAAGCATTACGCCCTGAGCAAGGCGTAAAGCCATTAGGATGCAGGGAGTTGCAGAAGATTTGGAGTGAGAGCAGATAGGAGTGATAGAGGAAAGGATGAGGAGAGGGATAGTGGATAGATCAAAGTAACTGGAGATGTCGATTGACATTACATCTGAATAGTTGGAGATTATAGCTCTCAGGGAAACAGTAATTGGGAAGGGTGTTCCACAGGCGAGAGGTGCGAGGTATGAAGCTATTGGAGTAGAAGAGACGGCTACATTTTAAAGTTTCTACAGTGTAAGGGTGAGAGCTGGATGCCAGCCTCGTAGGGCGCTTGAATTCATGGAGTCTGGGAACCAGTGAAAGCAGCTCATCAGAGCAATTACCATGAAAGTATTTGTAGAAAAGACTGAGAGAGGCAACGGCGCATCTGTGAGAGAGTGACTGTAGATGAGATGCCAGATCAGGGCCAATTATATTACATATCCATCTCTGGATCTTGTCAAGAACTCCGAGGTAAACAGAAGGTGCCCCAGATGATATATGGCAGTAATACTCCATGCAAGGGCAAATGGCTGATTTGTATATTTGAAGTATCGATTCCGGGGAGAAAAATTTCCTGGCGTGGCACAGAGAGCCAACTTTCCTCGCGGTGGATGATGCAATTGACTCAATGTATTTGTTCCAGCTCAGGCCAGCAGTCAACGTGAGACCGAGCAGACGCAGAGAGTTGCTCTCAAGAAGTTGACTACCAGACATTCTAATGGGGGGCAGGGAAGGATCTCTATGGAGAGTAGTTTAGTTTTTGAGGCGTTAAAGTTGACTAGCCAAATTCTGGTTTTATTTCAGAATTCTACAAGTGCAAGTGTCCTGAATGCTATTATTGCTTCTCATTGTATAAATATTACAAAAAGGTAATAATCTTGGAACAGTGTTCTGTTTACTACTGTGATGACCATCACTACCTCTACAAAGAGAGGAGGAGATTTTGAATTGTACAGTCAAATTAGATGAAAAATGTCTTTGTCTTATTCAATGATTCAAAACAATTTGTAGGTTGTGATAAAGGCAATCATTATCCTGGAGTGGATGATAAGATATTTTCCCCTTCAATATGACACTGTATTTCCAGATATTTATGATGTGTGGGCTGTATAAGGCATCACAGATCAGAATGTGAAATTAGACAGATGAGTTTGAATTTCCAGCCAGATTCGTTATGCTGACATGTATAAATACCAGTTGGGTTAGTTACACATTCATTCATGTGCAAATACTTTTGGGTAAGGTATGACTCAATCTCCTCCCCCAGCTACGGGTTAAATAGTATGACTAGGTGGAAAACTTAGTGTTATTCTCAAAAAACATTGTTAATGCAATATTCACTCTCTAAAAATGAATTATTCTTACATTAGTTTCACTTAGGCAGGGTTAGGTGTAGCATAATGGTTAGCAGAATGGTGATTGAAACTGAGGAATGAGATTCAATTGTCACCTGAAATTGCTTCAATTCAATTGACATAAATGCACTTCTCTCTGTGCTTGTTATCATTATGAGATATCTTAAGAAAAAAATAGCAACAATATTTAAGCAATCTAGATATTTTACTTGTACAATTCACTCTTATCTGATGTCAGAATGATGTCTGCTTTTTTTAATGATTCAATGTAAAAATATTCAAAAAAAGATAACCTGAAGAATTCTTCCGTGTCTGTCTATATTTCTGAGATGAAGTATTATGTGCACTATTTACATTATTCGGACTATTGTGTCCTCATCTTTGTTACCATATTTATCACAACGTTTTGGACGTTGTATGCTCTGGCCTTCTTCAGGACACATGACACAGTGGATAAAGGCGTTGGTTAGATCCAGTGACACTGTGAGTTCAATATCTGGTTAAGGTAGTGGAGAACTTGGAGAGGTGAATTGACAGGATATAACTGATAACTGATATCCATTAGACATGGCACGTGGAACTAGAACAGTCTACCCCAGCGAGTGAAATGACAACCACCTGAAGAAGGCCAGAGCATACAACATCTGAAATGTGATAAATATGGCGACAAAGATGAGGACAATAGTCTGAATAATGTAAATAGTGAAGAATTCTTTCTTACAATGGACAAAGAGAATTAGCAAAACACAAGTATAATCATTTTGTAGCACTGCCAAAATAGTTAATACTTGGATTATATTGTGATGATGATCATCATCATACACATACATACTTATGCAAATTCAAATTATACAACAAGAAGCATTCATTGGATAATAAATCAACATTACTGTGTAGTGGACAATTTATAAATCGCAGCTATGTGACAATTTTATAATCGGTTATATTTTCATGTAGTCGATTTTGTGCACTTTTGGGAGAATCGGATCCCAAGATCCTTCTCAGCTTAGTAAATATTTTCAGGAAATATCAGCTTCTAATTGGTCAATAAACACACAAGTGGGCATTGCAATCCACCCACATACAAATATTTTTACAGCGCGTGACCAAGTAAAGTTTCCTGCCAAGGCGCTATGATCCTGTCATGTGATTACATTATCTATAAATAGCAAACATGAATGTGCCTTTTTCCCTTTTTTTCTCTTCTTCCTGCAAAGATGTGACCTTTAAGAATTATCGTCTCAACCATGCAGTCAGACATTAAATAATATTTTATGCATTCACGTACATATGAACTCTTACAAACTTTTCCAACCTTCTCACTCACACCACCACTCACATGCTGAATATTCCCTACATTCACATAATATTTCCTTACACAGCAAAACTGTTGAAAAGAATTATTACCAGAAACTATCACAAACTTTCTTTCAGTGAACTTTGGAACACAAATAATAGTTAAAGAGAGACAACTCTTGTTTTACTCAATGTATGCCTTTTTTTCATATCCTTATTTGTACATCTTGTTAAATACAAATTTTATGTGTAATGATGCCTTTGGCTTATCCTTTTTTTCTTCATGTCAGTTTGGTTTCCTAATCTAAGTTAAATTAATGTGGTGAAGTCCACCACAATATCATATTTAGAAAAAAGATGTTTTACAACAATAAAATAAAAACTTTTGACTGCAAATAACTAGGATATCAATATTTTTTTATGTGCAGAAGGGATTTTGTTTCTCTCCCAGAAGAACTTTAAAAGTGCAAGTGTCCTGAATTCTATTATTTCATTAAAAACTGAAATTTCAAGAAGCAAAATTTTAAAAAAATTTCAATATAAAATCTTGGTCATTTTTTTATTTTCATTTTTCCAAATCTTTCGTTAAAAATAATTAAAAAGTTTCCAGAAATTAATTCAAGAAACTTATTATGTGGTTGAAATCATGATAGGTATTTTATAAAGAAAACTTTTAAGCACATATTCAAGTTTATATTATTGTAAACATTAAATTTCAAACTGAGAAGGAATCATGCTTGTGTGTAAAGAAACAAAAGAAGCAAAAAATTATTATCCAATTTTTTATTCTTATCTTATTATTATTCTTATGTACTTACCTGACAATCTGTACTGTCCATTAATTTATTAAAATCACTTCCAAACAAAATGTTTAAAGAGCAGAAGCATAAAATGGTCTGTTGTAATGTAAGTAAACAAAATGGAAGTAATTACTTCCCCTTAGTAGAACTCTCTTTTTGGAATATGCAAATTAAGCTAAATAAAACTGTACAAACAAATCTTTTATTTGTTTTTGTTTTTTTTTACTGTGGATTTGGGGATTTAAAACTTAAAACAAAAAAAGGAGAACAACAGCAACAACAATAACAACAGCAACAATAGCAACAATAATAATAATGATAAAAATGAGCTGCAAACTTTTGTGGATAGACCAGGACAAGAGGTTCAATCTATTCAGGCTAGTCATAAAGTCACAATACTCCTCTGGAGCGGCAGCAGGGCACTATAGACAATATGGCCATTTGCTTAGGTGAAGGAAATGGAAAACCTACAACTTGGGGATGCTACTGCCATTATCTTGATCATAGCAGGGGAATCCCTAGTTAAAAAGTGAGGTTGTTTGATGCAGGTGGTATATTGGTCTGCAAACAGATATTGAATAACAGAAAGGCAACAACAAACAAACTGAAGACATGCAAAAAAAATATATATATATATATCTGCACGTTCATGTACAGAGTGAGAAGAGCATTGTCTTGATAAGGATAGTTTTGTAGCCATTGAGAATTGTTGTCCTAGCTGGCTGGAGCTGGAGACATGCTGGAGATAGCTGGATGCTTGGTGTGATGGCTGATGTTGAGCCAGAACTGCAGATGATGATGATGATGATGATGATGATACCTGGAATCATGAACTGGCTGTCTACTGCTGGAACAGATACTACATGTTAATGCATACATTGCACTCTGCTTTAACACTTGTGCAGGACTGCAAACTGTTCCACATAGCTCATGTTACTGATGTTGATAAGGGACGGGGGTCTGTAACTGAATTTGAGGATCCTCCTAAATCTTTGCTAAGTTGAGACGTGACATAGGACTACAGAACTTTTAATGTAAATCTGATGAAACGTTAATTTATCAGGTCAGGAATTTATTGTTGATTATCTTACATAAATCAAAAGAAAAACTTCTAAATCCCAGAGAATATTTAATCTATAAATGAAACAATCGTTTAGATTTCTTTATAAATAAATGTTGTTAACCCAATCCAGACAAAAATTATTTCTAAATTCTATCAGTTTTTAAAGTAACTCAAATTAAATACATCTTGTTAGGTATTCATTAAATTTAACCCTCCTTCTCTATCATATCTATTCAGGTAGGATTTTGCTTAAACTATATTAGAGGCAAAGGCTGTCAAAAGAAATATTTTGAATCAACTGTATCAAAGAAACATTTGACTGCTTTTTCTTATAAAAACAAAAATATGTAGAAGGGAGAGTAGTTTACCTCCTGGAACAAAACACTCTTGTATTTGTCTTGTATGTAAAATACATTAAAGAAAATATGGCTGATCCAAAAGCTACAATTTAAGAACAACTTGATCTCAGAGTGCAGAGATCTTGTGAGACAAAATTGTGGCTTATACAAATTTCTGAGCCTCAGCCACTTGATAAAATAAGCATGAGCAAGAGAACTTCAGCCAGGCAACAGACGCTGATGAGTCAAGTGGTCGTGCTTTGTTTGTGGAGTTTTGTGGTAGTTCCACTGATTGTAGTTGACAAGAAGACAGGGTAGAACTGGTATTCCAAATCACTGTACCTTTTTTTTGCTACAAAAGGTATGAGATATTTTTTGTCCAAAAGAAACTTGTAGCATAAAAATATATCTTATACTAAGAATAGGGAAAAGTTCTCAGCACAACCAAGGATTTTAAAACAAATTTTATGTTGGTGTGCTGAAGGCAACCATAATTATCACCCCCTTGAACTACTCGATTATAAGAGAAATGGTCAAACCTCACTTATGGGAGTAATCAAATTGCATTGAATAAAGTTTCATTCCAAGCTTATCTTCCATTATATTTATATTTTTAATGAAATTTTTCAATGATTTAATTTTATAGTATTTCCTTTTCAGATTCACAAAAGGTTTTCTTAGGTCAGTGGTTCCCAAATGGTTGAGTGTACCTGATAGATGCACCAGAAGAGGATATCAGGTGAGGCAGAATGATTGAAAGACAATCAAAGCTTTAGAAACAGTTTCAATAAATTCATATGCCAAAAATAAATATGATTTCAAAACTTAAAATATTATTATAGATTATTTTTAATTCCATGCATGAGTCCCAGTATAAATGGTTATAAATAATTATTAACTGATTTTATTATTATGATATTTTTGTATTATATCAAGTATTAAGAATATAGTAACTAGGGTCTGCAAATTGGAGGAGAGAGTTATCAATGATAATGTTCTGACTTCAAATCCATGGTTATCTCCCTTTAATCCTCTCTAGTTAAATGAGTCTCTGTTTCTCAGACATTGTTCATACAATACAAAATACTACTTGTTCAAATCGCTATTCTTGAGCTCTGCACACTTCACCAACATAAATACATTCTGCCTTCTCATTGCTTCAGCACTCAGGCCAACACCATGGCTGACTAACCAATCAGCATTCTACATTTTTGTTCTCAGTTACCCAGGCAAATAGCCTCCTTCAGTCTGACTAATTAGCACACAACCTGCTATTGGTCAAACCATGCTAAGCTGTACAAAAGCCAACATTACAGCACATACTGTTGGAACAGTCCAACATGAAGAGTGGAGATTAATGCCATTTTCAAAGAACAAAACACCAATGCTATGTGCTGTATGTTGAGGTAAGGAACTTATTTTCTTTTGCACTAGATGCAAGCCACACTGGCTTGCTTGCCTCTATGTGATTGTTCAGTATACCCTTTCTCTGTTTTTTAGTTTTAAACATACTTTTTATCAGATAAAATTTGGTGAGGCATGAGCAAATTTTCATTCCAAAAATGTGGGCCAGAGAAAAACATTTGGGAACCATTGTCTTAGATTATGAGTTTCTTTCATTTTCTAATTAAATAGTTAACAGTTATCTCCCCTTCCAAAAAATGTCCAACACACAGTATCGTGATTCTATTGGCTAGTCCAACAGTTAAACATCAAGCACTACCATTGATATTTTCCAAACAGTTTTCTCTACTCAATTTAACTCACAATCTTTGGTTAACCACAAAGAGTGCCAAATGCTATAATTCTCTCCCCAGGTCAATATTATCAAGAAGTCACCCATTTGACGAACTGACCATGTTGAGATTTGAACCTGGGACTTATGATTGAAACATGTTTTAAGCACTGAATGACATCAGCATGGATGAATATTTATTCCCCACCCAATAATGGCAGAACATGATTCATAATCAAAGTGTGTTGGAATTCATAACTCCAATTTAATTTTTGAATGACTCACAACAAAAGATAATTTCAAGTCAATCCAAACGAGTAAAAGGAAACACCCCACCCGCATAAGAAAAAAAAATCAAACCATGTGTCAAATTTTGCCATTTGAACTGTAGCAAATAAGTACATCTGCTGTCTGAGGTGGATGACTGCAACCAGTTTGTCTCCTTCAATCTAAAATGAGATTGCAGACCTGCTAATTGGGTTATGCACTCTTGCAGACAGCACTGACAAATTACAGAATAACAAAATATCTATTTTATAAATAAAATTTATATTTCATATTCTATAGTTATTTTACAACAATAAAAAGAAACCCCCAAAAACAAGGAAATGTTTATTTCACCCCCGACCCAATTTTCTAAATTAAGAATATGAGAGCAGGGGCAGGACTATATGGAATGGTTGGGTTTGTTGAAACCTCAGAACTGATTAGGATTTTGATACCATCTGTTGAGTGACTGTGTCATAATCTTTCAGCCATATTAGCATAAAGTCACTTAAGAGATTTGTCTATCATAGAGAATTTGTGTATTTTTCTTTCTTATCTTAAAGTAAATTTCTTTCTTGTTGGGAATATTCAGTAAATATGCTAAGCAAGAACATTTTATTTTGTTTGGTATTTTAAATGGAACAGTAAAGGATTTGCCTTCTCTGTTTACTTTTTGTGCACACTACTTGTATTAGTGTCTTGTTCAAGTTGGAACTTTTCAAGAGGTGCCAGTCAGAAAGTTTCAACTAAGCCTTTACATCATATTCCAACTAACATTATTATTTAACACATGTAAACCTAAATATTTAGTAGCACTTATATACAGTGTGCAATTGTAAACATTTTATATTCTTAATTTTGTGTATACACAATATATGTTTTTGATTTTTCTTATGTGCACCGTATAATGGGGTCAGTTGGGCATTGTCTGTGAGAGAAAGAGCACCATGATGCAATTCACTCCACCAGAAATTTCAAAACGGCATGTTGTACTGCTTGGCATTTATGCCAGAAGCACCATTACAAACATTTTAGTGTGTTTGCATGTCAATCTGAGGACAGTGCAGAGGATTAAAAAAGAATTAGATGAGTTTAAATGGTGATTACAAAGGGGTTTGGAGTGATCACTAGTGATGGTTACATGCCTACATTCATCCTTCCATGAGGCCTCAGACTCAACATAGAGGCCTACATCAAGTGCCTTGAGGAGGTAGTGCTGCCCTGGGTCAAGAGAGTGGCTGCTGGAAGACACTATGTCTGGCAACAGGACTGTGCACCATGCCACACAAGCAGGGAAACACAGTCATGGCTATCAAACAATCTCTGCAAACATATCACCCCTTAGATCTGGCCACCTAACTCACCAGACTGCAACCCTCTTGATTATTATATGTGGGGCGCAGTTGAGCGAGAGTCCAACAAAACTTCTTTTAACACCAAAGATTAACTGAAGGCAAGGATTATGACAGCATTTGCCAACTTAAACAAGGAGACCATCCAGAAGAGTTGCAGTAGATTCCGAAGTCGTCTGGAGGCCAGGCTTGAAGCCAATGGTGATTTTATTGAATAAATTTATTCTTTAGTATTTCAAGATATTTTTGTGTAATTTTGGTAAACATACATTAAAATGAGATGTCAGCGTTATTTTCATTTTTACTTAATTTAGACCACAATTTATCCGTTGCACCCTTTATTCTCATTAAACAAGCATTTAAATACTCTATTTCTTTTAATAAGCACACCAGTATTTATAAAATTTGTAAACAAAATGGTATGTAGTTTCCTTCCACAGTTTTGGATAGAGAATTAATGCGCAGGTAAAAGTTAGTTGCAGTATTTTCTTAAAAGACATGGAAATATTTCTTTGAAGAGAAAAGTTCATCAGAACAATTATCATGAAAATATTTATAGAAAAGGCCCAAGAAAACTATATTATGGGAATAGAAAAAGTGACTGAAGCTGAGATGCCAAGTCAGGACCAATAACATTACAGAATCTTTGTATTTCACCAAGAATCTTTAAATGCATAACAAAAGCACCAGACCCAATATGAAGGCAATATTCAATGCAAAGATGAATAGTAGACTTATAAATGTATAAGATAGATTCTGGGAGAAAAAAATGAACCTATCTTACATATATATGATTTCAATTTAAATTGTATTTTGTCTTCATTAATACTACATATTGTTGAAATGTTTTATTTTCTTGCAATATAAAATCCCTCGATTCCAGCTCTGTTGAGTGAGAGTGAAACCAGTTGGCTGTGTTTGTTTTATTTTTTGCTTTTCTTTTTAATCATGATAAATAAAATATATCTAACCTTTTTTATTGCTATAATATTCATAAGTCTACCATTTGTCCTTGCTTTGAATATTGTTGTCACATCTGGTCTGGTGCTCCTGTTATATATTTAGGGATTCTTGATAAAATCCAAAGAAGAATCTGCAATGTTATTGGCCTAGATCTGGCATCTCAGTTTCAGTCACTTTACCATCATTGTAATGTAGCCTCCCAGTGATTTTTCTATGAAAAGTTTCATGGTAATTATTCTGATAAACTTTCCTCTATGGTACGTATGAATTCTCATCATTTTATACTTGAAATGCCGAGATGTAACCGTAAGTTCTATGCTAACAGTTTCTTCTATTGTAATTCTCCCTTATGGAACTTTCATCTGACTTCTTGCTTCCCAGTCAACTTTGATCTTCAAAAGTTTAAATGCAATGTCAATCATTATTTTGTCTTCTTAATTCTTGTTCTTTTATCTCTCTCCTTAATATTTTTTTCTCATATTCTTTCAAACTCAGTAAAATCCTTAGTGGCTTTATTGCCTTGCTTGGGGTGGAATAAATAAATTAAAACAAAGTTCTTAATTGAATGTATTACAAAAGGAAATGAGAAATGTTGAAGAATGTTGTTTAAGAAGATCCCAAATTTTATCTTTTTTCTTTTACCAGGAATCTTGCCAAATCCTAAATTAAAGCTTCTCTCTCAGACATAACAGAGTGGGATCTGTAAATAACAATAACAATCTCATCTCTTCACTATGGATTCCAATACTGTTTGCCTTAGAAGACAAACAAACAAACAAAAAAAACAAATACTGTGTCTTAATTTCTTAGTCCGAATGCTGCCTTTTTTTTTTAATATAAATCAAACAATCCTAGAACACAAGATATCTAGCTGGTTTTCCTAACTTCTTTGGCACAAACTCAACACTTGTGCTATGCTGAGCTGTGTGACATCTGCATATGAAATGAGCTGGCTACTGACACCATTGTCATCAGTGTGTGTGTGCAAATTTGGACACAATGGAAAGGGTTTTTGTTGCTAGGTGAGAAGGCAAATGGTGAAATATGGAGTTTAGATAAATTGTCATTGATGTAGACATGAAAATGTTAGGCTATTTGAAACAGGTAATGCCAGAGAAGAAATTAATTATTTTCTTGAGCTGTTTATCCAGCTTGTGAGATTATAGAGAGAAATTATTAAAAGTATATATCAAGACATTCAGTTCAGTTATTATACACCCTTGTACAAATTAATTATACAGGAAGACATGGAGGGCCATGATCACCTACACCCATGCAAATTAATTGAAACAAAACAAATAATTCTGTCATTATTCACTTTTTTTCATATTTTTCCAATGAAACATGACCCAGTGCACATGTTAGTACTTCGTATCTCCTTTCCACAAAGTCATTCTTTGCAGATTGACCACAGATTGATTGAGAGTTTCTGGGCCAGTCTTTGATTTGCTCACTGGTAAGGCTTACCACTGTCACATCCATTGCAGGCACTGGCCTTAGGAGAACTAATCAACAGTCAAGACAATAGTGTCTGGGCGTGATGAAAATCTGATGCAATCACAGATGATGCAATATTTTTCATGGCCAAACAAATTCCATCATACACCCCACAAATAGATTCATATTACTGCAGACCCCGGCAAATGACCTAATCTAAGGAAAAAATAGAAATCAATTACACCCTGTCACTGAAATGGGTCTAAAACTGACTGTATGGTGAAAGAAAGGAAACTAAAGCAGTTGTTTTAATTAATTTACACAAGGGTGTATAATGATGCAACAAATTCTAGTTTTAAGGGAAAACAAATCCTGGTTCATTTGATCCAATGAACATTTCAGCTTTTTATTCACACTGATTCTACCACTACTCCATCATTTACCTTTAATCCTTTTCAGTATCAGGAAATTAAATATTTCTGGTAAACGAAAATAATCAAAGCAAACTTTGCATAAAACTGAAGTTTCATCATTCAGTCTGTATATTGAGTATTAAAAATCAGGAAGAACAAAAGAGATTGCTGGGAATTAAGGTAAGCGTTATAGACAGAATATGGCTATTCTAAATGTATTGCTAATGTTTACTAAAGAAATACATTAAAAAATCAAAAAGAAAGGAATTGTTAGTAGAAATGCATTAATGAGAGAATACCATCATCCTTATTATTGTTATAAAAATGTTTGATGTTGAATATTTAAATATCTGTAAACACAATACATAATAACAAATGTAAAACAATATAAACAACCAACAAACAATGTGAAAAGTGCAAGGACAATAAATTAAAAAAAAAAAGGCCAACCAGATTCGATCCTTCAACTTCAGAGCCTCTCAAGGATAAGCATGTATAAATGTGCCAGGTTTAAACAACAAAAAATTTACATACATATATGTATAGGTCCCATATCAATTAGCTGGATGTATTCCACAAAAGTTGTCTTCACGCAATCTGTGGCTGTACTTTTGACGATAGGGTGTCCAATGTAGGTCTTCTTGCAAAATGCAATATTGGTGGAATTGAGACCTTCTTGATGCAGTCACAACTTTGCTGGGTTGACCATGTTGCAAGGATGAGTAATGCCAGAATACCTAAGGTTCTCATGTATAACCAGCTTGACAGTGGACAAAGGACTGTTGGATGGTTGTCACTTAGCTGTATAGACAAGCTAAAGAGTAGCCTCTCTGATGTCATTGTGCCTCATACTAACTTCAAGTGAGTTGCCCTGGATAGAAATAACTGAAAATATTTTTTGCCAGCGTGGTATCAGAAATTTAGAATATTGTCAGCAATTTCTCTGGCTATGCAATATATATGGACTCATGCATGTCACTAGTGCGACTGAAGTGTCACATACAACACAAACGTAAAAACTGAATGAGGTTGTCACATCCTCATGCATCGAAATCCATGGGAGAGTTCATCATGTATATATGTATATATTGGTGTGTGTGTGTGTGTGTGTAAATATATAGATATGAACGCTGATGTCGGAGTAAACGGACGTATTCTTTTTTTTTTTTTATTGCTCAAAAAAGCAATGTCATATTTAAAGGAAAGTCATGACTTTTACTTTTTAAATAAAATCCATTATTCTTAATCTTATATTTTTCTTTGTTTCAAAGTTATTATTTATTTACAGACATATTTTTATAATCTTTTGTTCATATTTAAGTCGTGGCATATAAAGATTTTTCTTTTGTCTTTCTTTTACTTTTAAAGAAATTGTTTACCAAGTGTAAGGATATCTCGCTAAGAACATTTAAATGTATTGTATTTGTTAAATTAATTATAGTAGCATAATTAAGCGTAACACTTATTTCTCTGCTGTTTTTGCGAAAGTGGTCGTAATTTTCAGGATTAGATGAAAGCATTTTTGCAATGTTTAGTTTAGTTTATTTTGTTTATCTTTTGACTAGAAAGATTGGCTCATTATCGCCGATTTCTTTATCTATTTACTATTTATATTCAAAGATTATTTTAAAAACATTTGGTATGAATTTTAATTTTTAATCCTTTACATTTTCTTATTTATTAATTGAAAAATAACGTAATTTCAATTTTGTTGAAAATGCGTTCCCAGTTGTAACGTTATTTTGTTTTCTTTGTCAACTTTATTATTTATCTTTCAAATATTTTAAAAACAGCAGCAGCAGCAACAGTAACAACAACAACAACAACAATAATAATAATAATAATTATTATTATTATTATTATTATTATTATTATTATTATTATTATTATTGTAGAAATATTCTCATAAATAATGATTATATACGTTATTATTATTTTAAAAAGTATAGCAATATATTGACACATTGATGCCGATCTGTTACACCGACATCCAGTGTAAAATATAAATATCCCGCGGAGCTATGTAAAGTACCACGTTGAGAACTGACGAGGGCTAGCTGCCCTTGATGAGGATGAAAGGAGTCTATTTGAGCTTTAGTTAGCAATCCTTTTAGTGTTGGTTTCACGATAAAAAGACTTCAGATGGGAAGGAAAACTCACGACAGCTTAACCCGGTCATTATATTGCATGTGTCTCCCGAGAGGCGTGTACTGGTTGGTATATTGACTGTGATCCGGAGAGGTTAAACTCCACGATAATTACACATAAGGACTGTCGTTCGGAGTTTCCGTGGCAAGTCTTTTGCACCGTTACTTTTTTTATCGACAGATCCAAAAAGTGTGGATGGTCCGACACAAGCCTTCACCACTTGAAAGTAATCATTATGTTGGTTTTCTGACAACTACATCTAATTAGTTCTACACATATCCAGCTACCGCTAAAAACTCTACAAAACAACATCAGCTTCATCTTGGCACTTGGAATGTACGAACTCACCAGGGCAACAACTCAGCACCAGAAAGAAAAACAGCTCTGGTCGCATTGGAGCTAAAGAAGTACAACATTGATATAGCTGCACTGAAAAGTAACCATCAGTAGACTACATGAAATGCGAAAGTAAAATAAGACATCTAACTTGGATACAATATATTCTCCTGCAATGTTTGTGGTCTTTTGTGCAATTCTCGAGTCGGTCTCAAAAGTCATGCCCGTCATAGGCATGCAGATAATTAGTTCATGGTCGTCGGAACCTCATACGTCGAACTCGAACGGGAGAGTCCTTCACACCTACACACAACACCCCCCCATATATATATATATATATATATATATATATATATATATATATATAAAAACTAAGAATAAACAGGGAATTAACAGGAAAAAAAATATCACACTCTTATTACAGTCAAACCAAGTAATGGTTCCTTCTGCTTGAAGAAAGATGGCTGCCTGGTGTCAGTATTGCTTCTAAATAGTAATCAGGGTGTGCTTTGCTGATTACTGTAAAAGAATCCTTGGCAAATGACATTGCACAACAATGTTAATGATTTTGTTATTAGGCTTTGTTATTAGGCTTTATTTTGTTATTAGGATTTGAAAATGAGGAAGAAATTGATTTTTAATCGTCAGGAATAAATACAAGCATTACAGAACAAGGCTATTGTATTATTATTATTACTACTACTACTGGTTTTATTAGAAGTTTAAAAGCAGTAAAATCGACACTGCTAATCGAACGATCCTCCGTGGCTTGATCGGTTAAGGTACGTCAGGCTATATGACGATTCCGCATTGGATACAGGTTCGATTCCTGTCGGAGGGCGAATATTTTCTATGAAAATTTCTCGGACATTCAGGCCTGTAAATGTTATCAATACTGTTTATTATAAAACAGAGCATTTACTTAAATATTTGTATCTATATGTCTTTATATATATATATACACACGGAATGCGATGGCTAAATTGTCGTTTAAATTATGCAAAAATTAAAATAATATTGACATTTCATTTTAACAGATATATTTATCAAAATCACACAAAAATATCTTGAAATACTAAAAAGTAGATTTATTCAATAAAATCGCCATTGGCTTCAACAACGGCCTCCAGACGACTTCAGAATCTATTGCATCTTTTCTGGATGGTCTCCTTGTTTTAGTCAGTGCTGCCATAATCCTTGCCTTCAGTTTATCTTTGGTTTTACAAGGAGTTTCGTTGGTCTCTCGCTCATCTGCGCCCCACACATAATAATCAAGGGGGTTGCAGTCTGGATAGGGTCTTCCAGCAGCCACCCTCTTGACCCAGAGCAGCACTACCTCCTCAAGGCACTTGATATAGGCTTCTGTGTTGTGTCTGAAACCCTGTGGAAAGATGAATGGCGGCATAAGGTCGCCATCACTAGTGACCACTCCAAATACCTTCGTAATATCGATTAATTTTAATTACTGTGGTACCCATTAAATTCATCTAACTCTTTCCGAATCGTCTGCTCTCTCCTCAGATTGAAATCTAAACAATCTGAAATGTTTGTATTGGGCTTCTTACTCTACTGTGCAGTCAATAAAATCAAAAACATACAATGCACATGTGAAAAATTAATTAATGTAAGATAGCGACAATCTTCCCATCATCTGATGTATTTATATATGTAGGTTGATATGAAAATACTTAGATAGATCTGTACAGTATGTAATAGATAGATAGATAGATAGATAGATAGATAGATAGATAGATAGATAGATAGATAAAGGGAAGGTGAATAGCTAAAATGAGAGTGAGAAAGATAGCATTGATGTTTGCTATCAGATTTACGAGCTCGTGATATACATTTAAATATGACATCGACTGTATGGCAGTTATGCTTGTGAGAATGTATGGGATATAAACTCCTATATTTTATGGCCTTAAGTGAAGCACAAGCAAATAAGAGAAGCCTATAAATAAATCTTATTAAATTTAGTAAATATGAAAAACTTTTACAATTATGTACAAACACGGCCCCAAAATGAAATAAGTCGTTTCTGGAACCTGATTGGATATGACAAGTCACGTGATGTGTTCTCTACGACGTCTGCGCGTTTGAACTCGAAATGACCTGGAAATAAGTCTGGGCTTAGGTTAACGAGTACGCACCTGCAAAAAACTCAGATAGGATTCGTGAGCCGACACTGGTTTTCAAATAGTGATAAAAACGGCTTGTCAGCAACAGTCAGAAACACATATCTGAAATGGAATGGTCAGAACAGATATGAAACGGAACAGTCAGTGACATGATCTGAAAAGGAGCGGACAGTAAACAAAGTCCAGCCTCGACACACGTTGCCATGACAACATGTTAGCCAGCGATGATTTTCTTACATACAAAGCCGTGGGGAAGTAAGTCTTGTCTCAGCTCTCCTTGTTCCCTGTGTTTTAAAATTACTGCTATTGCACGACATCAGACAGCAGTCACACACGTTTCATTAGCGTGTGCTTCATACACACATATTGGCGTACATATTATTTCGAACTTTGCAGACTCACTCGCAACAAATAATTTTGAACTTTGCAGACTCACTTGCGTTAAATCATTTTGAATACTGGAACTATTGGTCTCTTCATGGCCGCAACAAAGACAATCGAATTCTAATATGCAAATACATGTATCTGACTGTAAATGTTATTATCATATTTAACTTGGTCTTTCTTCTTTTATGCGAAGATCATTTCTTCGCCTTGTTTATTATTTTGTGTTTTAATTTGTGAAAATGACACTGGGATTTTATTTTTCCACCTCAAATCCCACACAAAAGGCAGGACATTAGGCCCCCCACCGAGCAGACGGATAAAATGCTGGCAATTATGGCTATGAGAAAGGCAGGTCATTCAGAATTCCTCACCCCCACAGACAGACAGATAAAAATATACAAGTGAAAGAGGAAAAAAGAATTTCACGCTAAATACAGAAAAAACCTGCCAACCCATTTAGAAAGAAAATTACTTCAGATTTTCTGATCGAAAATCAATGTAACGCATCAAGAACAACAATGGGGATGTCAATAAGTGGTTATATATATATATATATATATATATATATACATATATATATATTATATATATATATATATATATATATATATATATATATGTCTGTATGTATATATATGAGTAAGCATATATATATATATATGGGAGATTTGACACATTCCAGCTATTCTGAGTTCAAGAGTAGGTTGAAACCATGATTACTTTCCAGCCCTGAGAGCCTGGTTCGAGTTTCACTATGATTGATTTGGATGAAGGTACTTGACTTCTTGATGTTATTGTATTGGGGAGGCAGTCTCAGTACGTGGCATTTTTAGAAAGTGGCTAAAAACTGTACCATGGGTTGACTCAAGCCTTGGTTCAGATTTTATGATAGCAGTAGTGTCCATAGTTATCTTTACGCCCTCCCATCAATCAACACCCACCCCTATTCGCAATACCCCTTGAAATTATATTTTTAATCATCCTTTTGTGAAATATGTCACAGAGGTCTCTTCCTGGATAAAAGCCGACATCAAAGCTTTCATTCAGTGCTACTTAAAGTTTCATGGACACGGCAATCATCAGGTATTATATATATATATATATATATATATATATATATATATATATATATATATATATATATATATAGACAGCAATTTATCATTGATTATTTTTCATTAAATAATATAGACAATACACGGAACAATAATAATAGTCTGTTTTTTTGCATGAAAATTTTCAAAGCAACGGCTAACTAGTGTATACGAGACGCAGAAGTGAAAATCACATCGCAGCTCGTGACGTCACACATGACCACGCGAGAGTGAAAACGAGAAGTATTAAGTATGGGAAATCATTGGTATAAACCAATGCCCTCTGTTATCAATTATAGGCATTTAAGAATGTTTCGTAGTTTATTTTCTTTTTGGTTGATATATTAAAAAAAGTAGTTGTTATCTTTGATAATGGCTTATGTAAACCGAAAGCTTAGATTGGATTTGAACATGTATCAATATGGTGATTTCCTTTCGTCCTTCAATGATAATGTTATTAAGTTTATCAGACAATATGAAAGGAACTTACTTAAAATAAATAGACAAAACTTGTCTATATTATTTAATGAAACATGCATCAATATATATATATATATATATATATATATATATATATATATATATATATATATATATAGAGAGAGAGAGAGAGAGAGAGAGAAAGAGAGAGATATAGTAATATTTTTCATATCCTAATTATTTTAGTGTCACAGACACAAAAGTTACCAAAGAGATTAAAAATGTTTCATACCAAAAAAATCTTTAAACAAAAGAATTCGGAAGAGTGAGTTGCATTCCGATTTGGTTGTTATTTAACTTAGATATCATTTTGAATATATGTATATATTGTTATTTCTTGTAAAGTATAGATTTCTATCTATATGTATTTATTTGTAATTATGTGAGTGATATGTGTGTATATATTGTCGTTGTCCCCCTCGTGCCTGAGTTTGATTCATCTAGTGCCTTCACGATGCATGAACCCAACATGGCTCAAGAGGCCAAGTCAAGAATTGAACAGTCTTAGGCATTGATCGCATGGTAGGATGTGTGATTGTCTTGTCTAGAGATGCTAGGCCTTGTGTTACCTTCTTTTTACTTCTACTTGGTTCTGCCACTTTGAGTAACGAATGACCACGTCTGCAGCAGATGTTACAGCGTCAAGCGGTGTTCCAATCATTCTGTGAAGGATTCTCGTTTTGCATTTCCCTAAGATGTTTGTCAATTGCTTCTGGGAAGGTTTGGGATATTGCTGGGTTCTTCAGTTTGAGACAGTCGTATTTCGGTTTGCGCTTTTGATTATAGGGATACCAAGTGGGTGGGAAAGATGGAAAAGTTGAGACAAGAGATCATAAGCCGGTGATCGGCCCAGCAATCATCAGCGCCTGGTAAGGACTTGATGATCCTCATCTCCTTGTCTCGAATCATTTTCAACAGGTAATCCAGAATAGGCCAATGTTTTGACCTTGAGTGTTGCCAGGTTGTTTTGTGATGGGTTAGAAAAGAGAAGACGGTGTTCGTAACCGTCAGGTTGTTTTCTATTTAGAGTCCAAGGAGGAAGAATTCGTTGGCCTTGCAGTTTTCAATCCTGTGTTTGACAAGGATGCCTTGTCAGAGATGGTGATCGTGAACAACTTGGGCGTTAAAGTTACCAAGAATGACCAGTTTATAATTTCGGATCGAACGGTAGCGTTGAGAGAGAGAGTCGAAGAAAGCATTTTACCTGAATTTAGAGTTGGACCATAGACTGAGATCAGCATAAGGTACATCTTATTGAGAAGCTGGATTCTGATGGACATCAGACGTTCGCTTGTTGACGTTGAGGGTCAGTTTCTGTTTCTTGATCAGCTCGGTTTTGATAGCAAGATCGATGCCATGGATGCGAGGTTCATTGGCAACCTTTTCCTTTCCAGAACATGCAGCCAACTTTCTTCTTGCTACCTTCTCCAGGGAAACAAGTTTCACTCAAATCAACTACGTCGATGTTGAATCGGGTGAGTTCTTGGGAGACAAGTGCGCTACGCCTTTAAGGTCGGTAGTTGTTTTGTTTCTCATACCGCCAAAGTCAGAGAATGAGATTGAAAATTCTAACGACAAATTCCATTTTCGGTATGAAATAGACATTTTCTACCGCTGAGATGAGTGTCCGCTGATCTCGATAAACCAACCAGACGAAGGTCTTGAGCTGCATTAGGAAGTGTGGGTTTGTAAACAGTGGCTATTACGGCTTATAATGCAAGACTCTTCGGTAAATCGAATGGAGTTCTCTCAGTCACTGTGTGTTTATCTAAATACAAATACGCTTAAATTCACCTTCATCCATGCCGTGCGCCAACGGCTTAGTGTTGGAATCCCCGACTGACGCCAATTCAGTCGGGTTTCGATCCTAGCTAGAGGCAACCAGACGTCTAGCCACACTGATAAGCTGTGATATATATATATATATATATATATATATATATATATATATATATATAACAGAAGATGTCTGTTTGTGTGTGTGTGTGTCTGTCTGTCTGTGCGTGTGTGTATGCTATTTATCCACGTCCACATTTCTCGACCAATTTCGATGAATTTGTACACACATGTTGCAGAGTTACCAAACTAGGTCAAGACCCACCTTTCAATCTCCACCCCTCGGGGTTTGGCAGAAAATCGATAAAAAGTGAAGGTGGGTACGACATTTTGCAAAAACGAAGGTAAAGTTACACGCAAACAAAATTTTACTGGATGAGCTGATTATCTTTGCACTTATCCAAAACATAGCTCATGTAGAGTGCTTGATAATTTTCCTGTGACATTAGTTTCAAACAAAAAATTGCAAAAAACTGTGAAATAATTGGGTTTTTCTGACAACTTAAAATAAAAACTTGAATAACTTTCTCATTTTTATCCGATTTTCTTCAAACATGTCGCAAAAAATTGCCGTTATGCAAAAAATAGGATAGTGTGGTTTTAGCCCTGCTCGCTTCACGGGGATAACGAAAAACCACGAAAAACTGTTAAAAAAACCTGATTTCGTCCGATGCTTTCCAAATTTACCATAACACACAAATTGTTTTGCGTGAATGTTTGGTTTAGATTATTTCAGTTATGTAGATGGAATCTGCGACAAAGTAGGTCCAAAATCGGCTTTTGCCATTTAGCCAATAGTTTCTTCATATGATTCCATCCTAAATTGGCATAAGAACAAGCTTTGATGCAAACATTGTTTGAAAAGGATTATTGAAGCGTTATAAGGGAAAAATTCTCGAAGAACCTCTTATTAACCCCAAGTTTAGAGTAAACGGGCGAAGAAGGGGCGGGGTGTTCATGCGTTTGCACTTGTACTTGAATCAAGCTTCGTCCCTGTTTTTGTTTGAGTATTAGATTTGTGAACAATGCAATACTATTTGAAAGTTTTTACGGCCATAGGAAATTTACTGAATATCTAAAACATTGAAACAAATTAACCCCGACCAACGACCACACAAAAAGGTTTTATCGATGGAATTCATTTATTAAGAACAATCAAACACTTGCAAAGGATATACCGTAATTAGATGAGGTCGGGGGCGTAGCTTAGTATACCAACGGATGATGCATGCAAGCAGGGACGTAAGCAGACATTTCTAGACAGGGGTCTGCAGGTATACATGGAGTGCGGTTATACAATTGCAGCCATGTACACCGAGGCAACATACCTAGGCTAGTATATATATATATATATATATATATATATATATATATATATATATATATATATAATTATTTATTCGAAAATTATAACATAAATATGTTATAAAATCACTACAAAAATAGCCATTTTTGTTTCAACACTTCTGGTGTCTTATCAAGTGATGGCGTTGAATGTATACATTAACCAAAAATCACAAATGTTATGATACTTGTTTTTAAAAATTATAAGCCGTGTAAGGTCTTTCTTTAATCTTCAGGCATGGAAATTATTTTGTTTTTGGTAAAATTCAGGTAGCATCTGAGACGAAAAAATATAATGTGAATCGAAATATGTTTTATATATATAGGAAGATGACTGAATGTCCAGTTGAAAGTACTTCTTTGGATGTATGCAAAATATATTTATATGTTTGTATTTGTAAGTGTATATAGTTTTTGTGTTGTAAATAAATGGACTGCTTCATTATCATTACAGTATGATATAAATATGAATGTTTAAATTTTACAATGGTCAGTTTTCATGTGTATGTGCTAAAGGTTTAAAATAGAAGGACTTCTATTTAAAAAAACCTTTAGCATATATATATATATATATATATATATATATATATATATATATATATATATATATGAGAGAAAGAACAGATAGAGTAAAATCCTCTGCTCATATCATTTACTTTTAAAAAGGTGATCAACACAAAGTAGAGCAATATATTATTATTTTTATTATAAGCGATCATAATAAAAACGTTTTTATTATAATCTCGTATAATAAAATATAACAATAATAATAATATATATATATATATATATATGTGTGTGTGTGTGTGTGTGTGTAAAGAGTGTTCTAATAACTTGGGTCAATTTTAAATTGATTTTAAATTGATTTTAAATATGAATTACGTTTAAGCATCTAATGATTTTTTGCTTTTTCTCTCAGATTTAACAACTTAAGTCTTTGGCAATTTCAACCATGGAAAGATTAACAATCAAACAACGTGTTAAAGTTATCGAAGCCTATTACGAAAATGGACGTTCAAACAGAATTTGAATGAAAAGTTCCCAGGTCACATCATCTCTTGAAACAGCGAAGTCAATTGCCCATCACGATTGTGTGATTTGATGTCTTTAAATTTCTTCCTTTTGGGTCATCTCATCTATGACAACAAGCCAACAACAATTCAACAGTTGAAGGATGAGATAATAAGTCATATTGGTGAAATCGAGGAGCAACTATGCAGGGTCGTGATCAAAATTTTTACCATCATGTGGAGGTGTGCCTTAGCGGACATTTGAGCGATATTATTTTTCACTCATAATTGCCATGACTTAAATAATGTGATCCAATAGAGAAATGAATAAATTTTCACCAATAACACTGATTTATTTACGGCTGACTTTGATCCGTCTTAATGAAACACCCTTTATATATATATATATATATATATATATATATATATATATATATATATATATATATATATGTACATACATGTTTCATTAAAGATGACTGACAAGGTATTGCATTCTGTACAAGTTTTACTTTTCTGGACACAAAGTGTGTAAAACCTGTCTGAAACTTCTCCATATCCGAGCACTTTCGGCTATTCTTTAAGCCATTATCAATGGCGATTTTTATTTTTTACTTTTTAACTGAATGTCTGGGTTTTTATGTATGTGTTTGAATTGATAGGAATGTTCTATTTTCCAAACACTGTTAGCTCATTGTGGCCGTGTTTGTAGTTAATGTTATTTAGCGTCGACTTTTCTGGTCATTGATGAGGTAGTTAGGAAAACAGTTGTTAACTAGCAACTGTCTTATATTATTGAGTTCTTTAAGGAAAAAAGAATGAGAGGATGAATTCTCATGTGCTCCTTTTAGAAAATCTTTTATAACTACTATTTTATATCTAAGCGGGCATTCACTCTTAAAATTAAGATGGCAAGAGTTTCTGCTAGTGGGTTCCTGATCAAACCAAACTCATAAATAATTATATTGGTCATACTACTTCATGCCTATCTAGACAACTCACATTACACCTATCCGCCCATAGCTCCATTCGGACTCATTTAAACACTCACAAAAGCCTACCGAATTCCATCTGAAAATAAAACATTCCTATAACTTCAAACACACATATAAAAAAACCACACATTCAATTAAAAAATAAAAATTGATCTTGATAATGGCTAAAAGAATATTTGAAGGCACTCAGATATGCAGAAATTTTGGACAATTTTTACACAATTTGTGTCCAGAAAAGAAAACACTTGTATGAACACAAGAAAAATTAAATAAAAAGATTAACCACAATACCTTGTCAGTCATCTTTAACAAAACATGTATAAAAGAGGGATTGTTGCCCAAATATACATCTTTGCTTACATTTCAACCCATACATATTTCCTTGTCATTATATTCATATATACATGGTGTCTCATATTTTTCACCTTCCTCTTTTTTATCACAATATAAAATAAATACTTATTGGAATCTAAAAATTTATTTACTGAGAACAACATCAAGTTGTGTAGGGCGGATTGACACTGTCTATTCAAGGCAAAGAAATGGTAACTATTTGTCGGAAAATTTCCTGAATTTCAAAACTTTAAATTAATTGCCATATTGTGAGTTTGAATCTTGGTCAAGGTGCTCATTTGATTAATAAAGAGAAATATATAATAATTTTAAATTAATAGGCATGTTGTTAGTTTAAATGAGAAATATTTAATAATATCTGAGCTTGCAGTTATAAAACAATGCTAGAAATTGCACAAATATTTTGACAGATAACCCTAATCCTAACCAATTTTTCAAAAAGTTTCTTGAAGATCATGAACAACTCTGATGCAGATTTGATAAAAACAATTTGAAAACTATCTCTTTGATCTGTGCCATGTGTAAAGAGGTAAATGAAAAATAATTTAATTTTGTCAATGCATGATATTTTTATGGTAGCATTGAAGCATCAAAAAGCATAAGATGTTGCATTCTAAATCAAGTAACAACATATTTGAAAGTAATTATTATGTTCTTTTAAAAGACATCCATATGTAAAATAAGCAACAGTTTTACCCTTATTCTTTGCTGTGCATCTCTTAGTCAGCCAGACAAATGGAGCAATGGTTGAATGTCTCATAGCTGAAATTGTCAACAAATCAAAGGTGCATTATTTACATTATTCAGACTATTGTCCTCATCTTTGTCGCCATATTTATTACAACATTTTAGCCATTGTACACTCCGGCCTTCTTCAGATGGTTGGAATGTTGAACCTAACCCTTTATTTTGCTCAGTGCGGTAGACTGTTCTAGTTCCACGTACCATTTTTAATGGATGCCAGTTATCAGTTGTCTCTTGTTAATTTCCCTCTGAAAGTTCTCCACTACCTTAACCGGGTATTGAACTCACACTCTTTGGGCCAGAGCGTAGAACGGCTGAAATGGTGTAATAAATATGGAGACAAAGATGAGAGCAATAGTCCGAATAATGTAAATAATGTACATAATACCGTATCTCAGAAATATAGACAAATCAAAGGTGGTGTGATTTTTTATGGCATGATTATAGGTGATAAAGTAGTGGTTTTAAATTTCAAGATGCCAAATACTTTCAAAAAGATAATTTTTATGCATGACAGTTATGTGAAGTGAGTCTAATGACTCTCTAAATAAAATGTCTTTCAAAGCCACATACTGAATAAAATAGCCAGCTTGTTTAGCCAACTTTAACCTGAGCAAAAACTGGTGCAATAATCTGAGGAGGAAGGTTTCTATTGACAGATGGCAATTTACCAATGGAGATGAACTTTAGAAAGCTATTCTTGATGTTGGCTGCTTTGTTCCATCGATAAAAAAAAAGACAACCGCTTAAAAAATCAATGAATAAACAACATTAAAAATTAGTTTCCCCGTAACATTATTTTTTGTCAGTATCAGTAACAATGATATTGTTTTCAATTTTCTTTCAATACTTGTTTTGTAAGCTTCAGGGTACATTCTTTAATTATAATTTTTCAAAGTATTAAGAAACAGGAAAATTTTATTAGGAACAAAGAAAAGAATACTGAACTCTTATTTATTATCAGTCTTTCTACATGGCAGCGAATTCTGGACAATCTCCCCACAGATGAAGAAGAGACTTGAGTCAAGAGACACGTGGTTCTACAGAAGGATGCTAAGGATACCATGGACTGAACATATGGGCAGTGACAAAGTTTTAAAGAAAATGAAAACAAAAAGGACACTTATATTTAGCATCAGAAAGAGGCTGTTGAAATTTCTAAGGCACATAATGAGGAAAGAGGGCTTGGAAACTTTGACACTCACAGGACATGTTAACAGAAAGAGGGACAGAGGAAAACAGTGCACAACATGCCTAATAAACTTGTGTAAATTGCTGACAGAACAGTGACAGTAAAAAGACAAAATTTATTAGGAGCTACAAAGGACAGGAAATTGTAGAGCAGTCTACCTCAAACTATTTGATATGGCGGACTGGCAATTTTTTTAATGTGTCACAACGCACATCTAATATTTTGTGGTAATATTAATTTATATTGGAAACGATATATATAATGAATATAATAAAAGTTGAGTATTTTTCACCTTCCATTTATTTTGTAAAAAATAATTTAATATCAAAACATATAAAAAATAATAATAAAAATAAGCAGTTTATTAACACAAAAACAAAAATTACATAACCTTAATCTTTGCAAATGATTCCTTAGCATGGCCTGGACACTGCCGTGTACCAGTAGCTGATGGCTCGTGGACTGGCACCAGTCTGTGGATCACTACTTTGAAAAACACTGGTCTAGGGGAATGAAAATTTATAATTCCAAACAGTAGTGATGGCAACAGGAAAGGTCTCTACTGATAAAAACCGCAGACCACCACTTTGAGAAGCACTAATGAAGTAGAGTGCCATAATTGCCTATATCATGAAAGGACATCGCAAGAAGAAGAAGGATGATGATGATGATGATGATGATGATGATGATGATGATGATGATGATGATGAAAATAATTCCAACGTAATGATTCCAGGAGACTCAATAAGCTGACTAATCATGTGAAATTCATAAGGGAGTTACTACACCCAAAGTCATATGTAGTCTACTATAATTTATCCATATTATACTGTCAATATATGAAATGTCATATATGAAATGTCATATATGAAATGTCATATATGAAATCTCCTGCATATTAATGGTGTAAATATTTGTGAGTTTCTTTATTAGTTTTCTAAAAATTATGAAACATTAAAAGTGGCTAAAAATCTACAGATTCACATTTATCTGCAAAAATAAACACAAGAGGGTCGATAAAAAAACAAAGAAAAGATGAAATGGAATAGTAGGGAGTTATCTGATATCAAATTCCTGCCTCTTTTACAAAATTAATCCTGCTTTTTTGTAAACTGAACTCATTCTAAAACACGAGTTCTTTTGAAGGAAGCAACTTCTTAGTATCATTGTTGTCATGTCTCACAGTGTCATCAGTTTAGCACCTCTTAAATGCTGGCATGTTAGGATGACAGGGTTTCACAAGACCGAATAGAGTGTCAGTGACTGTACTGGGCTAATGCATATGTGTGCATATATGTGCATCAAGGTGATGAAATGCAAGTAACAATTGTTTGTAGATGACTAATATGAAATGAAAAAGTGGAAAAGATTAATTAGACAAGATACAGCAGGTGAGTCACAAATTCTAAGATCAAATTCTGCTAAACAAGACAAAGAAATAGTCAAACATTTTTGAGGAAAAAACAATCCTCTATTCCAACATCAAATATGCACTTTAATTTGGAAGTCAAGGTTAGAAGGGAAATCAGAGCAAATATACTGGTAATGTAGTCAGAATTTTAAGATAACTGCTACTACATTTAAGAGGAAACTATGTTAAATTAGTTTTTGTGTTAGTACTTTTGACTATCTCTTCATTCTCAGTTGCCATAATGTTTTGTAAAATTGAATAGACTAATATTTTAAAACACTGCTCAATATACGACATATATATATATATATATATATATATATAAGAGAAGAGCATTATTAATGCGAAAAAATCAATACTAATACATAAGAGTGAGTAATGGATAAAAAACTCAAATGACCACTTTGACATCACAATGGGATCACTAGACTCGGCAGAGTCTTCTGATCTTTTAATATTATACAATCTCACAGCATATCATGAAATTAATATAACTGACAATGGATTGTACATTGATGATGGACTTATGGCTATAAAGAATTCTACAAACTTTAAAATTGGTAAAATTAGAAAACAATTATACAGAGAATTTAAATGGTTGATCTTAAAAATTACTGTAAGTACTAAATTGAAAAAGGTAAACTTCCTTGATATAACATTAGATTTAATGAATAATGTATACATACCTTATAAAAAACCCAATACTAATCCTTTGTATATACACCCTAAATCTAATCATCCTCCATCTATAATTAAACATATACCTTTATCTATTGAAAAGAGAATAAGTACAAATTCAGCAAATGAGAAAATTTTCTATGAATATAGTAATTTCTATAATAAAGCCCTAAAGAATAGTAGCTACAAAAGCCCAAAACTAAATTATATAAAAAATGAAAGTGGAAACCATAGAAAAAACAGAAGTAGAAAAATTATTTGGTATACACCCCATACAACCAAATGATAAAAAACAAATTAGGACAAAAATTCCTTGCATTAATCGTTAAACATTTTCCTAAAGGCAGTAAACTCAGTACAATTTTTAATAAAAATACCCTAAAATTAAGTTACAGCTGGACTGAAAACTTAGAAATGATTATTAAGAAACATAATGTTAATATGTTGAATAAACAATTAGACCAAAATCTAAGAAATTTAGACAGTAAAATAAAAAGAGATGAAGATAAACAAAAATGATATAACTGCAGAAATCCACAAAACTGTCCTCTTTATAATAAATGTTGCACTGAATCTATATATATATATACTTTATTTCTTAATTCTCAAGGTCAAAGTAGGATTGCTGGGGATAATACAGTGATTGCAGACTGAGGTAAAACCCACTGAGAGTAAGTTTGATTTTTACTGAGAGCCTTCAGAAATGTTACCATGTGTCAAAATTGGTCAGGTTTAGCAAATATATAAAGTGTTGTATCTGTTCCTTTTCATTCAATAAAAGAAAGGAAAAAAGAGTTTTGAATTTTGTTTATTTTTTTCTATTATTACTATTTTCTCTTTAATCAACATTTCATGTTTTTGAAATTCCTTACCCTATCAATGACCAGATATAATGAAATATTTTAATACAGAGCTAAATTCATATAAAGTGTAAAGCTGTTTGTGTGTATGTTTGTTTGTTTGTGTGTGTGTGTGTGTGTGTGTGTGTGCCCACACATCCTTTTATTTAATATTATGTCATTAACACAGACATGGACAAGCAATCTAATGAGGAAACATTGATCAGACAATTCCAAAACATTTAATCTTACTCACTCACAGACAGACATCTAAACAGAAAATACTCATTATATATAAGACAACAACAATTTCTTAGTATTATTTTATAAAAACGTTTTGCATTGATGGGAAGAAACATTTCTTGTATCGATTAAAATAAGACTGGAACTGAATTAAATTATCCTGATCTTATTGTGGATTTTGTATTGAGAAAGTCAAAAGAAGTTTTACTCTAATTGACAAGTCAGAGTACAGCAGCCATCTTTTTTTGTTACTGTTTCTTTTTTTTCTTTTTCATTTATTTTATTCTATCAATTTAAATGAAGGAATTAAATTTGATTTCATAACAGGAAAATACATGCGCTGCTTCTTTTAGGTTTGTAGCTGTAAAATAAATTATGGAAATAAAAAACATGGTTGGATAATCTTTCAACCACAGCAATAAATGTCGACTAAATCAAATAATTTATTCTATGACTTACCCTTACATAATTCAGCTTTTATACATTATATATATATATATATATATATATATATATATATATATATATATATATATATATACACACACAGTGTGTCCATAAAGTTCGTGTGCATTTAAAAAATTTATAACTTTATTTGTATTTGCGATAGAAATAATCTGTAAAAAATATCATGAAGTTTAATGTACCTAGTTTTAAGTATATCTAAAATAACTCATGTGATTTCAGGCATTACTGTAAATCAGTTGGCAAATATTTTCCATGAACTGTAAAATCGTATTACCCTTTGTATTGCTAATGATGGGGGACATGTGGAAACTTAAGTAAAATTTCAAGAAAACCCTTAAAAATATACATTTACTTCTTAATCCTTTTTACAAATTATTTCTATCGTAAATACAAATAAAGCTATAAATTTTTAAAGTGCACACGAACTTTATGGACACCCTGTATATATATATATATATATATATATATATATATATATATATATATATATATATATATATATATATATATATATATATGATAAAAATATTTTTACGGTATGCTATACTTATAGGTTAAAGTACTCAATATCTAGGATAGAACACATGTAAATATAAAAGTGGACATATAAGTCAACACCCAGCAGTGACAGTGGATTTCATGCTTAAACACAGATAACTTCAAGATTGTGTTTAAGCATGAATATATGGGATGATGATATAAAAATTTTTATATACCAAGAACAGCTTTGGGGGATCGATGTATGATAAAGTGGAAAAAGAGTGGAATATATCTATCTATAAATATATATATTGTCATCCACAGACAGACTCTTCCACTGCGTCACAGATCATCAGTGTGGCTAGAAATCCGATTGCCTCAAGCCAGAATTGAAACCCAACTAATTTGGTATCAGTCAGAGATTTTTCCCCTAAGCTATCAGCTCCCAGCAGAGAGGAAGGTGAATTTTTACATATTTATTTTTGAATAAACACCCCAGTGACTTAGAAGAGCTTTGCATTATCAGCAGTGGCAGTCACTGTTTACAAATTCGTGTTTTCACTCTAAAGTGCTCAAACAATATATATATATATATATATATATATATATATATATATATATATATATATATATAATATGATATAATTTCTAAATATATTATATATGCACAGTACTTATTAGAAACACCCAATATCAGTGATAGATTTAACATATTCAGTCATATGTATATGAGTTTGTAACCCTGGGTTTCATGCTTTTGCAATCTTCAGACAAACTGATTTATTTTTTAAAATTTGAATCTATTTATGTTAGTTTGTGTTTCATTATGTTTGGTGGATGGGGAGAAAAAATTCTCCTCTGTGTCCGTTTTGGGATGACACTCATATGCATGCAGACATACATACATACAGGTATATGCATTATCATTGCCATATTCACATACAGAACCATTTAAGCAATGTGATGATGTAGGGACTAGACAGGTAGAAATATATGTGCACGTATACATGTGTGTGTGAAGAAGTCTTATTCCATTTGATGACAAAGATGGACAATCTGAACAGAGCCAAGAACACCCCAAGTGATAGGGGAGAAGGGAGAAAAGAAAAAGGAAAAAGAAAGAAGAGGGAGAGAGAAGTAAAGAGAAATTGT